>WCAA01000003.1:0-447823 GCA_010623925.1 Antarctomyces pellizariae
GGGGTGGGGGGGAATGAAGAGCACTTTAAATACTCCGTAGTGTTGAGGCGGTTTGTTGTTGTTTACTGCGAGTATGAAGAGAATGCTGCCAGGAAGTGGACACCACTCTCCCAAGTCTGGTCCCTGACTCGGGTCCCGTGTGTAGCTAGGCCGAGCCTTCGAGCTATCCACAGTATGCAATCCTCGGTCTCGTTGCTTGCTTGCCTGCCTGCCTGCCTGTCTGCATTGGCCGCTGCATTCTGCTACGGAGGCATCTCAGCCGCATCTTTCCATCTCGATCCTACACAAAGTTGGACGCGACACCCACCGCCTCGTCCTATGTCTCACGTCGCCAGCTACAGCACGACCATGAAAGTCTCAGATCTCGCGTGTCCTTGGCGACACGACATGGGTTTACTCTACCGGGGTGTCCGTGAAGCCGTGAAGTTTTGCGCTTCGCCCCTGGTGCTGGATAAGAAATGTGTACTCCGTGCCAAGCAAGCACGTTTACTCCTCATATTTACTCCTCATAACCAGACATCCTTCTACCACATAAGGCGACCTCGACTATAACACAGAACAGACCACTAATTTACATTGCTTTGAACCTGCTACGGACTTTCAAAGTCATACTCTAACTTGGGATTGCAGTTCTTGAATTTGTTAATACGTGGTTCTTTTGTTAATAATACATGATTCTTTGCGCGTTCTAATCATGATGTTCTTTTGTTAACACATGATTCTTTGCGCGTTCTAATCATGATGTCGAGCCCAATTTCGGTTTCAAAACCACATCAAAGTCATCAAGCAGATTTCTTCATTCAAGATTCCTTCATTCAGAGTCTACCTAGAGCATCTCCCGGCCGTAATTGCCATCCACTTCCCACCCGCCCTTAGACAAAGCTGGATCAGGGTCGATCTCGTCTACTCGACCACTCTGGCACCCCGTATCTCATCAATCCGCTACTCTGCGCCCTATCGCAGGTATCCATGTCAAGTAACCCATCGCTCTCATCTGTCCCAAATCAAAGCAAATCCCAGCCAATATCTAGTGCCATGATGCAAAGTAAGTGGTATCCTCGGCCAACTCCCCAAAACGCAAATGATGATTCATGCCTGTGCTGAACTCCATAAATCAATGGAAGTGAATCAATCGAGATCGAACATCCCGTCCGTGAGTTGAAATACAGGTACCAATGAGGAATCCGCCGCATGAAAGCACTGGTGCAAAGCTTCGTCGCGAAATCGTAAAGGTTGTCAAGAGATTCACTCAATGGAGTCGCCAGGAGTAATGGCACGGGTGCCGCCCCGAGACGTGACGGTACCTCCCTCAGAAAGAGTAAAGGAAGCTGGACCATTAGCACGAGTCGCGTCGAGGTTATCGTCATCCGTCTGGCTGGAGCCTGCGGAGTGAGCCTCGCCCGCACCGGTGCCAGTCGTATCATCGGCGGCGGCAGCTTTGGCAGCGGCCCTCTTCTTTCCCCCCCTAACCTCCCTATCATACCTCTCCTTCATGATCCTGCTCTCCTCCCACTGACAGAATCTATCGAGTGCCTGCTGTTTAGTCCCAGCCTCAAGCACATCAAAGAACTGGCCCGATTTGCGCTCCTCCTTGCTACCTCCCCAGAAGCACTCGAAGCGGAATCTGACAACATTGCGGCGGTTGACAAGGTGGCACCATGGCTCAATAACATCCCCATGGCGGAGCTCGCCCCAGTAGAGGCACACCTCCTTCTGTGGCTCGTTCGGCTTGTTAGACAATATCGGCACATTGTTGACCTTGATTCCATGAGTAGCCTTGGTGGCGATGAAGAAGCGGTGGTCCTTGGCCCCCTCGGCGGTGGCTGGGACCCCGGCGCCTGGCTGAAGACCTGGAGCCCATAGAACAATCTTGATTGCGTTCTTTGGAACGCGGTCCTCGTTGCCGTTGAGGTAGCGGATGGTGTTGTTGTAGCCTCTGCCCCAGGTGGCGAGGACATCGGTGATGGGGATGTTAATGGTGGAGAGGACGGAGTCAGAGGTTGAGATCAGCTTGGCGAGGATGCGGCGTGGAGCTTGGAAGCCGTCTTTACCGGCAGCGTTGACGGTTTGGAGGGCATGACCAGGGATTGGGCGAAGGTTGTCGTAGTAGTGCTTCCACTCTGGAAAGTACTTTGCGATCTCCTTGGTTGGAACGCCGTTGAGCCAGCCGCCGTACTTGCCGCCGAATGGAAGTTCGGAGAGTTCAAGAGCGAGGCCCTCCTTGAGCTCGAGCTCCTTGCGTTCGGATGTTGAACCCGATGCAGTAGAGACACCCCCCTCAGTAGCGGCGCGTCCACCCTCATCATGGCTGACATTGCCCTCCTGGTTCTCCTTGACAAGCGTATCGAACAACTTGCCACCGTGCTTAAACTCCTCACCCTGAGTGCGAGCAAGCAAGACCATCTCATCATATTCCTGCTGCGTCATTGGCGGGTAGTTCAGATGATGCGTTCTGAGGTCCTCTGGATCAAAGAACACATTTGGCTCTATGAGTTTAACGTTGGGGGTAGCGGCATTCTCGTTGGCTGCGACGTCAAGTTCGCCAGCAGCGTTAGCGAGAACGACACTGTGGTGCCTCTTTGCCTCTGGGCGTCCGTCTTCGTCATCATCAGCGTCGCGTGGACGGCGTAAGCTGGCTCCTGTGACCCCACTGCCAGAGAGAGACGCGGTGGCGCCCGTTGGCTGGCCTGCAGTTGCAGACGCAGATGTGAGAGCCATTTCTTGAACCAAAGACTCAGCGCCCAACAGAGAAGGAGCGTGTCCGCGCTGACTATCAATTGCCTGCGACTGCTGAAGAGATTGCGCGTGGACCCGATCCTCGTATAAAGAAGCGGCCGAGGAGTCGTTTGTAACTGGGCCGCCTCCTTTTGGATCGTTCATGATCGAAGACGTCAAGAATCCGGATGGGTTGCGATTCTCGTTCTGGAAATTGAAGTCGCGTCTCAGGATTTGTGGTCGCGGTGGCTTACTGATAAACGCGGCTGGAGTTGGAGAGTTGGTGGTCGCCACGGCTCCTGGAACTTCGCCAAATAAGCGCGGCTGCCGCTGTGTTGACAAGATTGGATAAGCGGCTTGACTTTGACGATTCTGAGCGTGGGCCGCAAAATCAAAGGACTCGTGCTCAAAGGAACTACCGCTCGCCTGAGAATCGGGAGCCTCCAAGCCACGGCGGAGTTGACGTGGGCCACGCGTGTTCGCGATCAAGTCCACTTCATCCGACTCCTCCCCAGTTGCACCACCCTGGTCATAAATGCTCAATTGAGATGCAGATTGCTCAAGCCCAGCCTCCGAGTATTGACCAGAATGCTCACCATCGACATCGGTCATTTGAGTATCTTGGCCATCAAAGACAGCTCTACGTCCAGGCTGAATATCAGTGTCCGCAGACTCGACGCTCTCATCAGCACGACGGCCGGTCAGCCATGGATGTGCCTCCAACTTAAAAATGGTAGCAAGTTCAGCACGCTTCTGTGGAGTATTCGACAACATGCCTCTAATAAACTCGACACCATCCTGAGAGAGTCCCTCATGGTACAACGGCCTCGTCTCCAAATGCATGGTCATAACATTATGCAACATCTGCGGAATAGAGACCTCCGTCGCTGGCCATGGTGGCTGCTTGGTGATTGAGTAGAAGATGACTCCCCCGAGAGACCAGATATCAACGAGGTTGTCATATCTGTTCGATCTACGATCCTTCTTCTGCGTCTCGCGGAATATTGCTGGCCCATAGTTGTAATAGTCCGGATACACCTCTGGAGCACAATATAGGATTGTGCCACAAAAGGTGCGCAGGAAGGTGTCCTCTTCGGGCAAGATGCGCTTAGAGAGACCAAAGTCAGTGAGCTTCACATGGAGATTTGGCGACCAGCTCTGGACCAGGATGTTATCTGGCTTGATATCACGGTGGGTAATACCAATCCCATGAAGGTACTTGAGTGCATCGAGCATCTGGTGGGCGAAAACTTTTGCGGTCGGTTCTGGCAGTGGCCCGCGCTCATCAATGAGAGTGGTGAGGCTTCCGTATGGGATGTAGTCCATGATGATATAAAGGTGATCCACCCAATTGATATGCTCGATGAATCTAACAATGTTGTCCTAGGTTTTGTTAGCACGGATTTCATTGCGAAAGGCCTCGAAATCCGGACACTTACATGATGAATTTGCTTCATAATATTCATCTCATGCTCAATCTTCGGATTCACGATTCCATTCTTGACGAACTGCCTCTTCAAGATCTCCTTGGCCGCATACTGGGTACCGTCAAACTTGTCAGTCAACATATAGACAGCTGCAAAAGCGCCTTTGCCGATCATCTGGCCCTTGTTGTACTTGGCGCCGCCCTTCCACTCCTTCGGTCTACGGCTGAGAACCGAGTCATTCAAATTCTGGTTACTAGCAAAGATATCCGGCTACACAATGTCAGTTCACATCGCCAACACATATAAAGGGCCAAGGGCAACTTACAGTCTGACCAGTCGCACGACCCTCCTTCTTCCTGGCCTCTTCCTCACGCCCATGCCTTACACGACACAAGTTCTCAAACCACGCCTGGACGTTCCTCTCCCAGATCTCCTCAAGACCCTGAGACAGGCTTCCGGTCTCTCTGCTCGGGATTCTCACTACAAACTTCAAGTCATCGTCTCTCCCAGCAATCATCTGAAGACGGATCAAAGTTCCCTGAACCAGAATATGTCTGTAGAGACCACCACTTTCCTTATGCTTAGCCCTCAACAACTTGCCCTCAACCCAGGTACCGTTCGTGGACTGGTCCTCGAGCATGATGACATTCGACTGCTCGGTGAACCAGATACGGAAATGGATGTTGGAGATGCGTTTCGAGCCATCCGTGCTCGGTGGGTTGATAACGAAATCGCAGCGCTCTGGGTTACGACCGAAAGTGTAGCCAGCCAATGGATCCTTCAAATCGGCACTGAGTCTGAGGGCAATGTCTCTGGAGATGATACCTCGTTCGGCTTGGTCCATTGTACCATTGAGGTGCTGCGTGTTGATTGCATTCTCGGTTCCTGGAGTGGCTCCGCGAACACGGATTGGGATTGAAGCGCGAGAGACGGTGTTATCCGGAGAAGCTTCGGCGATGGCAGCACAGACTGCGATGGCGGAGGCAGATGCTGGGTGGAGGATGCAGAGGATGTCGCACAGGTCGGCGTCGGAGAGGTCGGATGCTGCTTCGCCGTTGCGACGCGGATCCATGAACTGCTGGGTAGCTATGGAGGTAGGAGTTAGCATGTCAAAGTCTTCGTCGAAGTGCTTGAAGGGACAGAATATAGGGGAGCACGAGAAAGCAACCGAAAACGGTCAATGAAAAAAAAGACGAGGCGGTATTAAAAGAGTGGGAGAATGTACCAGGTTGAGTGGCTTCCTCCTCCATCTTGACGGTTCAAGGATGGAGAGGATTGGGATGGGTATGATGGTGTTCAGTGTTGGGTATTTCAGCTGTCGCTGTAAAGAAGGAACTTTGACAGGTGTAGTGGAGGAGATGTATATGTCGTCGATGGAGTGTATGGGTTCGTGTTTGAAGATCGAGGTCAAGAGGTGACAGGCTCGGGCTCGACGATGACGGCAGGACAATTCTCAACGGAGAACGGCGTTCGGCTATTATGCGCGTGGTATGGGTGGTCTTGAAGCCCGCTGCGAATCACAGAAGAGCTCTGCAGAATCAAGAGAGCTGCTACGTGTACGCAGTGCTGGTTACAAGATGGTAACCGCAGCGATGGAGACCTGGGGAACGCTGTTTACGCCGGCCACTTGCTGCTACAGCGCCAGGAGGGAACTCCGCGGCAGTTTGGCAGCTGGAAGGATGTTCGCAGCAGCTATACGATGGACCAAGGTAGGTCTCTCCCTAAATTGTGTGGCTCTTATCGTTGTCAATAAGCAAAGTGAAGGCTGTCGTATCGCTGCGCGCAACTACTCGGTTGAGGCAGAGCAAGCGACTTAAGATCGGCACAGGCTACAGGCAGATGCGCCGCACATTGGCAGGTATGTATTCGTTTTATTCGCTATATTCGTCCATGGTATTTTGCAGAAAGGCAAGTGAAGAGTGGTAGGCAGTTAAGCAGCCTCACGTCAATGCCGTTGTGGTTGCCCTGTCAATGTGCCTCGCGATTAGCGACTATTTGGCAAAAGTGACAGATCATGGCGCCAGAAGCTGAAAATACACACAAGGTACCGTCCTGTCTTCTCTTGGAGTTCCGTTTCTATTTCTAAAGATCGATAATCACGTCACTCGCAACTTAAAAAGCCCTTAAACTTCGACGGTGGTCACAGGCACCTTTTTGTCGCGTTAAGTGCTTTCTGAACACGCGCCAGGGTCGTGATCTCGAAATTTAGACAGCTGAGTTTCACGCGCTTTAAGTGGGTGATTGATGTCTCTCTTTGGCTTCGGCTCGTAAGAACGACTTGCCGTGATTACACAGCACCATGTTAAGTGGATAAAGGGGTGCCAATAGAGGTGGGGTACTTGTCGTGCCTAGAGTGCCCAAGGCTGCCTCGGCTCTTGCGAAAGATCCACCGATTTAAGCCATTCAAGTCACAATATCTATCGGCCGCTAAAAGGAAGCACGGACTTGTACTATGAGTGATAAACGATCAATTTTTCGGTACTATGTTGGCGGTACTCAAATGAAGGTTAATATAACACGATATTAAATGGATAAGGCAATCCGTGGCTTTAAAGCCTGAAGTGGTGGCTGCACTGTGCAAACCCTGCGGCGCATCAAAAGTGAGACATAAAGCCATCGAAACACATCTAGAAGCACACGACAAGGGAGCGGACGCAAGGGAACATATCCATACAGTAGTCTCCCAGCCATCTCTCTATGCGCAGGACTAGCAAATGCAGCAAAGCAAACTCAGCTTGCAGATGTTCTGGGAAGCTGATCAATCATATTATCCTTCTTAGTTATTATCGTAATAGAGATTGCACACCTGGCTCCTCGCTATGGGCGCAAAACAGGAGTAATGCCAGAATGATATCATAAGCACTCTTACTCCTCGCAATGCCCCAAAAGCCCAAGATCTCATGCCACCCGCTTGCGCCCTGTACATTATCTACCAGCTCACCACCTGTCATCAATAGCCGCCTCCTTCTGCTTCTTATTCAACGTCAACTTCCCACTCACAGCACTCCCAGCTGTCCCCGGCGTCCCAGCAGGCACAGCCCTCTTCGACACACCATCCATCTGGCTGTGCATAAACCTACCACTGCCAGAATCCGGAGGTAAACCGAGACCAGTCGCACTGCCAAAGCTGACCCTACTATTGGAGCTCCCACCGCCACCCAAAAAAAGACTACTGTCCTGGCTACCGCTCGATGCAATGCTGGGTGATCCACTACTTCCACCAGGCCTTGAGCGTGGACCACCAAATGCCGCAGTGCTACTTTTGCTCCTGCCACTATAAACCTTCCCCATGCTCTTGTTTCTCTCCGTGTTGGTATCCGTCGTGCTCCTACTCAATGGAGGCGGATTTTTAGATTTTGGATTCGGTGCCTCAGGAGGTAATTTCTGGCTCGAGACATGGAGTTTTGCTGCCGCATTGTCGCCGGGTTTCACGCCAGCTTTTTTGAACTCTCTCTGTCGGAACTCCTCAAATGCCATGGTGCTAGGCTCTTTCGCCGCGATAGAAAGGATGTCCTTGGTGCGTGCTAAAGCCCGCGTCCCCCATGATTTCTTGTTCTCTCCCGGCTGTTTTGTGGGCGATGAGGACGCTCGTCCTCGATCGTCTTCTTTCGAGGGCGATGATTCTAATGTTCGTGCTGTGGACTTGGCGGTCCTTATGCGAGAAAGTGGTGTTGTTACTTGTTTTCCAGTGTCTCCGAGGGTATCAGCTGGGCTTTTGTTACTTGAGCTGTGCTGTCGGCGAACTGGGGTCTTTATTGGCGGTGATCTTAGTTCGTTAGGTGGTGTAATCTGTGAACCTTCATGCCGGCACACGACAATGTCCTCTTCATCATCCTCTGACACAGCCCCAGCTCTTCTATTGTCTTGCTTTGCCGCGTTGTAATTTACCTCCATACGTTTGTTGGTGGGCCTCTCACGCCCATCCATATCTTCACAGTATACGTTCTCCTTTTGGCGCCTGCCAACTGCTTTTAACGTCGATCTGGTTATGGTCTGTGTCTGATTGTAGTCGATCGGCTCCTCACGAATAAGAACTTGCTTTTCGAAAAGAGAGTAGAAGGCGAACGGGTCCTGCTCATTCATCTTGACATGTCTCGATGTGCTTGCGATTGAACGGATGACGGCCGGCTCTCGAGTTGCTGAACAGACAAAATGGCGTAATGTGGAGCAAACTACCCAGGAGGCCAGGTTATCTGGACGAGTTATACAGGAGAGCGTATGTAGGCGACTAATCCTAAACCTGTGGACGTCTAACCAATTAGCATCTTCAGCAATCAACAGTATGGAAAACAAGATAGCAGCCACTAACCTCCACCAGTTTATATATCGATGTTCAATGCTTCGGTTATCGAGGTTAGGTCGTCGATAAAACGACAATGCCTTCGGACAGAATGAATTGGATGCGGCTCCGTGATATGTGTGCCCCGGTAATTAGATTCGGACCAGAATCGTTTCCGGAGACGCCTTTGGCGAGATGGGATTGTGGTCTACCACTTGAACACACGGAAGAGGTATTCTGAGCTCGGAAGTGAACAGTTTGCTCCGTAGTGTATAATCGGACGAAGATGTTGCAGACGGATATGTTGGTACTGCGGCGGTCAACCGGTTGTTGTATCCATCAGCTTGGCCGTACTGAGTTGGCGCTCCCGGATGCTGAAGCTGGCGTCTCCGCAAGTGTGGCAGATATATTTCAATGGTGAAAGTGCCAACTGTTGTTGTTTTCGAAGCTGTTTCCGTGTAATTACAAGGCAGTCAGCGTATGGCGGCGACCAATGCAGGACAAGCGCCGGGTCTCTAAAAAGAGCCTCGTTTAAATGACTGATTGGACAGGACTCTGGCAAACAAGAAGGTCAAACAGCTGCTAGAAAGTCGGACTCGGAAGGAACAGTAATGACGAGCGAAGCTGAAAGGTCTTCTGAAGATGCGGCGACGCTTGGTGGGAGGCGAGAGCAGAGAGAAGCTCGGAGTTAGCGAGAAAATTGGCAGCTACTTAGGTACAGAGCGCTTGCCTGTCAAACCGGTAGCGCCGCGACTCACCAAGGGAGAGGTCATCTCATGTGCGAGAAACGTGGTGGGCTGTGTGCCGTCCGCATGGAAAAGACGTGCCACATGGGAAGAACAGAAAGGTGGTGTGCGAGAACATGAGGAAAGCGCAGCCCGCGCTGGCCGATAGAGATGGAGTTTCCAACTGGGTTGTCCCTCGTATGCACTAGCAAGTCTCCACCGGCGACCCACTGGCTCCTCCACACAAAAGTGGATGGGAGTTCCGCCAATCTGTGCTGTCGGGGCACGTGTAACCTTGGAAGATGCTGCTTTCTGAGGTGTTTACGGAAGGAACAGACGAGGCCCGAGCACAGATATTCTCGCTGCCCTGTACGGAGCTGTAATCGATCATTGCTTACGTAAAATTGAGGAAAGAGATGAAACATTAAGAGGAAACTGAAAATCTGGGACGTGATGGGATCTGGAGCTAGATCTCCAGACCGTTTCAAGATTGCTTTTATGAGCAGCCGATTTTCCTAGAGATCCGGTTGCACGAAGAACACAACCACTGAAGGGACGACATCGCTGGGTCTGAGCACAATAGTTCAGCGCTTGAGTAATGTGGTGCCATTGGCAACTGAGATTCTGCACAGAATGGCTCAAGTGTCGTGGCATCGTCCATTCAAAGCTCTCCCTTGCTTCAATATATGACAGCTCGCCAAACTGTGAGCTTTCCTGCATTAGTCACATGTGGCCAGTGTGCCAGATCTCCGATCGTTCAGCCGAACCTGAAAAGAGCTTGGTAATGTCACGTGACCTGGGATACTGTCTAAAATGGCGCTAACCGGACACCCTGGACAAAGGCGGGTCGGCGAGCCTCCGGATCATATCTCGCGATCCATATCTTATCGTCTGCTCGGCATTTCTCTTCACATCTCTTGGCATGCCGCTTTAAAGTCTTGATTGAGATACAGATAGATGTCTTCTGCGACAAAAACCGACTGGGCAGGCCATAACTTCGTTCGCGACCACGGATAGCTAGAAGTTATTCCTGGCAGGAACTATACGAATAGAAGAAAGACGCACGATTGCTAGGTATTGGACCAGAATACACAAAGTCATACCAAGAATATAGCTCGTTACGCTCGTTGCATCGCTTCCCGCCTTCCTCCTTGCGACGCCGTCCATCCTAACAATTTACCTACCTCTTCACCCGCAAGCTGCCATCCCATCTCCACCACCACCTCCACAAGCTCAGGCCGCACCAGTCACTTACGCCGGGCCGGTTTGTTTTGCTCCTCCAGTTGTTTTCCCGCCAGCTGCTATTGCCGCGCCAACTGCTGATGCCACTCCAGTTACTAGATTCGCACCTGTTGCCATCCCCCCGCCAGTTATCGCCCCACGCGCGGCCGCTGTCAACGCCCAAGTCCATCAAGGTGTCGTCGCGAACCAGGTCGCATTCGCCAACGTCAACCCAATTGCTACCGCCACTGCTCAGGCTCGCAACGCAAACGCTGCCGCTGCAATTTATCAGCCAGGTCTGTCGATTCTTCTTCTTTCGCCCGTAGAAATTTTCGTGGTCGCCGAAGCCCTGATGTTAGCGCCCTGCCCAATGTTGCGATCCATTGCTAATGAAAGGACAGTTTACTTCAACACCAACTTTGGCTGCCGTCTCGCGCTTATTACTGGAAATAGGCATCGTGCTGCTGTAAGAAGAGTGTGCCACCAGGCCGTGGTCCAGATTCGCAACGAACGTAGAGCCAACTTGAGGAAAATAGCGTGTGCTGCCTTGGCTCAACTTGACAACGAAGGTAGAGCCAACGCAACAATAATAGCTCAACATATCAGAGCCCACCTAGCAAGAGGTCGCTTGGCTCAAATTCACAACGGACTTACAGCTCAACATTAATCGCACTCTACGCTAAATTCCATCATGACCTCGCCTTCCACTGCCACTTTCGATGTGGAGGGCTTTAAGAAGGTTTCTTTCAGGACGGAAGATGATGTTATGAAAGACGTTGCAGATCCATTAAAGTTCGAAGATCCCGCCATTCAAGCTCGTGTGGATGCTGAGATGCGAATCTCAATGCCTCCCTCTCCGCCTCCTTTTTCTCCGCTGTCGCCAACAAACCAATCCTTTGATCGCTCCACATTTAATACTTCACCACCACCAACCACATCTTCACAATTCACCACCTACCAACACTTGAACCAGCGTAATGCCCTCTTCATCGAGGCACCGCGCGCCGATCCGGAAACTATCGACTATAACGGCAACGAAGACGTCACTGCTGTCAGTGCCAACATCGGCATTCTTCTCAACCAAGAAAGACGTGCTCTCGCAGACATCCACATGTTAGCGAAAATGAAGGCCGCTGCTTCAGCCGACAAGATGGGCTTCTTGAGCGCTATTGCCAATGGCTTAATTACGCCAAAGAATTCCTCTCTCACCCAAGCTCAATGCGACGCCTTTAGAACCCAACACGAGCACATCATCAACGGCGGCGACGCTCTCCCTGCCAAGGAGGCTGATCGTATCACTGCCATCGCCAACTTGAGGACTGAGCAGACTCGTCGCGCTGTTGCCGCTGTTGCTGCTGCTGATGGAGATCCTGATGAGACGATGGTTGATTCAGATGACGATGACGGGGAGGCATTGGCGCAAACCGCGACTGTTGATACCGAGAAATCCAAGTTTGATGGTCTCTATTTTCCGACACCACAGGTCGTCAGCAAGACACCTGATATCAACTTCGCAAAATATGGCGTCGTCGGTCAGCCACTTGACTCCATTCACAATAACCTTCTTGTCAACCTGCCACCATCCCAGCCAGCGGTCCTTGCGGCTGATATGTCTATTATCAGCGGTGTTCCAGGGATTGGTGATGGCATTAGCGCGCCAACTGCCAATACGAGTGGTGTCTTCACTGCTGGTGGCAGCGGCACTGCTCGCCCAGGATCTAGCGGCAGCAACGGTGGCGGTAGCAATTCGCGTCTGAAGTCCAAGAGCAAGGATGGCAAGAGGAGCTCGAAGAAGTAAGTTGCTTCGGGTTCGACTTCGAGTCATTTAAATTCACACTCGTTGTCTTCGGTCTGATCTGTGATTCGCATCCGCATCAACAGCTCCTCCTTCGCAATTGCCCTCGATGTTTTCGGCGTTTTCCTAGCACCTTGTATTACGAAACCCATCACGATTTTATTTCCTTATCAGCGACACTAGCGACGGCGTATCGGCATGGATATACCACTTTCATTTCTGTGGATAGACGACATGGCATGGATATGGCACTCATAGATTAGATTATTGAGTGTGAATAAACTACAATTATTAAATAATCCCCACTGCGCTTGAAGTGACTTTCGGCCTAAATGAAGTAAACTAGCTTTTCCACATCCACACCCTCACTCACGCCACGTCTTTTATGACTCCTTCTGCTCTCATTTCATCATCCTGCACTTAAGCAACAATATACCCCTCCGTCCCTTGATTCGCATTCCTCACGTTCACCTTGCCATCCTTCAGCAGCTCCGCAAATCCCTCAATGAGCCTCAAATTAATCGGACAGTTCTTTATTTTGGCAAGAAGGTCGGCAGACATGTTCTTCTTCATCTCTTCCGGCAGTTCCATGCCACGCGAGTCGACGCAGACTGGCACCGAGCAGGTACTGCAAAAACGGTGCTTGGCGTTGCCGGAGCCGACGCCTGTGTAGATGGTGGTCTCCTCGTCCAGGCCCTTGAAGTTGATTTGATTGTAGGGGATATAAGCCAAGATATAAGCATTGCGGTTGCAGATACTGCAGTTGTCGACGACGACATCCCCCTTCTCGAGATCGCCCTTGAGGGAATACTGGACTTTGCCGCAGTGGCATTGCCCGTTGTAGGTCTTCCAACCTTCCTTGTCCTCGATCTGAGGTGCCTCGATCGGTGGCTGCGGCTGGAATGGCTTGCCATAGGTTTCGCCGTCCATGCTATTATTGTCATTGCCCGTTTTCCCTATCCCACAAATCGGCTGGTGAGGATGCTACTCACGTGGCCGAGGTCTTGAGCCCCTTCACATCCAAATCACTCAAACAATTCACATTGATTCCCTCCTTGATCTCCTGCTTATCATTCCCCAGATTCCTTATATAGCACGTTGTCCCACACTTCGCACAAAAATCATGCGCCCACACCCTGTCTCCAAACAAATACCTGCTAAGACTCCTCTCGCCGCGTTCAACAACGAATGGGCCGGGCTTGGGCTCAGCAAACATGTAGCCTTTGCGGAAGCACATGGGGCAATTGCATGTTGGTGCTTCTTTGAGCTCGGGGAGGGTGACGCGAAATTTAAAGACGCCGCAGTGGCAGTTGCCGGTGTAGATTTTTGTTTTGGTGGAGGTGGCCATTGTGGAGGGGGGTTAGCTCTTGATGTATTTGAGGGATGGGTTTGGGAGGGGGATGGTTGCACAGAAGAGAAGGATGGAAAGAAGTGCCCAGTACGTGGTGGGCTAAAGAGGCGAAGCTCGTGATGAGATGAAGATGAAGGGATGACGATTACTGCGACTTAATGAGGGGGAAGAGGACTGTATTTATCATTTACTCTCCTCCCCCTACAGCTACTCCGCTTACTCCGAATATACCTTTCTTCGCAAGCGAGCTAACCGATTTTAAGCTATGCTCAACATCTCACCGATCTTACCGTACTTGCATCTATCCGTGCCAACTGCTTTGCTCCGCGGAATCCCGTGCTTGAGACTCTTTGGCATTTTTGGCCTCTAGATACTCGTATCCAGGCCACGCCTCGCGCTTTTTGCGCGCTTTTCTATGTGTTGATAGAGGAAAAAGGTTGGTTACTCTAAGCCAAGCATGAAAGAGGGCTTGCGCGTATTTAACGTGCCACCCAAAGCATCAAACCCAAAATAATATCAGGGTGGCACATCAAACTGGAGCACCCCTGTCCTTAGCTCAACTGCGGGGCTGCACCATCCCCAATCCGACCCCTTCTCAAGGCGGTCAAGTGGCAGAAACCACACGGTCACATCAAGAATTTCGGCGTGGAACGATTATTTGTCCACACATCCAACATAACTATTCGTCGATTCACGATGGGAAAACGCAAGTCGAAGGAGATAGAGTCATCGAAGAATGGCATTCTGAAGAGTGCGAAGGCTAAGAGGGTCAAGGGTATGTTTTGTTTTTCCGATCTGTTGCGCCTGGCAATTGAGCTGTGGATGGGAAATTTGGGCGACGTTGGTGGCCGGAAGTGAGAATGAACATGGCTAACTCGCTGCGACAATAGAGTCCAAGCTCGTCGATATCTCAGGTTGTTTTCGCGATAGCCTCTTTGACGAGCCAGTTTTGAAGAAGTACACACAAGAGTTCAAAGAATCAGAACCATACAAACATGCCGTTATCCACGAGCTAATGAACGATGCCCTCCTCCGCGACGTCCGCAACGAAGTCAAAGAGAATGTCTCCTTCACTCCAAAAGAAACCGACATCTACAAGATTCACCAATCGGGCGACCTCGCCAACCTCGACGGCCTCGACGATGCAGCTTTGGAGCGTCTCCCAAGCCTGCTCAAGCTCCGCGATGCGCTCTACTCCCCCGAATTCAGAAAATACGCTGCGAGCATCACCGGCTCCGGCGCCTTGAGTGGCAAGAAAACAGATATGGCTATCAATGTCTACACACCCGGCTGCCACCTCCTCTGCCACGACGACGTCATTGGCTCGCGCCGCATATCATATATCCTCTACCTCCCAGACCCAGATATTCCGTGGAAGCCGGAGTGGGGAGGAGCACTCCGCCTTTACCCTACTATACCGACTAAGAGCGCTAATGGAGAGATTGCCACGGTTCCTAGTCCGGATTTCAGCAAGGTTATTCCACCGGCGTGGAATCAGCTGAGTTTCTTTACCGTCCAGCCGGGATTGAGTTTCCATGATGTGGAGGAGGTTTTCCATGCTGAGGATAAGGCGCAATTGGAGAAGGAAGGTGGGCGTGTGCGCATGGCTATTTCGGGATGGTTTCACATCCCGCAAGAGGGGGAGGATGGATATATCCCAGGAGAGGAAGCTCGTTTGGCCGAGAAGTCCTCCCTAGTGCAGTTGCAAGGCAAGGACGAGCACGATTTCCCCAAGGAAGAGTTCGTCGAGGTATCAGAGCAAGATCAAGAAGAGGATGAGGGGCTGGAGACTGAGGATATTGAGTTCTTGCTCAAGTACATGACGCCACATTACCTGACTCCAGATACTATGGAGCAGGTTGCTGAGCACTTCGAGGAGAACTCGGCTGTTACAGTCGACAATTTATTATCGAAGAAGTTCTCGGAGAAGCTGCGCGCATTCGTGGAGGCACAAGAAGCCACGCCACTCCCACCCACTGGTGCAGAAGTCGAGAAGACATCCGACTGGCGTGTCGCCAAGCCACCACACAAGCACAAGTTTCTCTACCTCGAGCCATCAGCCAAGACAGCAGCGAGGAAAGAACTTACTCCAATCGAAGAGCTTGTCAACGTACTTTTGCCTTCAAAGCCGTTCAGAAAGTGGTTGAAGGTCGCCACAGTATGCGATATCGAGAACTACGACATCCTTGCCCGCAGATTCAGAAAGGGCTCAGACTACGCTCTTGCCACCTCCCACGAGGGCGCGCCAAGACTCGAAGTGTGTCTCGGCTTCACCCCCACCACCGGCTGGGGCGACGACGATGACTCCGACGATGAGGAGGCTGAGGAGGAAGAGAAGCCGGAGCCGAAGGGCAAGAAGGCGAAGGCTGCAGCTAAGGCGGCGGCACTTGCGAAGG
Organism: Antarctomyces pellizariae; assembly: GCA_010623925.1. Taxonomy (NCBI): domain Eukaryota; kingdom Fungi; phylum Ascomycota; class Leotiomycetes; order Thelebolales; family Thelebolaceae; genus Antarctomyces; species Antarctomyces pellizariae. The sequence continues at coordinate 15,910 of WCAA01000003.1, forward strand.
CTAAGGAGGCGGCAGCACGCTCGGAAGCGAGGGCGGCGGCGAAGGCCAAGAAAGTGGAGGACGAGGGCGAGGAAGATGATGTGGGAGGCCATGAGGTATATATGGCGGCTGATGATGATGAGGATGATGATGCGGCTGTTTATAAAGCGTCTGCTGGCGATGAGGATGATTCGACATTGTTTACGAGTCCGGCGTGCTGGAACAAGATGAGTATTGTGCTCAGAGATTCAGGCGTGCTTAAGTTCGTGAAGTATGTCTCGAGGCATGCTAAGGGGGATAGGTGGGATGTGAGTGCTAGCTTTGGGGTAAAGGAGAGTGAGTCTGACGATGAGAGTGGATCAGAGGAGGGCTCTGAGGAGGGAGACCAAGAAGAGGGATCTGATGAGGAGCATGCGGGAAGCGAGACTACTTTTGAGGGATTCTCGGATTAGATAAATGCATATACCGTTTGCTCTAGAATGCAAGACGATGTCACTACGATTTAGTGTGAGTTATTAATCTTTGTTGCCACTTTTTGGCTTTGGGTTCTCGTGCTGCGTGTGTATGCATCCAGACTTGAGGTTCAGTGGTGCCGTCATCTACCAGCAACTTCACCTGCCACTCGGGCGTAACCACAACAAGAACCTCACCTGTTGTTCACCCTATACTCTGTTACTTCCACCACCATCATGCCTCAGACTCCTCCAAACCTGACCACAATGCGTCGAAGACAAGAGCTCCTTCTGGAGACAGCCAAGAACAAAATCCCATTTCTGCTAACCTCATCTCCCATGCAAAGGCGGTCGACAATGAACACCACACCATCACCGTGTTGACCCCTACTTTAGACACAGCCACAGGCAAGCTTTCTCTCACTTTATCTGTTACCTTCATGCGTCTGTTCCTCCTACTTCTGGTACACGTCGGCGCTGGCAAGACTGCACAACTACTATCAAGCGCTCAAAAAACGTAAAATGCAGCGGCGAAATAGACGGGATTTTCAATGGCCTGTTTATACGCTTTTCAGGGTTAATGGTGTATGTAACCAAGATTAATACGTTAGTTGGCGGTCTCGCTGACGAATTGCGGGTTTGCTTCGGTACTTATTATGGAATAGCAACACGTTTCTTCCGCGATTGTGGGCGCAGATTCGGGATAACAGGTCTCATCATATGTATGTGTTATGCATGATATTGACGTGCTAATGCGCACTTGTGTTCGTATTGGCGTATGTGTGATCTTTGTGTTTCTTGAATGGGTGGCCGGGAACAGGAAAGATGGCTTGTAGATTTGATACGGTAGCTACGGCTATGGCTATGATGTGACCGGAACAAGAAGACGCTTATAGGCGGGCTGTTACAATAAGCAAACGCAAACGGTCTACACGAAAGACCTCACCTCACATGAATGCTTCCTGCCCTTTGTTTCGTGTGTTTGTGCTCTTTGTTCTTTAGTCTTGAGGGCCTTGGTAGTTTCGGAGCAAGAACAACGAGCTCCGCTTGTTAATAGAAATAAGTGCGCTCGAGTTCCCACTACAATATCGTTACAACAAACTGTATGCTCATAAGTGGTAAAAGAGGGATATGACAACATGTAAACCTAATCGAATCCCAACCCCACGCAAGCCGTTTACGGTCCAAAATTTCCCAAATACGCCTCATAATGTGCTAAAGCCATCCCTACTGATCCCATCTTTACCGTTGGGTATCACTTCTTCTCCTCATTTTTCATCACCGAACCACCGCCCAATTCGCTTCCTTCAGTAAACTTCGTCTGATGTCCTACCGTCGAGCCTCCCGTGACATTTGCATCCATCTCCACCGGTCCAGCCCAGTATCCCATATCTGGGAACCTATAGGGTCATCAGCATCAACTTCACCTTGGCACAAACTGATCTCGAACGAGAGAGGTACACGCATAAAGCTTACCACACATGGCTGGCCTCATGCTGCTCTCTCTCGCTTGCTGCAACACCACAAAGAAGGTTTACGGCAACTCGTTTTCCGAAAGGGAAGCATACCCGTTGTTTGCCCGGCCCTGTCTTGTTGTAGCCTCAGTTCCTTGCCCAGCACCCATCTCCTGCATTTGCACCACGTCACTAGGCGCTCTCGAGTGATCGTAGCCTCCCGGACTCCACGGTTGACCCTGATGTCCTATCGGCGGGCTGACAGGTTGGTAGCCTGGCGTGAACGCAGTTGGACCACCCCATTGCGTTTGCAGGTCTTGTGGTATTGGGCTTCCGCCGCGGGCGGTGGGCACGGACATCCAGGACTCGTGGGCGTTGGGCGTTGGGGTGTATGGGCTAGCCAAAGGCGTTGGGATGTGTTTGTTGTCTTGGATGTAGTCTGTTGCTGGAACGTAAGGTGGTGCGGGTGAATATGGTGGCTGTGAGACCTGGGCAGTCTCCTGGTGGCTTCCTGGGAGACGTGCGATACGTCCGGATGGCGGACGGGAGTATTTGAGGACATCCGTGAGGGAGCGGTTGCGACCCCAACAGTAGACAAGGCCGGCGAGAAGGCCAATACCGGCGAGGGCGCCGACAACAATGCCTGCGATGGCACCTTTGGAGATGCCGCTGCGACTCTGGTCTGCGGGGGCCGATGAAGTGACCTCGTTTGGCTTGTGCGCATCCTTTCCTCCAGGCTTATCCATGTTTGGACCATACACTTCCGCTTCTTTGGTATTGTATGCTGCTGTCAGGTGGGTGTTGAACATTTCAGTCTTCTCGGCTGCCGTTCGAGACTAGCATACTTGTTAGATACTTCACGCCTCCGAGAAGATAGGAGGGACTACATCATTGACCCATACAACTCCGACCATGCCGTCTGAACAGGAGCTCGTTACACTGCAGTAGAACCAGATTGCACTGGTATCGTTCACTGTCACCTCGAGCACAGGGTACTGATAGAGTGGTTAGCATTGCTAAGAAAGAGTCATAGAGTAATATTACATCTTCGTAAGGTGTACCCTCCTTTATCGACGTGAAGTCCTGCCAGAATGACTTGATGCCCAACTCTTCATGAGACCAGTCTATTGGCATACACGGTTCGTTGTAGTAGGCTCTCGCAACCGAGTGATCGCTGGGATACATCTTGTATTGGATGATGTCGCCGACCTTGGCCTCGGTCTGCTGGGGAACCATTTTGTGTCCAGTCCGGGCAAGGTCAGTATTTGTCGCAGTACACGACTCTCATGTCGACTTACAACTCCTATCTTGATTAAATGTGTCTCTCCTACTACGTGGCCAACCATCACGGCTGCTACGCCGAGCGTCCTAGATAGCTTCATTGTGTGATATCGAAACACGACTCGACAAATGTTCAGAAGCGCTCAGAAGTTTCGGTCTTCTTCACGGTTCGGTCCAAATATCGTCTATCAATGCTCAGTATCTGTAATAAGCGATTCAATGAAAACAGATATGCTGGAAGTATTTCAGAAACCAAAGTAAAGCGAGATTGAGAGTGAGAAATAAGAAGATGAAGAAACACACAAGCTGCAATATGGGGCTCAACTCGCCTTTCTTCTGGGACTAGAAGCCCCAGCTGAAGCCCAGCTCGGTAACAAGCTTAGCACTTGTGTCCGCATTTGCACTAGCACGACACTAGCACAACCCTAGCACGACCCTAGCACGACATTAGCACCACCATAGCAGCGTCTCACAATTCCCCGAACAGGCATGGCGTTCCAAGGCTGAGGCACGAGTGCATAGTTTGCCCACGGAGTACAAAGGGTCGAATGAGATGTGAGCAGGGGATCCCTATCTGTGGTCGCGCAATGGGGGCCGCTCGCCGAGCCTCGTCCAGGCCAAGCCACGGTTCGTGGAGCCTTCCAAATCATGGGAATTCGACCAATGATTTTGAGTGCTATTGTGAGGAGCCGGGCTGACTGCATGGGCGTCCACCACTGATCCAGACGGGGCTATGGGTGCGGCCATATGAGACGACGAATGTGTTGGTGACGATCTGGCCAGGAGCGTCACGATACCTCGGAATGTTGGGTACATCTCAATAGGCCAGCCACCAAACCAAGTACGAGTCTGCCATGAGGTGGTTCGCCAAGTGTCTTTCCGAGCGTTCTTTCTTCTTCGGAGAACGAATGCGGCTCCCAGTCATGTCGCCATTCACGAATGTAAAAAGTACTGCATTGGGAAAACATGACGCTCCAGACACGCACACTCTTTCCTTTGAGACGGCTCGGCGTCACCCGCTTACCTGTCTCAGCGGCGAAAGATCTACATGGAAAGTTGAGCAAAATCTGAACAAAAGCTGCGACCTTTCCTGTAGGCAAAGTGGCACGCTCCAAACTCTGAGTTGGTCGTCTCACATCATCAATCTTCACTCTCCAACATCTGTAATCTTCAGTCCAACCAGGCGGAGTCAAAGTGCGCAATAACTCCTTCCACTCATCATCTTCAATCTTTCTCCTGTCTTCCTCGTAATGATCTTGCCAACTACTCGTAACGTAACCACAACAATCGCAACAAAGAGCCCCACCATCCATGTTCCAGCTGCATCGTCCAGCATCCATGCCAAGTCCCTGTCACATTCTCCACTCCCGCCCTTAGCCCTGTCAAAAACACATTGGCGCCCGCATCTAGCCTAGCAGAGACGTGATCACCTCCAAGCGAGCTCGAATCTTAACCCGCTAAGCCTGACACAGCAAGATCGACGAGCCTCACGTGAGCGCCATACAATATGTGTTACCATGCTGTTGGTTCACATGGGTGTCCGAGTGTTCTCCTCAGTCTTCTTTGCTCTAACCCTCGAAAATGCATCAAAGAAACTGGGAAAGTGGGATAGTCTTCTTGGGTGGCTTGGGACGGTTGAGACTTGTCGCATCGATCGTGTCTTGCTGAAGCATAAACGCGAGTACCTACAGCGTCATGAACCCATCATTTGGCTTCGAGAAGGTGTTTTGGCGCTGCGGTGTCCCCCTATTTCTTAGTCCAGGAACCAGCCACGAATCCCATTCACTGTCGACAAGCGACGAAGCCCTCTAAGCCGTCAACAGAGAATTTAAAAAGTGGCGCCACGAAATCTCTTCCCATTTTTGCGAAAGTTTGTCGTTCCGTAGTACTTACGGTCATCCGTCGTCGCCCGGCGCTTATGGCAGAAACAGCCGGTGTAGGCGCGACCTCACAACCTGCGCGCGGTCAACGAGGGCTTTCACCGCACTTGAAAACGGCAATCCAAAGTCCCAAAAACTTATCTTACGAGTAACGGCGGCGGTTGCACTCTATGTGACCGCGTATTACGCCAGATTAGGAGAGGCTCGCTATTCGAGACTGGATTCATCTGGTGCCTACCGATTTCCGTATATATCGAGTTTAAGAAGCTCGTCGATGGTTGGCTACAGTTTGTTTTTGTATTCGTATCCGCACTCCGCAGCAGCTTCTTTGATGTAGGCATGTACACTTTTGTTGCTCTTCTCTCTCTCTGCGTTGCTGCGGCATGTACCGTGGAACATGAAATATTATCCGGCAAATTATCATTATGCCTTAGCCTTATCCTGACTCTTCAATTGCAAATCTCAGGTAGCTGGTAGCAGCCTCTTTGCTCCGTCATAGAGGACGAAGCGCTAACGAGTCATAAACTACTTGGGGCTCGGTAATCCTCACTTGAACTCGTTTTGGCCTTGATTACTTGTCAATGGGAGAACGAAACTTGCACGTACATGGTTGGCGACTAGGTAGCAAATTCATTGGAAAGGCGTGTCTTTTCGGCTATCTTTCGCCATTCTTCTTAGTCCCAACCACTTATCTACTATCGTCGTATCGTCATGACATTCCTTTCCACTGACCGCTAACGCCACCAAATGCAATTCTCCTCATCTCCCTAGCGCACCTCAAATCCCCCCACCAGGCGCCATAAACAGCCTCTCCCTCTTCAAAAACACACTCGCCACAACTGTAAACGCACCCGCAGCAATGATCAAAATGTACGTCTTATTCAGTCCCCTCACGATAGCCTGCAAGACCTGATCCTGCAAATCAAGCGGCAGACTTTTCACAAACTTTGACCCGACGCCCGCAATGGAAGCTTGTATTTGCTCTCGCGGCAGATCTGGCAGAACCTTGGCGATGCCTTTCTGCGCTTCGTTGAGGAAAATGCTGTTGGCGATGGAGATCGCGATGGTGATGCCCGTGATCTGTCCCTGCACCACGTATCCGACTGCCTGGGGAATCTCCTCTGGCTTGACTGTCGCTTGTGCGATGCTGAAGCTGGCTTGAGCGAACATGCCGGCCCCGATACCGATCAGGATGGAGTAGCCGTAGATTTTTGGTGCGGCAGTGGTATAAGAGACGTCCGCGTACATTAGCGAGGAGCCGATCAGAAGGAAGATGCCGCCGAAGATGTACCAGGGCTGGTAGTATCCCCATTTGGAGAGGAGGGCACCGTTGAGGATGATGAAGAAGACCATTAGGGCGATGTAGGGAAGGATGCGAACGCCGGCTTCGAGGGCGGCGTCGCCAGCGGTAAATTGGAAGAAGAGTGGGATCCTAGTCTTGTTAGTGTCAAGTCGAGGTGAGAAGAGGTATGGGGGGAACTTACATATAAAGGGGGACGACGATGCCTGTTCCAGCCGCGGCGGTCAGGGCGAAGAGAAGGACCATAGTGCGATTTTGCAGAAACTGGACAGGGAAGATGCGCTCCTCTTTCGTAGTGAAAATGGCGAACACTTGCTGGAGAGCCAAAGCGATGAAGAGCACGCCGGAGACCACGAAGCAGGCGACGATTTGTCCGCTGTTCCATGGGTACAGGATGCCGCCGAAGGAGATGGCCATGATTCCTGATACAAAAGCACCGGTAATGATAGCCGATCCGACCCAATCAATCTCCTTGAAGAGCTGCAGGATTGGTGTGCCCCTTCTCGGATCAGAGTGCGGGAGCATGAAGACGTAGACTGGAGCGAATACGCCGCCAATGATGAGGTTGATGTAGAATGCCCATCTCCAACCGGCGGAGGAGTCAGTGAAGGCGCCGCCCACAATAGGACCCAGAACTGTACCGATGCCCCAAATGAGGCCCGTCAAGCCGACGTAGACTGGGCGCTCTTGCATTGTGGTGGTGACGCTGAGGAGTGTCATGACTCCGACGTACAGGCCTGCTCCTCCAACTCCAGCAAGAGCTCTGCCGATAATGAGTGCATTGATGGTTGGCGCAGCACCGCAGACGATGGAGCCGACTTCAAAGAGAACCAAGCTAATCAGGTATGTATACTTCGCCTCAAATCTGCTATAGATTTTTCCCCACCACAACACCGTCGATCCACAACCAAGGAGGAAGGCAGAAGAGAGCCATGGCAGCTTTTGGATCTCTGAAAACTCATCGGTGATGGCGTGTTGGATGTCGGCTACGATGGTGTTGTCGAGGGAGAAAAGGAAGATGGAACTGAGGATTGCGGTGACGACGAGGTACCACTTGAAGCCTTGGATTTCGCGGGGTGGCGCTTCGGGTGCGGAGGATGTGGTGGCCTTCTCGGCGTCGATGACGTCAACTCCAGAAATAGAGGTGCGTTCAGAAGCGTTGTGAGATGTATCGCCGGTTGTTTTGTTAATGTTGAGGAAGGCGGGTAAGGGTATCGTTGTAGGTTGCTTCTCATCGGTCGACAAAATGACGTTTGGAGAGTCTGGGAAGGTAGGTGAAACATGGGAGTCTGGCTTCTTGTCGTCGAGGGCCGCCATTTCGAAGTGTTGGGCAGACGAAGGTATGGTGGTGGTGTTGTTCGGGTAATATAGGGAAGATGTACGAGAAGGTTATTGTTTAGTAGAAAATCCTTCTTGAGAGTGATATGAGTGAAGAATGAAGACTCTCCCTTAGGAAAATAGAGAGTTTTATATATTCAAAGTACCAACCAGTTCTCACCGTGCAATCTCCCTTAACTCCAGTAAAGATAATGTTCTCTCCGCTTCTTTTCTTACAAAGCCGTGTTCTTCCAAACAATTCTCATGGAGAAGGAGCAACACGGAGGGTGATTTCGAACCGTCTCCGTATGGCATCAGCACCTTAACGCCGTTGGCTGCATGTCACTTGTGCGTTTCCAGATAAACGCCATGACCTAGCTTTCTGATGGAAGACAGCTCGCTAGGGGCGGAGGTAACTCGCTGGATCTGCATATTGACAGGTGAGATCTCACTATTGCTAGTGCAGTTGCACCGCACGCCAGTTATTACCTCCAGAGATGGGCTTGAACTAATGGAACTCTCCGAGTGGGCTTACAAACTCTGACGGCATTACAAAGCACGTGCAGGTACGATTAGCGACTGCTCTGAAACGTGTGCAGCAGACGCTGGTGCAGATGTCCCAAGAACTGGGGCATGACAAATACGGCGTCTTCAGATCGACTAATTGGGACTCTAGGCGTCGTTTGCAGAGAAGATGGACGTTAGGCTACTCCCAAAAGAATACCCAACCTCACTCATTGCTCAACATGAGAATGAAAATCGGTCAGATCCAAAGTTACGAGCATTCTTGTAGCGAACCGCAAGCGCACTTCAAGGAGTCGTCGTGCCATAAATCCGCTACGTAGTATAAGTCTGAATGAGCAACACCGATGAGAGCTTATCTGCTTCCAATCTTTGTCGCACTTTCTCACAAGTCGTGAAGTACCTTTTTCAGACTCCCCGCCTAACTCCGAACGACGGGTGAGATTTTGAGTTCACAGTACCACCAAGCTTTGTCCAGCCCATTTCTTGGCACGGCCACGGCTGATGAATCTTCGGAGATAGGCCAACGGACGTATGTCTCGCATGCCAAAGAATATGGAGATATCGACCTGGTTTTTTCCTCACTTGAGAAATGATAAGAAGACGTCGGAGCGCTGATTTGAAATCCACTTCTGAAAGCATCTTTGCAGAAATGGTGCAAGCACACTCCGCTCTTCATTTTTAACCGCGTTACTGAGTTGTGGCAGGTAAAGTGGAGATTAACGTTGTTAGAGGCAGGCTAATCGCGCTTGTTGTTATTGCCTTGAAGTCGAGTAGAAGCCGAAATAGCTTTCCTTTTTATTTTTTCCAAGTCGCTCAACCATGGTTACAGGTCAGCATGCATGTGATTCTGTCCTTGATGGAAGCAACCGAAATCCCATGGCTGTGAATATGAATAATATGGGTTCCAGAGGAAGAAGCAACAATTATAAGCTTGGCTGCCAAATTGACATAAGGCTGAGCTAGGGTAGTGACCCCACCACTCACCGCCCGGCAGTATTTCAGCCTTGTCTATCTCGACGTCCTGCTTAAGGAGTTTCGTGCATTTTTGCGATCTTAAACTTATTCTCGCTTTACCCTCTATATAAATGACAATGGAGGATGCCAGCGCGCGACTCTATGTTGTCTGTGGAACGCAACAGGTCAAAACTGTCAAGTCGTGGCTCGAGGGACAAAATGTGTTGTTCAAGGGCGAGAAGATCCAGCCGCAGGAGGACGTTGTAGAAGTAGATAGTGGTGTAAGGAAGAATGGTATGAAACAATCCATCACACATATCGATTATAGCCATGTTTGCTAGATTGAAAAAGAATGTCGGCGTTTGGAAGCGCCGGCTACTCGGAGTGAATGGTGTTGCTGAAGCCAATCCATCAGGCAATCCACCAGGACGGATGCGAATACCTACGACAATCGTTACATCAACAAGCGACTTTAACATTGCCGCGGCAGAGTCGCAGACCAACATCGGGCAACCTGAACTCTCTTCCCACTTTAACACAGAATCTTTACCATCAGAACTGTTAGACTCAATCACAACACAACTGTCTGCTCTCAAAATGGCAGGCAACAACATCACTCAGGGCAGCCACGGCCTCAACAAGCTCGCACAGCAATTCTGGGACTTCCTCAACACCGACGCGACGCTCCAAACCATCGAAACCTACAACTCCACTCGCGCGGCACCCCAACACCTCAAGCTCTCAAAACTCCTTTCTCAAATCCCAAAGAAATGGACTCTCTACCATCCACTCGTGATGCTGCCACCTGGAGCAATCACCACAGACTGGACCAAACTCCTCGAAGACAGCCGAAAGCACGATGTCAAAAATCTCTATCAGAAAGTTATGGATGCACTCAGCACCGATAAAGAGGCGTTCACGCACCTCGCCGTCAACAAGGGTATCCCACTTGAGAACAACGATAGCGATGATAACACCCTCCGCGCACCAACTGAGCTGCAGATGCTGCTGGGGAACTTTGGACCAGATATTGAGATGGCCAGATTCTATCTCTCACCTGATGCGCCACATCTGATTGGTAAGGAGGACTTTGACAACGCCTTTTGGGTGACGGTGAAGCAGAATAGGATTACGCAAGTTTGGGCACCGAGATGGACGATGTTCTCGAGGGGAAATGTTAAGGAGAAGGCGAGGGTTTTGGGTTTTGAGCCTGCGTCGGCGTATAGGAGTTATCCTAGGCCTGCTCAAGCTGCGGCAACGCGGCAGATAACAAATGGCGAGGCAGAGGTTGGCGACAACAGAGTACGGCGCTTGAGCCTTGATGGTGAGAAGGCGGAGAAGGACGTAGCGATGGACTTGGAAGCTTTTGATGGGACGAAGGACCCGATGGGAGATATCACGAATAATAATTTCCCTTCCGCACCTCGCGAAAGGAAAAAGCTTCAAAAACCACGTCCGGCTGGGAAGCTAGAGCCAGGTCCAATCAGCGTCACCGAGCCCACCACCATCGATTCCTCGCCTGAGCCACTCGATAACCCTCAATCCAGGCCGTCATCCATGCCACCACCAGCACCCACCACAATCCCAAACTCCCTCTCAGTATCCCAGTCAACAAACAGCCACCTCTTCACCACCGCCTCCATGAATTCAAAGCCAGAGAAGAAATTCAGGGAAGTACAACTAGCAGTCGATCTCTACGCCGGCATCGGCTATTTCACATTCTCGTACCTCACACTAGGATACGACGTTATCGCGTATGAGCTTAACCCTTTTTCGGTTGAAGGACTTAGACGTGGTGCGAAGGAGAATTGGTTTGAGTGCACTGTGCTAAGGGGAAAGGAATTGTTGGAGATTACGAATGTGGAGAGGCAGGAGAAGTGGCTGAGGGAGTATGGGAGGGATAAAGAGAGAGAGAAAGGGGCGGAGAAAAGTAAGGAGCTCTTCGTTGGGCCCTCATCAGAAAAGCAGAAGAAAGGACAGGTTGCAGGCGAGAGAGATATGAAGATAGTGGAGGCAAAGCAGGCAAAGATACCAAAGCGTCAGCCAGACGTTATCATCGACGATGACGAGACGCTCTTTATCTCCGAATTGCCTCATGGGCCACCAGTCAAACTATCTCAGCATTCTGAGCCGTCTGACAAGTCTAATCCAGCACCACCTCGCAAACAAGTCTCCGAGTCGACTGAGTCACCATGGCTCCCAACCACCAACAAACTAACAGACATCGAAGCTATGCTTCAAAACCAAGGCCATCGCCCACAGAGAGCCATCGTTTACGAGCAGTCAAATGAACACGCATTCACCAACTTCCTCGCCCTTTCCACCATGCGCGACAACCGCGGCGGCAACCCTTACCGCATCCGGCACATCAACCTCGGCTTTCTCCCCTCCTCCAGCGGCTCCTGGGACACTGCCGCCCAACTGATCTCTACCAACATCGACGGCGGCTTCATTCATGTCCATGAGAACGCCGCTGCAGGAGAGATCGAGAAGAAAGGGGAAGAGGTGAGAGGTGCGTTTGAGGAGCTACTTAATCCCTATCAGGGGAATGGCTGTGTGAGAAGGAGGGTGGAGCTTAGGCACACGGAGTTGGTGAAGACGTTTGCGCCAGGGGTTTGGCATGTGGTGTTTGATGTGAGGGTTGGGGAAGCTAGGCCAGCTAGTCAGGGAGTTGTGGCGGGGAGGGCGAAGGATAGGCGGTTTTTTGAGGAGGTGTAGTCAGCAGAGAGGGGGTGAGTGATGTCTTACATGTAGTGGCTAGGAGTCTAGATTCGAGGAGAAATGGAGGGACTCACGATGGTCGGACATAGAGTTATTACGATTATTTTGCTCTAACACTGTTATTTCCAAGTTTGGTATGGTTCTATATACTTGTTATGTTTACCTGCTCAGGTTCGACGGTCCCCCTCCATTATCATCGATGTCCGGGGCCAAGAGATCAATTAGTATAAGTGCGCCAATAATCCGCAATCTGATCGATCCTCAGAAAATCGTGAGTCTCAAACTCCAAGTAGTCCTGATCAGCTCCCCTCCCCATGCCCTCATTATACATTTGTTCATAATACTCCGCGTCCTGTCTATCGATTTCAGTGAGCAAGAAGCCCTCAAAAAATTCTCAGGTGCATCGCGAATCCACTCCATAAACCGCACAATGAAGCGCACTCAACTATCAATTTTTTGAACTTCGAGATAGCCTTCGTGGGCTCTCCACTCTACTATAGTCGACTTCTTCCCGCCATTGAATCTAAAGCGACCGTCGATCTCCCAAATCATGTTTGTAATGTTAAATGCAGATAGGCGTTGTCGGTTAATATCGGCCATCTCGACGATATCTTGCATACGCATCAAGCCATTGAGTCACTCCATACCATCTCCAGGCCGCCTCACCTAGAGCCCTCCAACAACTGCGTTCTGTCTAAAGAGCTGGCAATACCAGCTACCTTCCGTCCTATGGGATGGGTGAAACGCCTGGAATGCCGGCTCAAATGTAAATGTTACTTCAATAAGTTCTTAAGCCACACAATGTCCTACCCAGCACGAATGCCGATGTGCACAACATGAAGGCCACAAGTCTTGTCGGTTGCGGTGCTCCTTATTTGGCTATTCAGCACATTAGCCACCGAGATGGCCTCGGTGATATCGCCATCACTGCCGTCAAGTACACGACTTATGACTCCCCCGCCATTGTGCTCATGCATTTGCCAAGGATTATTCCGTGCCAGTGGGGTGGTAGCGGATCTGTGTCGATACCACAGTCCTCCTTTACCTCCCAAGACGCGATGCGAGTCTGGAGTGGTGGGTTCCGAATCAAGGTCCATGCGATCCATAGAGTTTATCACCCTAATGTCATATTCGCGGAGCAGCCCCTTGATTCCGTCGTTTACGAACCCCACAAGGCTCATCAATGCATCCTCGTCCCAAAAGCCTTGAGTTCGTATTTCTGATGGTTCGAGGTCATCTTCCAGTTTGTACTTTGTGTGGCAGTGTGGAGTAAATGAATTTGCACTCTACACCATATGTTGGCGGTCCAACCGTAAGGCGCGGTGCAATAGCTCTGGTGGGACGATAACGTTTGATAGCGAGGCGTGTCTTTGGTTGGAGGTGCTCATGGCTTTATATGGACTGCTGAATGCAGTCGGAGGGCGAGAGTGTATACTGAGAAGCAATGGAAAGGGGTGCCTTTATAGATCCTCAAAACAAGCCTGCGTTCAAGGAGCATCTTCGTTGTTTTTTCTCCTTGTCCTCTGGACAACGGCTATGAAAGGTGTAGCGACGTATTGGGAGAGAGTCTTCCCAAGGGTCTAGATTGTCGCTCTTTTGATTGACTCTGCTTCTTTTTCTACATACTCATCTATGAACTATATATATTGCTGTTGAAGGCGTCGGGCGAAAGGACCGATCGCCACAGTGTTTGCTTATGGGCATGAAAGCAAACACTTCGTCCTTGGCATCGTACTAACAAACCATTTCCCTGTGGCCTTCGACGGTGTTTAAGCAAACATCCTTTGCGTCCTCGATCTTCGCATCCTTGATTCTCTGCGTCCTCGATCCTTTTCACAAAAGGATATCACAAAGGAGATTTCAAATGGGACAAGCATTCAATGCACGCACAAATAATTATTTCATAAATCAAAGGCTTTTCGTCCGTTGTCACAGATACTCGATCGATGAATGCCCGGAGTGGCTTCATACCGCATTCCTCCTGCTCAACCATTGCCAGATCTCGCCCATTCTCCCATGTGTACTTTGGCCCTTACTGCGAAGCTCTCTCCTGCACAAACTCCATTTCGAGGTAATCAGGATCATGTCCTTCCTCCTCCAACCAATACTTGTGATCTTACCAACCCCAACCTTCGCGTCTGCAGAGTAGTTGAAGTGATTGCTGTCGAATAGTTTCTATATATACAGATGACAACAATGGCTGTCTTCGGCACACCGCCAGTTGAATCGACGACGGCGTCGCCAAGACTACGCAACTGACAGATCGTTCCGTCCCTTTCAGTCTTTTCCACCATGTTTTTCTATTTTATATTATTTATATAGTTTATATAGTTTGTATAGTTGATATACCCTGTATTGTATATATAAGTATAAACTGACAGGCGCTTTGGCGGAGTGGTTAACGCGATGCCCTGCTATTATCAAAGATAAAGTCAGGCATTTCCTTCGGGAGCGTGTGTTCGAATCACACAGGCGTCGGTTCTTTTTTCAATGTTACCAACCGGTTAACATAAGAAGCTATATTGATGATTTTATAAATCGATTAGTCTATAAGACAACTACAATGGTTACAAAATATAGCATGCGAGCCTCTCTGAATAGCTTTTTTCTTTTTTGCTCAATGTTTTTTTAGTCTGTCTGCTCGTTGGATGGATACCGAGGTCGAGACCCATGAAGAAAGGTAAGGGTGTACCTAGGAGAGTACAAGTCCAGAGGACGAGAAATGGGTTTGACGACAAGGCCGACACCGCGAGGTAGGGAAACCGGAGGCGGTATCGTCCGTGATAATCGTCCGACGCGGACTTTGAAAGTGGATTAAGGTCTTGTATATTGATGAAGCTCAGTCACTGAGAAGAGCACTATCAATAAGTTCTGTTCGAAAGAAGGAAGACAAGGGAAACATATAAAAACGATACTGTACCCCTTACTTCGTTTGAAGTTCCCACAGGGCTGGAGTCTGGGGACGTTTGTGGGGAAGACGGGCATGGCTTGGGGAGCCAAGAGAACAGTGGATTGAGGTGCATGCGCTTGGTATCCCACGTGGAAAGAGGTTGACAACAGGTGAAAGCTTGACTCGTGGTGTAGGAACAATTTCGCCCAGCTCCATTAATGCTGCGGCCGGCAGGCGAAGAGATTTCTGTTGAGCTGTGAAGCTTAATTGCGGACTGTACTATAAGCCGAATAGATCGGGGAGGTTTCATTGCTTGGGAACACGGCCAACTTTCAGAAAGCCCCTATGTTTGTTGCCTATGCCAACAGGCCTGGCCTCGGCCTTCGCTGTTTATTATAGAGCCAACGATGCACCGTTTAAGCTCGCAATTATAGCTGTGACTTTGACAGCACTTGCATGATTCCAATTCGTATGGCGAATCCGGATGATGCCAAATGGACAGGCTACACGGTTAAAGAAGTCTGACATTCCGATACTCGATAAGCAGGTAAGAGAGGACTGTTCTTGTCAGGGTGATTCGTAGAAAGGGGACGTGGGGTTTGAAAGTCAATCTTAAATAGATTAAGCGCTAAAATTCGAAGAAAACATAGCAGAAGTGGAACTAGTGTCTCTCTTAGCGTTTCTTCTCAGTTCAGAACGACGTCAAAGTCTCCAACTAATACGTTACGGCTCTTCTTGTTACGGCTGGCGGTATCTACCGAACCCACATTAACGTGCGTCAAGCCTCATGCTTCTCAGCCCCTCTTTGGCTGCCACGGCCTGCAGCTGGACGGACAGATGGTGGTGCCAATTCCTCCTTCCCAAACAGCACAAGAACCGCCATTTCGTAATCGGCCGGCCAGACAGGGACACCACAAACATTCCTGGTATCTCTAGTCCTGAAACTCTCTTTATTACCAATCACAGTCAACGACAACACCACAACAACTCCTAGTGTCGCTGTTTTCTACTTCATCTATTCTCAACTGTGACAGGTAACTGGCGCCTTACTTTTGTCCAGCTGCCTACCGTTCAATACCGTGCCCACTTTTGCGCCACCTTGGACGCTGCTCCAACTTGTGCCGGACGGACTATTCCCCAACAAGGGCGCAAGCATCACCATCAACGATTGATCAGCAACAGCACCACACCATTGACGCCTTGGTGAACAATCTGTCCATATACGTAAACCACAACCTACTGATACACACGCAACGATATCGTCACAAACACCACTACGACTGCAGCAGTCTCATCTTCTGCCAGTCACTCCCAAATGACCACCCTGCTTCACCACAACTCATCATCACCAGGCCCGGGCTCATCCCCGCCTCACGAGAAGCGCAACTTCGCCGGCCTCTCATTATCATCGGGCAAGATGAATAGCCACGGCAACTTCAACACGAAGATTAAGAACTTTTTCCGTATAAATAGCCTGTCTTTCGATAAGAAGGATGCAGACAGCAAGGATAATAAGGAAGCAAGCTTGAAGCCGGAAGGCACAAAGAGCAGCTTTAGGGAGTCGAAGTTCTTCAGCGGCTTAGGTCGGAATAGATCTGCGACTGTCGCGAGTGAAGGAAACCCATTAGACGCAACCGACAGCCCGACGGCACACGCAAATCCATATTTTCAACATCAGGGGCTGCCAAACTTCCGACATCACAATGATGGCTCAGCACCACCAAGTCCGACTGGCGCTGGTATGCCTACTCTGCAAATAAGCGCCGCGTCAGGTGCGAATGACAAGGCTACTGCAGCTGGAAAGGAGGAGTTGGCGAGGAAGCTCAGGAGAGTGGCTAGCGCGCCAAATGCACAAGGCTTGTTCTCGAAGGGCAAGTCGTCCGGGGATAGACCGGCTACCGCTGAGTTGGGCAAAGTACCAATGGCAGTTGGTGGCGGCTTAACAAAGAACTCATCAAGTGCAAGTCTGGCTGTGCCGGGTGCAGATGATGGATTAGGAGAGCTCTTGCCGCCAAGGGCACCAGCATCGTTCAGGAGAACTTACAGTTCGAACTCGATAAAGGTCAGAAATGTAGAGGTTGGGCCAAGCAGTTTCGACAAGATCAAGTTAATTGGTAAGGGAGATGTTGGCAAGGTCTACCTTGTGAGGGAAAAGAAGAGCTCGAGGCTGTATGCAATGAAGGGTAAGTCATCAACACTCTTTAAAAAATGGAAATTACAAACTAATAGCTCCTAGTCCTCAGCAAAAAGGAGATGATCAAGCGTAACAAAATTAAGCGCGCTCTTGCCGAGCAAGAAATTCTCGCCACTTCCAACCATCCTTTCATCGTCACACTCTATCACTCCTTCCAATCCGAAGACCACCTCTACCTCTGCATGGAATACTGCTCTGGTGGAGAGTTCTTCCGCGCCTTACAAACCCGCCCAGGCAAATGCATACCTGAAGACGACGCTCGTTTCTACGCTGCCGAAGTCACCGCCGCATTGGAGTATCTCCATCTCATGGGATTCATCTACAGAGACCTAAAGCCAGAGAACATCCTGCTGCACCAGAGCGGACATATTATGTTGTCAGACTTCGATCTCAGCAAGCAGTCCGATCCAGGCGGAAAACCAGACATGATCATGAAGCGCAATGGCACCAACGGCACAAACCCGAACTCACTACCAGAAATCAACACCAAGGCCTGCATCAACAATTTCAGAACTAACAGTTTTGTTGGTACCGAAGAGTATATTGCGCCAGAAGTCATCAAGGGATGTGGACACACCTCCGCTGTCGATTGGTGGACTCTTGGCATCCTCATCTACGAGATGTTATTCGGCACCACGCCCTTCAAGGGCAAGAATAGAAACGCTACATTCGCCAACATTTTGAGGGATGAAGTGCCGTTCCCGGAGGGAAATGGCAATCCACAGATCTCGAGGTTAGCTAAGCCATTTACATTCCCGCCTAAATAACATCTACTAACCAAGCAATCCAGTGTCTGCAAATCCCTCATCCGCAAGCTCCTTATCAAAGACGAGGCGCGTCGCCTTGGCTCTCGCGCTGGAGCCGCAGATGTCAAGGGTCACCCGTTCTTCCGCCAGACGCAGTGGGCGCTTATCCGCCATGCGAAGCCTCCCATGGTGCCGCATCAGGGAAGGGGGATTGATACAGTGAATTTTAGAAACGTGAAGGAGAGTGAGAGTGTGGACATTACGGGCAGGAATCTGCCGATGGCGAATAGGGACTTGAAGAAGTTGGGCGTGCCGCTTGATAGTGGGATGAAGACGCCGGGGGCTGATGAGGTGGATCCGTTTATGGAGTTTAATTCTGTGACGTTGCATCATGAGGAGGAAGCGGGGCAGCATGTGGATATGAATAATGGGAGGTACGATAGGTAAGTAGCCATCGAAGCATGCGAAGAGAAGCGGGCGATGGAGGTGAGAGAGTAGAAGAGAAAGGGTGGAGAGGAAGAGAGAGCGTTCATGATGAGGCAACGGCATGCATAATTTCGGCGTTAGACACACACACTCCTTTATGGGCGACTACTTCGTTTTGGTGCACGGGGATAGAGCAAAACACTTGTTGAATTTTGGTATGGTGTTGAGGGTTAGCTTTTATTTGCCGAGTGCGATGCGAGATTAGAAAGAGGACATACGGATGGGAAAAAGATTGAGGAGAGAGGGAAAGAGGAGAGAAGAAGCATGTTGAGAGATGATGATGCAGAAAGTAGATATCCTGAAGAATGAACTTTGATCTGAGTAACCCGTTCCTTCTCCGCTGAATGTAAATTGTGTTGATCTAGATCACATCGTGACATCTCACTCATTTCGATAGACGTACTCGCCCATTCTTGCACAATTGATTGTCAAGTGGCTGTTGGCTTGGATGTGTTTGTGATGGAAGTGATGATTGAGGGTGAGGCTGGCCTTCGACCGCCGATTACCAATTTGCTGTGACAACTTGCTTAAAGAGGAGTATATCTGGAGTAGCGGAGTGCAGGGCGTAATATTTGGCCCCGCTAAAAGGTGGGAAGATAACGATTTGCTTTGACAACTTGCTTTTGGAGAATTGTTCTGTATTTCCGTTCTGTATCACATATTTCTGACTCTCTACCACTTCTCACAGTAAGGCTTAATATCAATCTCATGCGTCCAAGCACTTCTCGGCTGGGTATGCAACCACCAATATGCATCGGCAATAGCATCAGGTTCAATCGCACCATCCTCCTTCCCCTCATTACAGGTCCAAGCCATCTTCTGATACTTCGGTGTGTTAATCACTCCGTCAATGATGGCATGAGCCACATGCACACCTTGCGGACCAAACTCCCTAGCTAAGGACTGTCCAGTAGCACGCATGGCGAACTTTCCAGCAGCGAAAGATGCACATAGTGCCGAGCCTTTCATACCGGCTGTTGCGCCCGTAAGAAGGAGAGTTGGTGGATTTGGTGGGGAGGCCTTGGTAGTTTGCAAAAGTAGCGGAAGAGAAGATTTAGCGAAGTTGAAGAGGCCCATTCCATTAGACTGGAACGAAGCCGCGAACTCTTCTTCCGTCAACTCCAAGAACGGCTTCCTGACAAAACCGCCGCCGACGTTGTAGATTGCTGCTGCGAGGTTCTTTCCTTTGGCGTCTGAGGAAATTTGAGAAAAGGCTGAGGAGACCGAGCTTGATGAGGTGACGTCGGTTTGGATTCCGATAGCATTTCCGCCGTTCTTCTTGATTTCGTCGACAATTGGGTCGTAGGAGGAGGCGGAGCGAGCGAGGAGGTAGATGGTAGGATAGGTGGAAGCGAATTTGAGAGCGAGAGAGCGTCCTGTGCCACCGCCAACGCCGGCGATTACTGCGTAGAAGTTTGAGGCTGCCATGATGGTTTCAATGGTTGGTCTTGGGATATGCTTCTATGTTGAAGGTAGGTGGAGGGTTTCAAAGTGACCTGAAGATCGGGAAGATATAGAAACGCAAGTTAAGATTGATTGGTGTGAAGTTTAAAAGGAGCTGGAGACTGAGAGATACGAATGGAGGAATGCCTCCTTCCTATATACCTTACGTTAACTTAGTAGTTACAAGGTGATTGATTACATAGCAAGGTGGAGTTGAAAGCTGACAGGTCAACACAAGCCACTTAAATGGGGTTGACGTTTGGACCAGGGGTCGAGGATGGCGCGGAACTAGCCAAGCCTAATCACAACAGCAAAGGCCGAAGGGCGAGGACAAGCGCGGTGGATTGCATAGAACACTAAGCTCGAAGAAGAAAGAGTATATACTTGTAAGCGCGAAGCCATGGCTGGAGTCGGAAAAACAGGAAAGATTAAAGTACATCATCTACTTTGCGGGCGCTTCGTTCTAAGGACTCCCAGTACTGGTTATAACTACCGTATATTGCACACTGCTTTTCGAACGTGTTAATCTCAAGACACGATATAACAAGAATGATGAACTGGTTTGGTACACATAAATCTGTTTGCGCTCCAAAAAGTTGTCAACATATTCATTATATTCGCTTTATGAAGGTGCTTAGCGACAGCCTCGTGGTTACAGTGAAGTTCCTAGTACCAATCACTGATCTCCATTGCATCTTATCACCTTAGTGTAGTGCCAGCTCCGATACAATAGCCAGCCTTGAGCTCGTGAGCGGTACCTTTGCGACGTCGCGACAATTCAAGCACGAACTTCCTTTCGCATGTCTGCGGAATTATCCATACTTCATCCTTCGGCCCGGGGAGGTGACTGTGGGATAATACTCCTTGCAAGAGGAACACTCACCAACGAGTCTCCCATCTTCACTTCGTCTGGTGCGCTCCCGTCGCGATAATTCCTGGGTAGCTTCAGCTCGTGTACTGACAACTAGTTAGCACTAGGCTGCTCATATGTCGAACAATAACCTTGTGTGCGGCGACAATTATCCTTCAATCAATGGTCGCGTGCAAGCATCGCAGTCTTCATATCAGCCCATTTCTACGACGGATGCGACAGCTGCGCCCTACTATGGCCCGCAAACCAGAGAGACGCCAGGAAGAACGTACGCAAGTAACAACTACAAGTACGGGCAATACCCGCAGACTAGCGCGTCCACAGCAAACGACACGTACAATTGGGGAGGTTATAGGCCGGCTGCGAACGCCAATGCCAGCAGTTTAATTGGGCTCGAGGTCGTTGCCGCGTCCAAAGTACCAGCACAGAACACTCATGACGCAGACACTCTTGGAAGTCTTGGCTATGGACCTGGCCTGAGTTATAGAACTACTGAAGAGACTACACAGCCAGATTATTCGTCATCAAATGTCTACGGGACTCAGCATGCTGTCCAGAGGCCCACTCAGTACGGCCGGAATCCAGCGAGAGCAGCAGCCATGGCGCAGAAAACTTCACAAGTAGCAGGATCACAAGGGCAGATACCTGTAATGAGCAGCACCTCAAGGGCAACTACTATTTCGTCCTATAGCTTGCCAACTCTGTCGCCGACACATCTTCAAGGACTCGTCACCTCATATGCCGCCAACTCGTCTTCAACGAACCAGGCAAGAGCTGGCGCCCAAGCGACTGCAAGGACTACTGAGAACAGCGCTCTTCAGCCTGGCACACAGCCCTCATATACGGCAGCCTCGTCTTGTAAATATGGTCAGCCGCCAAGAGCTAACCGATTGTCTCCAGAAATGATGAGAAAGGCCAACACACCCACGCCTCCAAGCCATTCCCCTTCGGTGACACATACGCCGGTGAATGTGATTATGCCAACAGTTGGCCAACCACAACAGAGCCTCAAGAAGGGAAATGGCATGTACCAACCAAGGCAAGCACCAACGGCTTCCCAGAGCAGATATGCCCAAGGACAAGGATGTGGAATGTATCAGCAGCCGACCAGCGTTGACACTAATCTAGTGTATAATCGTTACCACGAGTACCAGAAGGAAGTAGAAGCGCAGGCTGTAAGAATTACCAAAGAGGAAGAGGAGAAGAAGGCGAAGGAAGCAAAAGAAGAAAATGAAACCGCTGAGAAGGAGAGGCTTGAGGCTATAAAGTTGAGAGAAGAAACAGAGGCAGCACGTCCAGCCAAAGAGAAGGAGAAGGAGAAGGAGAAAAGGGAGGCAGCACAGGCCGCGAAAGCAGCCGCGCTACGAGCTGCCAAGGAGGCGGAAGAAACGAGGCGGAGGCGGAGGCGGGGGTCGGAAGCCACCGCACTCCAAGCTGCTCAGACGCTGTCTCAGACTCTGCGTTCTCAACAATCGTGGCATGAAGGCCAACAAGGTCTATACCAAACAGGAGACCTGCCACAGGACTATGTCGGAGAATTGCAAGCTGGGGATACTAGCAACGATACTAATGTTGATGGCGAACAAGGAAGTCATTTCAACGACGAACAAAGGCGAGAAAGTGTCCAAAGTATGCAAATGAATTCCGCACACTCGCAAAATGGACAACACCAAGTGCAAATGACACCGCAACCAACGCAGAATTCGATACTACCTCAGAGTCTGCAAACTCCGGCGAATACTGAAATGGATGAAGCCGCGCAAATGGTAGAAGAACTACGCAGGACCGTAAAAAGGCTTCGCACTTTCCAGTCTAAAGACCTAAATCTTTTTCTTAAGATGTGGTCTTCTGTGAGGAAGAGTGATGGTGAGCCTGGCCAATCGCCACAGCCACAAGCAGGCACAGATGCCGCTGGTGGTATTGGTGTTGGGATGCAATCATCACATTCTCAGGGACAAGTGCCGGAGCAGCAGGGCCAAGGAGATGTGACACATCCGCCCCAACTCGTGCCATTATTTACGTTAGAGAAGCCGAAGCGGGGTAGCAGAAAGAAGATCTCCTGGGTACAAGCAGATGGATCTCAGAATGCTCAAGGCGCCTTTGATAGCGAAGGAGTTCCAGCTGCCAATGAACAGAATGGTGCTTCAACCTTTGAAACCGAGAATCCTAGTGCACCGCCGATGAAAAGGAAGCCAGGAAGGCCAAGAAGCTCGAAGAATAGGCTGCATGGGTCACCTCAAGTCCTTTCCCAAGGTGCTGTGGGAGAGTTGGGAATATTTCCTGCGGCGCCCAAAGTTCGGAAGAAGCCTGGGCCAAAACCGAAGAACAAGCAACCTGCTACCCCTGTTCAACCGGAAGTGGATCCTGCGCTTGAGAGGTTTAACCAGATATATGAATCCGCTCCTCCTGCTACACCAAGCCCTGCTCCGCAGCAACAGCAGCCTCAAACAGGAGCTGTAACTCAAGCAGCGCAACCTATGCAGCAAAGTGGAGCAGAGAATACATCGCCCTGTCCAACACAAGGTATTGGGACAGAAAACGCAACGGTGCCTGCATCTTATACTCGGCGACCGCACATGATTGCTGTAACCACTAACTCCCAGGGCGGCCAGTCAGGCGTGCTTAAGACGCCTTTTAGCTCTGCCACCCGAAATTTACAGGCCGCACAACGACAACAGCAGCAACAAATCAACTCCGTGTCCAAAAGCGTGTCCCGCATGGCTCAGAATGCTCAGCCCCAAAATCAGACAGCACAGTGGCCCGATGAGCATATTGATCTTATTGCTGAAACTGGTTCAAAGCTCCTTAATTCTCTGCCACAAAATTCCGGAAAAGACATGCACCCAGATTTGATACGTAACATGCTGGAGAAAAACCCAAGTTATGTACAGGTCTGTGAGACGATTGAGGAAGCCGGATTTTTCATGGATCGCTCGAAATTTGCAAGGACTTTACTTGCTGTTATCTCGCCTCAGAATTCACAAAGTGCAGCTGCAAAGCCTCAAGGGCAACATGCAGGATCACTGGCAGTAGCTACGCCAGGTTATTCAGGCCAGCAGCCAAACCTTGTCACTCTCTGCGGAGGCCAAATGTCGACACCAGCATCAGCTCCTGCTGCGGCAAGACCCCCGATGTCTGCGCCGCCCACCACAAATCCTGGTTATCAGCCACCAAAGTATGGGTCAATGCTAGGAGCTGCTCCCACTGTGCAGGGTACATTCGTGCGCGAATCACCTGTGCAGGCAAATGGCGGACGCTTCCAATCTCAGCCAGCGCCTCAACAGTCGTCGACGACCGTAACAGAGAAGGATGAACACATCTCAGCTGACGCTGCCAATGCCGTTGAGATGGAAGATCCTTTCCAACCCCAAATTGGCGATGATGATGATGGACGGTTTCAGTCTCTATCGGCAGTGGAAGCTTTCAATAGGGCGAATGCGGCTGCGCAAGGATTGGCAGGTCCTCGGCGGGGAAATCAGCTGGCGGCTGGTAACCCGTCGCAAAACGCCGCCGTATCATTTCTACACAAAAGAGCTGGCTCGTACAATGAGTTCTGGAGAGCCCACAGAAGTCGACCACCCGCTGTTCCACAGCAATATATATCGCCTGCTCACGGGCCTCAGGCGCCAAACACACCAAATCCTAGTGTTCTTGGCTTTGCAGGTATTAGCAGACCTCCGCAGATACCCCACAGTGTACCAGCCTCGAGGCCATTTGCCAGACCGTGGAACACACAAGACAACAAGAAGCGGCCCTTTGTCGCAACGAGCGACATGAACACAGGGTCTCCTTCGGTCCTAGACAGTTCTAAGCGGCGGAGGCCTTGGGTCGATCGGATTAATAGTCCAGCCGTAGCAAGACTCGGCGCACGTGCCGCCTCTCAAAGCGCGTCGCCATTTCGCGTCAACCAAGCTGCGACTCCACCGCAACCACCACCACCTCATCTCGCTTTAAACTCGTCTGCACAGCAGCCTCAAACGACCTACCGCTCGATATACGTCGAAGAACCATACATCCAAGTAAACATCGTGGAACAACAATACCAAAACAAAGGAAACAACAGAAACCCACTTCTCGAATTCGAGGGAATCATCCAGCCTATCAACACGTCAGTTCCTAGGCGCAGGACTCGCTACAACCCAAAGACGATAGCACGTGACGTCTTAATTGCAACTGGCAGGCACCAAACACAACGTGCCTTGAACGCGCATCTCGAGGGCTTGAGGCGCTTTAGAGCTGTTAATAACGACAGTGACCTGTCTACCTTCCGTTGGGATATCGTTGATCCAGGCGGTGACGCGGTCGGCTCTGCGAAAGCTGAACTCAAGGAGAAGATGGCTGCCGCACGTCAAGGACCGCGCCCAACTCGCGGTAACCGTTTCAGCATTAGCTCTAGGTCACCGCGTCCAAGCTCTCTTCGCAACGGGACCAATGCCGAAGGAGTGGAGAACGAAACTATAGTTGTTAAGGACGGCGATGGATTTGCTGTGCCTGCTCGCAAGTCGACTAAGGAAACGTCCGAAGTTCCTTCTCGTCGCACCACAGCTAGAGAAGGTCGCAATCAAGCACCAAATTACAAGCCGATGACTACAGCAGAAATTCTTGGCCTGAAGGCCAGAGCTGGTAAGCACCGCGACGAATCACCGACATCTGTATTGCCCGTTGAGCACAAGCCGAAAAAGAAACGCCCGAACTTCGTCAACTTCAGGTGCAAGTGGCAAGGCTGCGGTCAGGATCTCGTCAACCTGGAGACATTGATGCGCCATGTGTTGTTTGTCCATGGCCAGAATGACGATGTTGTGTCTATGGGGAAGACTTGTTTGTGGCACGCTTGCGGTGCGGAGGATTACACTGTCGGCGATGAGGATTACCCAGGTACTCACTACGAAAATGTCAAGGAGTGGAAGAAGCACATGAATAGCACCCACCTTGATGCCATCCGTCAGTTGTACGGCGATGGTGCTCAATCAGATGCTCATGGTAAGTTCATCCCGTTCTAGATCCATTTGGTACTGGAAAACACAGGTCTAACAGCACCGCCAGATGGCTACGAATCCGACAACACCCTCGCCACTTCAACTTACCTCTTCGATCACACCGGCCACCAAGTAACGCCCTCCGTAGTCGGCCAACTAGTCGAAAAAGGCAATGCAGAGCGCAACGGCGAGCGTCGCGCCGCTAAGCTCGCTAGGGAACTCAAGCGCAGAGATAGGATTCTGGATTATTGGAATATCGATAACTTTGAGCATGCACCCGTGGTTCTTAATTCGAGGAAGTCGGACGGCCCGATGAAGAAAGAGACCATTGATAGGCTGTTCGAGTTAAGAGAAAAGGTGCATGAGGAGTATAGGGTTGAGATGCTCCACGCGACGAAGGAGGGAGAAGAGCTGGGGGAGGAGGGAAAGGTGATTGTTTGGGATAGGAATATGCCCGAGGAGATGAAGGAGAGGCTTGGTGTTGAGTAATTGGACATCTAGATACTTCAGACGGGCTGCAGCATTTGAGTGGGAGGCCGCTGCGTTGCGCAGGTCATAGTGTGCTGGTCTTAATGAAACTGAATGAGGCTTCGTGTATCTGAAACTGAGCATAATGGCAAGGGGCGTAGGTGGGCCGGCTATGGCCTGAGAGCAGTGGCAGCGGCGACATGTCTCTTTCCCTTTAGGGGTCTGGCAACGTACAAGTCAGCTTTATTCATAGATGTCCATCTCCAGAAAGCTTCTGTGTATTTAAGCCTGCGTTGCTCGCAATCTAACAGACATTCCATGCCACGACTATCCTATTGAGAATAGAGCAAAATTCCTATCTACCCCCCCGAAACGTTGAAAAATACCCATCTACCCCGTTCGGCAGCGAAAACTTGCATTACTCAGTGGCCAAAAGTCAAGGTGCCTTCAAGACAGTGTACGCTAGGAAATTATGTGCGATATGTAGCCACTGCTGTTTCCATCGCCAGGACACCTGGAGTCTAAGTCTCGATCCAGCGTCGCTGTTTTTTTATCATCATATTGCATGCTACTGTTCAGACGCTAAAGCTTTGAGATCACTTAAGAAAATTTGCAGTGGTCGTGGGCCTTGACCGTGGTCTCGAGACGGCTTGGCGAGGGCCAGATGGATATTTAAAGAGTTGATCAGGGTAGATGGATTATATCCCACCTTTCGGAGGGCATATAGATACTTTGCCCTTGCGAATTTGGCTGTGGATGGCTTACACAGGCCGTTTGAGAGGCGGTCCAATTGAACCTGAATACATAAAGTCTGTAGAGCAACATCCATCTTAGTGACGCTTGCGCGCGAAGCCTAGCTATTTGATAATATGAAACACACATTACTCATACTCCTCTTTTTCGACTTATCTTCAGCATGGCATTGTATTCTGGAAAATTACATGTTGCTATTAGTAAAGTAGAATTCCGTGGCTAGATATAGATGGTTTGTAAGAACATGGGTTATTAATATGTATTTCCCCTAATGACAACACCATACTTTGTAAATTGGTTGACTCCCCCGATTCGTGAGAGTGAGCTTGTGATGTACCATTGATTTCACGTAAACCACAAATGCAAGGTCAATCAAGCTCCTCTATACTACCGCTCCTATATATACAGGCTCTTTGTCGACATAGCTGCTATAGCCATAGTGAGGCTTTGTTGTGTCTACAATAGGCCTTGCTTAGATAGAAGCACATGGCTACCTGGTCTTGATTCACCATGGACTCGGGATCAAGATCAGAATTTTCCAGCCCTGACACCGTCCAAAGCAAGTGAAGTTAAACCGTCAGTTCTCTGCATGTTTTCCTCACAAAAACTGAAGCTACAAAGCCGTTATTTCGAGGGCTCTTATGCACCGCAGATCCGCAACATCACCGGCCCCTCAACCGAACCCACAATAAATCTGGCCAGCACACCCAAGGCGAGCAGCGGAAAGATGTGGATGGATCCCTCTGCCGCTCATGCATGGCTTCACTGCTGCAGAGTGGGCAAAAGAAGGCCCAACTGAGGGGCGCCGGAGGATGCCATTTGTCATTGCTTCGAGATGGGAATGCCGTGGAAAACTTGGGAGCCGCCGAGGATTTGTAGTACGTAGGTTGTGTGATTGGAGCGGATAAATGGCCAGAAAAGTTGGTGTCTTGGGCTTCTATGAAGCACAAGCACATGCACATACATGCATGTTGCAGTCAGAGGAATAGTTGAGAATGTAACCAAATGTCGCAAAACTGATGGTAGCATTTATTGCTCTTAATCTAAGCCTTGACTACTCATTTCTTTCATCATTATACCTAATGCCTTGAAACGCCTGTTTTCGTAGCTCTCATCATGATCGCGGAGCGCGTAGCTGTCCAGCGACCAGTCTCTAGGTCCTCCCTAACGCCTGTGATATAATATTCCGCTTTAATCATTGATCCCTATTTTCCCTCGTTATGCATGATTTAGTTGTGGCCGTTAAGTCCCTTAGCGATCTTTGGGAAAGTAACAGCACGCTCCAAAGCCTGGAGAACATCGGCCTTAAGATCCTCAGCATCCTCAACACCGCAGGAAATGCGGACAAGATCGTCGTGGACCCCGACGGCCTCACGGTCAGCCTCTGGGATACCGGCGTGGGTCATGGCAGCTGGAACCTCAACAAGAGACTCAACACCTCCCAAAGACTCAGCAAGAGTGAAAAGCTTGGTCTGCTGGCAGAAGCGCTCAGCGGCGGCAGCTCCACCCTTGATGCGGAAAGAGAGCATACCACCACCCATTCCGTTGCGATGCTGCTTCAGGGCAATGGCGCGGTGTGGGTGAGAGTCAGCTCCTGGGTAGTTGACGGAAATGACATGTGGGGACTGCTCGAGAGCGGCGGCAACGGCGGTGGCGTTGGTGGTGGCCTCGCGGGCGCGGAGGTGGAGGGTCTTGAGACCACGGTGGGCCAACCACGAGTCGAATGCGGATGGGATGGCACCGATGGCGTTCTGAAGGAAAGTGAGGCGGTCCTTCATGACTTCAGAGTTGAAGGCGCAGACGCCCATGACAACGTCGGAGTGGCCGTTGATGTACTTGGTGACGGAGTGGACGACGATGTCGGCACCGTGGTCGAGTGGGTTCTGGACGTATGGGGAGAGGAAGGTGTTGTCGACGACAACCATGATGCCGTGCTTGTGGGCAACATCGGCGACGGCACGGATGTCAACAAGGCGGAGGGTTGGGTTGGATGGGGTCTCAATCCAGACGAGCTTGGTGTCCTTGGTGATGTGTGCCTCGATATCAACCTCAATCTGTGGGGTGAAGGTGACCTGGACATTGTGTGCCTGGGCGACCTGGGTGAAGTATCTGTGGGTTCCTCCGTAGACGTCGGAGACGGAGATAACATGGGAGCCTGCGGCGAGGGACTGGAGGATCACAGCGGTGGTGGCAGAACCGGAGGAGAAGGCGAGAGCATACTTGGCGTGCTCAAGGGCAGCAACGGCCTGCTCGAAGTTGTGTCTGTTTGGGTTGGAGGAGCGGGAGTACTCATACTCGCCGACTGGCTTTCCGACACCAGTCTGGGCGAAGGTGGTGGAGAGGGAGATTGACTCGATAACGGCGCCGGTGACTGGGTCGTGAGGAGATCCAGCGTGGACGGCGAGGGTGCCGAAGCGGTGAACTGGCGATGGGGCGCGTGGAGGAGTATCAATTGGGCCATCAGCCTTCATCTGAGCGATCGACTGGTGGGTTGGCTCAATGGTGACGGTCATGTTGAAGGATTATAGATTAATCGGTTGAAGGTGTTTGAGTATAGTGTGCGATTGAGCTTCAGGGAGGACAGAAGATGAAGAGGAGTTCAAAGCCTATGTGTATACTTTTTTTAGCTCTATTACACAAGCGGCGAAGCGAGGAGTCTATAGTGGGGTAAGGAAGAGTTTGAGATGTCAAGAAAACTATTTAGGACGGCACAATGGCCACTTATGCGGGGTAGAGAGAACGACACTGCAAGTTGGTGGCACAACAGAAGAACGGCTTTGTCAACCAGGGATACGGGTATTGGCCGTCAGTTTCTGACATTGCTGTTCCGACGGTCGTCTAATTCGAGTGGTACGAGTACTTGATTGCTAAGCTGGCCAATGTCCTGGCGACAGCGCCCTGACAGCAACGAGAAGGTGGTGAAAGAGAGCCGTGACCGTTTGCCCGTATCCTTAACACGACATAGAACAACGGACTGGCCTTGTGATGGCGCAATCCGAGCTAACATCCACTTGGCGGAGTCGAGATCCGTAAAAAAAGCTTGGGATCTTCGAAGCTTCCAATTTTAGCGGACCACGTCTCGGAAACTGAGATGTTCCAAAGACACATTTCTGACCGTTCTTCTGCTTACATCTTCTGCTTACAGATCCTTCCCATGACGGGCAAATCTGTCACTGTTGCCCGTTTAGTGGCAGGCCGTGCTATCGAGTGATTTGTACAACTCCTCCTTCTACATTGCGAATAGCATGCGTTTCTATGACATACAAGTATCGAGCACGAAACCACGTAGGTCGAAAATATTGGCGCGAGTAGCCGACAACCTTCCGATTTTTGCTGTGTCACAGTAGGAGCATGCATGATGAGATCGCAAGATCGAGATCTCAAACCTGACGTAGTAAAATGTGATAAAGTCACAACGTGCATGAAAGGGCGGAACCATCTCGCAAGTAATTAATAAGCAGGATTCGGACATCGTCGACATCAAATCTCCCGATAGCTGGACACTATGGTAGAGTAAGCTTGCGCGTAGCAGATACGAATAGGTGAGCTTATTAAGAGGGCTGGGCATCGCTGCGTGCCAGCAGCATGACTCGTCGCAAACGGGGACGACGCTCTTTTATAGAGTCAGCCAAATCTTGCAACGCAGGAAACCATCGATGCGCAACTCCGCTGCGAGTATATACGAGTTTGTAGTTGCGGTCGTAAAAAGTAGTGACCTGTGATAGAAAGTGTGATAGGCAGTGTACATAGCTGAAGTTCGAAAACTTTGATATTTGCCGTTGACGGACCCTCATCCAACGGCGCAAGCGATGCACCACCAGATAACCTTTTTTTTGGTAGCGCTGTGGCTGAACAACCGCGTCTAAACAGGAGCGCGCTTCATCGCCTAAGTCTCGTCTTCATGACTTGTTGGTCAGCAACCGTTGTGGATCACGAACTGAACCCGAGTACGAATGCGGCTCTTGTGTGTCCCGTTCGGGTTTCCAGCCACCAGGACGGCCGCGCATGTCTCCATGAGCATTCCTATCCTGAAAAAGAAGAGATTTCGCATGCAGAACTCCCGCTGCCGAAGAGATCCATATGGCCTGAATAATCCGATCATAAGATCTAAGAGATCTTAAAAAGTGCCGAGTCTCAATTGCGCCTCTCCTATAGGACAAAGAGTCGAACACTAAACACAGCCTTACAGCATTTGTCACTTCATAGCTGCGTTGGCGGCGCCTAACAAACGTCCCGACAGTAGCGAGATTCCGAAAGTGTGGGGTTTCTGCACAGCCCTGTTGACGACGTGTGCCTTCCCCTTGTTTCAACCTTCACTTCACCACTCACATGCCTTGACACTTTCAACTTCATCAAATCACTCCTTCGCTATCACCATCCTATCTCTGTCTCACGAGCATCGACATTGCCAGTTCATGCTCCGTCTACATATATAGATATGCTTCGGACGATAATGCTTAGTAGGAATCAGCTAAACTACGACTTGTATTCGCCCTAGCCGTCTGTCAACCCGCGCATACTCACTTAAAGAGCTATGCCACCCAGAAAATCCCACAAAAAGTCCAGGACTGGTTGTTTACGTTGCAAGCAAAGAAAGGTCAAGGTATTTATTAACTTCTCGTTGCCGTGGCATGTGTTAACCGGTTTCTAACACTGTCAGTGCGATGAACAACACCCCGCCTGTGGCAACTGCACCAAGCACGGCGTAACATGCGACTTTGACGACCCAACCGCTGTCACTCCACTGCCTGCTCGCAGTCCCTCCAGTAGCGGTAGTTCTGTCGTTCGATATGCCTCTCGCTCGCCTTTCGCCGGCATAGCCCGGACACAGACACCAATGTATGCACAGCCGTCTGAGAATACTCTATCACACTATTCGGCGAGCTCGCGCGCAATGGAACTTCGACTGCTGCACAACTACACTACGTTGACGTCGAAGACGCTGGCAGCGACGAACAATGCTCTCACGGAGACGGCATGGCAGATATACGTACCTACGCTGGCCTTTCAGAATCCATGTCTGATGGATGCACTCCTAGCAGTTTCGGCGCTACATATGAGAACGATTACTCCGAACGATCAATCTCTTGTCCGCCTCTTCCACGGCTACATGGCCTCCTCTCTCAGCCAGTACACGCAGACACTAGCATCTGGCGTTAACCAGAACAACGCTGAAGCTCTTTTCACCACATCCGCCCTCATCGCTTTTCAGGCCTCTGCCAGTAGGCGGTTCATGAATGAATCTGATGATCCCGAAGCTGAGCCATACCAACTGCCAGTGCAATGGTTTCACAGCTTTCAGGGTGTAAAGACCGTTGTGTTGACTTCGTGGCGCTGGCTTAGAATGAGCCCGCACGTTCGGCCCATCATTGCTGCTCAGCCGGCCCTGAGCCATAACGTCAACGTCATCTCTCCTGAGCCTTTCACACACTTGCTTGACGATCTGCCAGCACAACTCGAAGGATTGTCACCCTCAGACTCTGCAGAAACCCGGCAGGCATACGAACATTCTGTTGCATACCTCAACTGGGCACACGCGAAGCCTGAGAAACCGAGGATATTAGGATTCCCTGCAACAGTCTCGAGGCGATTCATCCAGCTGATTGGAGAGCAGGATCCGCGCGCACTGGTGATAATATCGAGTTTCTTTGCGATGACGAGGTCGGTGGACGACGCATGGTGGCTAGAAGGCGTGGCGAAGAAGGAGGTCCTAGGTATTCTGGGGCTTTTGCCTCCGGACTGGTGGGCTAAAATGGAGTGGCCGTTGTTAGTGGCCAACCACGAAGGCCCTGTGACTGATGATCTCTGGAACAAGGCTTTGACTATTGGTGGTGCTGGGTTAAGTGGGTTTAGAGATGAGAATAGTGAGATGGCAGATCGAAGTCCAAGTCCCGGTCTCGAGAGCCCGCGACCGGGGAGCACAAGCGGCGTAGGTGGTGGCGGCGGTCATATTGATTTGATGGCACAGATCGGCGATGCGCAGCAGATATTTGAGGTTGCTTGCGGCAGGGTCGGTGGGACAGGATTGGTTGCAAATGTGACTTTGCAGGCGCAAGTGGAGGAGATGGCTATGGTAGATTTGCTCGATTGAGCAGGGCTTCACTAATTACCTAGCAACAAGCGAGAAGCTGCAGTTCTGCCAAACACCCACAGGGACATTGACTCTTGTAAGAATACGATTTGACGGTCGTAGCTGCATGTTACAAAGATAAAGAACTTATGTGCAGTAGTCGTAAATCTCTAAAATACAACGGAGATAACGTTTTGACTTTATTCACTCACAACCCTCACACAATGTTGGAATCGAACCATACAATTAGCATACCTGGCAAACCAATTATACAGAGATCACTATCTGCACGTGATAGCGCGTCTACAGGAAAATGCTTTCTCCACGTCTAATCGCACAATCCACCACTAAAAAGTGCCCCGCCAATGACTGGAGTTCGTAGGGCTGCCACCGCTGTCATTCTAACCTCTATTAATTATACTTTGTGTCGTAGTATTCTGCCTCTGTTTCATAACTTCCCAATTACCAGCGTTCTCACTACATCACATCTGTCATAATGGCGGACTCTAATGTTCCTGCGACCATCCCACCAACATGCAAAGTCATCCTCGCCGGCGGCATCCAAAAGAAGCTCCTCATCGAGGTAAAAGAGGGATTGGAGAAGCTGTCTGTGAAGCCAAAGGTGGTCGGTTTACTGGCGAACGATGATCCGGCCGCAAAGATGTATGCGGACTGGACAATGAAGACCTGCATTGAGAAGTAACTACACCTTCCTTTCTTTCCAAACTCTCACATTCACTTGGGGAAACGGAAGTAGACATGTGACTAACATCCCTTAGCGGCTTCAACTTCGACCTGCGCACCCTCTCCAAAGACGCCCTCGAGGATTCTATATTGGAATGCAACTCTGATGCTTCCGTCAATGGCATCATGGTGTATTATCCAGTCTTCGGCGCAGCCCAAGACCGCTACATCCAAGAACTCGTCGCTCTAGACAAAGACGTGGAGGGACTCTCCCACCGCTACGTCTTCAATATGTACCAGAATATCCGCTTCCTTGACCACCCCGCCAATACTTTAAAGTCTATATTGCCTTGTACTCCCCTGGCGGTGGTGAAGACGCTGGAGTATTTGGGTGTTTATAACACTATCCTGCCCTACGGAAACCGCTTGCACGGACGAAGCATTACGGTTGTGAATAGATCTGAAGTTGTCGGGCGACCATTAGCGGCCCTCCTCGCCAATGATGGAGCGTCAGTTTACTCCGTGGATCTAGACGGCATCCAGCTCTTTACGCGCGGGTCGGGGCTGAAGCGTCCGCATTACCACGCTTCGCCTATGCCGGATATGAAACTCGAAGACTGCCTGCCGTTATCCGATGTAGTGATTACAGGCGTTCCAAGTCCAAAGTTTAAGGTGCCAACTGAGAAGCTGAGGGATGGGTGTGTGTGTGTGAATTTTTCGAGTGAGAAGAATTTTGAAGGCCCGGCGGTCAAGGAGAAGGCTAGCATTTATGTGCCGAGTATTGGGAAGGTTACTATTGCTGTGCTTTTGAGAAATCAGTTGGTGAGTCGTTATAAGCTATCTCTAAGACTGCAAAGAAGGAGGCTAATCACTTCGTAGCGTTTGGTGCATAATCAAACCGCAAGAGCTGCGGCACACATAGCGCCGAAGCAGGATACGGCGGATGCTGAGATCATTGGTGTCTCTGATGCAAAGGCATAGACTGGTGAGAGGGCCTGAGCAGCAAACGCCACTTAAACAGCACTTCGACCTCATATAGACGAAGAACAATAGGCATGAAGAAGATATAGAAACGGAGTAAAAACAGTTCCATTCAGTCAACGACGTACAGTTTCTCAGCACCCTTGGCCACAGTTTCCAAGCCACAATGCACATCACGAAACATCGTCGGTGGGCTTGCAAGTGTAACAACCGGCCAACATCGTCATAATATTATCCGTTAATTACTACCACTCCTATCCTCGTCCCCTCTCCTCTCCCTTTTTCTCCTATTCCTAACATCCTAACATCCTAATCGCCAAACGGTCTGTCTTATCCAAACGGAAGAAAATTTACACCGCATGCAAGAGGCTCTCAACGTTCACTGCGGCCAGGTGGGCCACTGCAGCAGCACATCCATGAACGTCGTATTCTTCGGCCTGTGATTGCGCCATGGTGTCCGAACTCGACCCGTTGGCCGCTCTTAGATGGGAACCCGGTATAAAAGTCTAGTGATGCTTCACTACAAAGTGAAGGTGATGCTATTACTCTAACTCCCATCTACATCGATATAGTCATGGGATGATGAAGTTTACTGAAACCCACCAATATGGTTGACCTTCTTATTCATCTCCCTCCTCTGCTTATCCTCGGATGATTCGTTGGTTAAGAGGTTGGCGCTAGAGGAGGCGGGCTCTTTGACCTCGAAAAACTTGGAGGGTGAGTTTGAGCCGGGGTACTGGGGCTTTGAGGAGGATTGAGATCGGGATGGCTTCTCGAAGGAGTAGGCTGACTCGCTGGAGGCGATGGAGGCGGAGTAGTGTTTTAGGAATCCCATTGTGTTTGTGTTGTTGTTGTGGTTTGGCTGTTGAGAACGAGTGGCTGCGGTTTGGTGGTGGGTTTTAAGGTTGTATGGAAAATTGTGGTGGTTTGCTTGAAAGGATGTGGAACTGAGGTGAATTGGCTTGCTCAGTTGGCTAATTGATTTGTTCTGAAGCTTTGATGGAATTTTTTCTACTCGGGAATCTGGCAGTCTTGTATGCTTTTTTCATTGTGGCTATTCTGGCTGCCTACTCATCATCTTACGCGTCGCGGCCCGGCATGCGTCGTAAGCTACATTCTCATTCAACCGCGCTTGGCGGCAGCAAGCGTTAGAGAACATGTATAAATGAGTCTAAAGCGGAAGTAAGCCCTTATTATGGCGGCCAAGAAGCCGCAGTGACGCAGCAAATGCGTACCAATGACTCTTCTGCCTAGGAAACAAAGAGACGGAAGGGTGTGCATCAGAACAGAGAGTCATACGACGCAGAAGAAAACGCTCACGGTATTTGTCGTCGAGGGACGGTCACCAAATGGGTAGAGGTATGTCGCACTAAGCGGGTGGTGGACCGAATGTCTAGTCCTTACCGGCCACAACTGACCTTTTGCGATACAGCGCCTGTATCGCTACCAGACACAATGTTTGCCATTAGGGTATTCGTTGGAGTAGTCGAACCTTCTACTCCGTAGGTACAAGAGCCTCATGCTTACGAAGCGCGCTTACTCCGTGCCGGATGTCGATGCAACGTTGGGACCGTGCCTAAGCCGGGTCAACGCAATCAACAGACATATGCTTGACGCGTCCATCACAGGTGAGGGAGCCACCCAGTCTTGATTAGGATCAGTGCAGTCCTAACCAACGTTTAAGCTTCGTGGATTGATGATAATGAGCTTGCGGGGCATTGGGTTGTGATTTTTTTGACCCGATTGAAGGAGTAAGGCTGCATGAAACCGTGAGTCAATTGCTGCGAAGCTTGGATGGAGTGGTGATTCGACGAATACAGGCTACCACGCAGCAAATACCGAAGTTCTGAAACTAATGCTGTTAGAAGCTCATCTCGATTTCCTCCCACGTCGAATGCGCGTTACGCAGCTCCTCAAGCTTTCCAAGCCCTCATCTCCATACGGATTTCTCATGGCATGCTATCCTGACGTTCGAGCATCTTCTCTCCAACCACCGCTCAACTCTTAGCATCCGGACCCCAAAGCTTAGGATTAAAATTTCTCGGCTCTTGCTTCGATGCACTAGCTGCCAACATGTTTGTAACGAGGCTCTTGTGCCCGGCAATTCTCTGCGCCTCAGCTTCTTGTCTCTCAGTTTCGCGCTCAGCAACGCGTGCAAGTTCCGTTTCGTCAGGTACAGGAGTTGGTTGGGAGAACTCTTCGAGTGGCTGGATGAGGGGTTCGATAAGTTTTGGACTGACGGAAGTCTCGGCAGAAGGACAATCATGCGTAACTGGTTGTCCAAGTGCGCGGTGAAGCTGCGTTTCACTATCTGCCACATTTGTAAAAACAAAAGGAGCAGCGGCTGGGTTCAAAGCTGGTCGGATCTCGCGCTCCACCCGTGGGTTTATTCTCTCCCCTCCTCTTCCTCCTCCTCTTGGGGGACCTTTCTGCCCGCTCCTCTCTCTATCTCTTTCACCACCACTTCCACCTCTTCCACCACCTCCTCCATCCCTTCTCCCATCCCTTCTCCCACCCGTCCTTCCGCCCCTTCCTCCGCCTCTCCAAGCACCGCCGCCACTATACACCGGATGGTTCATAAACGTTTCTCTCGTTTTCGGACTCAACTGCTCCAACGGCTGCACCACCCACGTCCCCCTTCCACCAGGCGTATCAGGAGCGACCTTGATCATCGATGGCTTCTCATTCAATATCCAGTGTGTCCCGCTTCCCCGACCACTGTTGTCACATCTTGGTGGCCCGTTGCCCAAATCAACCTTGTCCTTGCGACCGTTCCTGGGAACCAGTTTCTTTGCGGGCTCAGAACTTGCCGCAGCTAGCGCATCTTAGGCGGCATGGCCGCGCTCGATTGCTGCCATGAGGACATCGCCGCGGCGTATTGGGACGCCCTCCTGGGTGTCCTGGGAGGAGGTTTGAAGCCTTGAGGAGGCTTCTACGACGTCGCTATTCCCCGCAACTGATTGACCGTAGAGAATCAAGATATGGAAAAGTATTCGACGAAAAAAGAAGCAGTTTGATGGCGTTATAATGCTCGCCAAAGGTGTATCAAAATCACAACTACAAAGATGGCCCGCGGCTGAACATATTTTATCAGGCTGAGCTAAATGCCAGCGCTGTAACGGAAGCAGACAATTCGTGATAGGAGGCTGGGTGCGTCTTGGTGATGATGTTGTGCACGTTGTTCGACGCCAAAGCCTTATCACATCACATTTGCCACGTAAAAGCAAGCACACGAAGCAAGAACACCAAGGTGAATGGAGCAAAAGGCTGGACAATTATGCTACTCCTCAATGACAACACCACCAACGCCCTGCCATCTAATGCCCTATCCAGTTGCTATGTAAGCTCTTGCCCTATGCAAATCTATAGTGTAACACTCTCATTAAAGCTCGTCTCAAATGTCCGTATAGCCCATGTCTTCAGCAATTGCGACGCTCGCTGGGGTATTGTTCTGCTCGCACCCAACAATATAAAGCAAACAATACAAACACCTGTCTCCTAAATCTCCTCGCAAGTTGTTGTGTGTGTGTGTGATCGCTAGTTCCTTGTCGCATGTGTCGCTTACTTCGCGCCCTTGACGTTCTCCTTCACGTTAAGCGCCCATTTTAACTTGTGCAAGACCTCAGTGGCTTCCTCAATAGTCTTCTGTTGAACCTTCTCGCGCTCCTTAGCATCCTTCTTAATACCCGCCAACGACTTCTCCTGTGCCTCTTGGTAGGTCTTGGCTGCAATTGCAATCTTCTCCTTCTCCTGCTGCAAGCTCGCGAATGCCTTCTCCTGCTGGTCACAGAGCTGCTGCAACTCATCCATGCGCTCAGCATCCTTAATTCTGAGTCTGAGAATCTCCTTGATATCCTTCTTATGCTTGGCGACGGCTTGGCTGACGGTGGCGCCTTGGTCACCCCAATGGCTTGAGATGGCGTTGTGGCGGCCCTCTGCGAGGACTGCGCGGTTTGTGGCCTCGTCCACCTTGCGCTTGCACTCCGCCTCCGTCTTTTCCAGGGTATCCTTCCAGACGTGCTCACGTTCAAGTGCTGCCTCGGCGCGGCCGCGCTCAATATCGACACGGTCCTTCAAATCAGCGAGCTGTCTATCCCTCTTCTTCAAAAGTGTCTTGTTGATTCCGGCCTCATGGAGCTCGGTCGCATGCTCCTCATTGATAGAATTTAACCTCTCCTCGGTCATCTTCAAAGCCGTTCTAGCCTCCTCGGCATTCAACTTCTCGACTTGTAAGTTACGCTTCAGGGCGTCTCTCTCTCCCATCAGCTTCTCAATCACTTTGCTGGTCTTACCCATGGCTGCGCCGCCTACGGCCGCACTCCAGTCTGATGGTGCCGGAGAAGCTGGTCCTCCATTGGAAGAGGTGTCGGCTTCTGGTATTGGTGACTTTGAGCGGACTCTTGAACCTCCGAATTCTGCTGAGATCATGCGAACTGAGGATAACGTGCTGTTCGTGTTTGCGCGTGGCAATGCTAGGCGGTCATTGGATTGATATGCGTGTCCGCTGCCCATTGGTGACATCTTGTAGCTCTTGGTGGTTCCGTTGGAAGCGTTTAATGGTAGTGGATTGTTGTGACTTTGTGCCGGTGACATCGGATCTCTGTTGCTGTTTGCATTGTCTGGTGAATCGGTGGCGTTATTATTCGTACTGCGGTCGTTCGAGGGTTTGTCTGAGAGGGTAAAGCGCGACACGGACTTTGGCATTGGCAACTTGTGGTCGTTATCGTTTTCAGAGTCGTCTGCGACCAGCTTGACGCTATTTACAGCTGCATTCGACATGTTGGAGGGGGTTCTCGGTGATCCTGGATCGAGAGATGGCCTGCTATTTTGGCTGGCAACGACCTGTGGGGTCTGTGGTATATCTGCATCTGGACGTCTGTTAGGACCGTTCGATCTTGGCTTGTCCTCCTTCGGCGACTGCGGCCAATGCTTCCGCGAGAACTTGCGAAGGAAACTCATGATTGCAGTGGAGCCTGATTTTAATGCGAATGGGAAGGAAACAATCGAGGCTACAGAAACAATGGGAAGACCAGGACACTGGTGTTGACAGGTGTTAGAGGCCGCGAACATGCCACATGCCGTCCCAGGCTGGCAGACAACAGCGTGTGCCTGTATACGTCGTTTGATAAGAATGCTTATAACTCACTGCGCGTGCTGTCTTGGGACGCCTGTTTACTTTTGTGCGAGGACTGTATGCTGCGCCGGAAATGATCTCGAACCGGCATGGTTCATTTCGCACAGCGACTGGCAGGCGGTTGACAGTTTTGAAGCCTAATCAGAGCTCTCTTGTGACAGCTGCCGGCGTGATAAGGCGTATGACGGTATGAGGGAGTATTGTGTTGCTGACCACTCAATGATAAGGTCGGATAACGTGTAAATAGCGTCTGTTTATGAAGATCATAAGTATACGAGTATATTCGCGGATAGAAAGTTGGAGGATGCGACCTATGGAGCAGGTTCCTGGATTATGGGCTGCGGCTCGGGCTGCTGGCGTCTCAGGTTGAACCCCTGTTCCATTGTGGAACCCACGGATCTCGTGGCCCGCAACACAAATTTGTACTTGAGAGCTGGGATGTGGCCGCAGCGGGTCCAAATCCTTGGCATTATATTGATAGCTTCGCGCTGCCTCGTTCTCTCCCTTCGCTTCTCCTGAGTATTGTCAAGCTTTACAATTTTTAATGGGTGAGAGACCAGTTCGCCGGATAAATTTGGTATCTCGCTTGCGGAGTCATTAGGAAAGGCCGCTTCGTCGATATCCTTAAAGGCGCTTTGGGGCTCAACAAGGAGTTTATCAGTCACTGTCAATCGAGGTAATATTGCAAGGTAAGTGTTCTCTAGCTCAATGGTATCACTATTTAAATCACAACCAATCGGCATCCTCTACTTCTTCCCGCCAGACTTCTTCCATGCGGCAGCCCTGTTTGCGCTCTTGGTCTTTGGCTTGCCCTTGCTCTTAACATTCTTTCCTCCGAGCTTCAAATCCTTTGGCTTTCCATTAGCGGAGCTAGCTCTGTAACCCTCAAAGATGAAGGCTTCTGGTCCCTTAATTCCTGGCGGCTGTGAGTTGGCTCCACTTGCAGCCCTCGAGTCCTTCTGGGTAGCGTCGTTACGCTTGCCAAACTGAGAAGCACCAGCCTTTCCGAGAAGCTTACTGGCACGGCCTTGGAGGGATTGCTGCTGAGCCGACATCTTTGGGTTGTAGATGGTGGTGTTGTTTGGATTGTCGCTCTTGAGATTTGGACGTGGAGCTTTCTCGCGAGCCTGCGCGTTTGCAGTTTTCTTCATAGCCTTAGCACGGGTGACACGCAAAACACGAGGAAGCATTGGTGGGTACTTCTTCTCGTTGAAGAGAAGCGCAGCCTCAACGGAGTTGGCATCCTGGTATTTGTTAGTTTGTCTCCCAGGAGAGAGGACGAAAGATGAATCTTACCTTGAATTGCACGTAGGCGAACCCCTTTCCAACCCGAGTTTTCTCATCACGCACGACGCGGACACTCTCAACTTCACCAGCCTTACCCAACTGCCTCCACAGACCCTCCTCAATATCAGAGGGGATCTTGGAGCGCTTGCGCTGTCCTTCCTCATTCTCATCCATCATACTCTCGTCGTCAACAAATCCAAGATTTCCAACAAAGACACACCTGCGATGATCGGTCTTCGCGGGATGGGCAACACCGTCCACTCTCAGGTGACGGTCCAGAACCATAGAACCATTGAGTCTTTTCACAGCTTCTCTGGCGGCATAGGAGGTGCTATAAACAGCATATGCATTGGTGCTCTTGGTTGTTGCAGCCATCAAGTTCTTCTTCGCAAACGCTGCCTTCTTCGGCAGAGAGCTTCCTTCGTATGCAGTGGATCTGAATCTGATAGACTCGACCTTGTGCTTCGTCTTTCCGTCCATTGGCTCGTCCAACTCCTTGATGAAGGATTCCAGGTGCTCCATGAGAGTCTTCTTTGCCTTCTTATCAGTGATTGCGTCCGTGGAAACGTTGGCCAAGAAGACAGTACGCGCAGCCTTCTCTAACTCCAAAGTCTCCTTATCTGGAGTAATCGACTCGTGCTGTGGGACGTCGGAAGGCCTCTCGAAGCGCTTCTTATCGGCTTCGTCCTCGCTGTTCTCTGCCTCTGCCATCTCCTCGTCTGAGCTTTCATCACCCTCCTCAACAAGCAACTTTTGGCGCTTCTGCTTGCGCTCAGCCTTTCTTTGTGCCTCCTCCTTCTCCTCCTCTCTCGCTAGTTTCGACATGTATTTTCCCTCCAAATCCTCCTCCTGGTTGCGCTTGCGCTTCTTCGGTGCTTTTTGTTCTGCTAACTCCATTGGGTTCGCTGGCGTATCCTCATCTTCTGAGTCGCTGTCGATCTCCACATCGTCGAGGTCGCCGTCAATGCTGCTGAGATCCTCATCGTCGCCCGATCCTTCTGCCTCACCCTCATCTTCCTCCTCGTCAGAATCGTCCTCGACGAGTGCTGAGGCCCGTTTCTTGCTTGGTGGTGGTGCCTCCTCATAACGGCTCTTAGGTGGTGCTACGACAGGTCCAGCCTAGAACGATTCAGTATTTTGGACGAGGTGTTGTCGCAGGAACATTCTATGCTTACACTCGATGCGAACAACGCAGCTAATCCTGGATCCACGACGGCCTCGTCTGCGACCAACGACTTGACTGACTTAGTCTTCTTGCCGTCACCAGCACTCCTAGAATGTTTCCCCATCACTGCTATATTTCTGCAAATGGAATTCTTGTTGTGCTTTGTTTTTTTTTGGTTTACGGTAGCCAAACAACTATCGAGCACGGCCTTATCTTTTCTGGCCCAATAATTTTTGTACCAGATGGAACGCGGCCACGGCGATTGCCGGCCACTAGCGCGAACATTACATGGGGTATGATCTGGCGTTCATGGGACTTTGCCCATCATCCCCACGAACACCAACATTCACGCGAGAACGCCTTTAATAACCACCTTTCTTCGACGAATACATCTGTTCTACTTCGACCTCTCAGCTCCGATATATTACTCTTGGCTAAATCAGCACCCCAATCCAATCCATTGGCGCTGCAAGAGCTTTGTCGCATAGTGCATCAACCCGCGAGGCTATCCGGCACCTTACCTGCAACACGCTGCTCATCAACCCGCGCATGTGCATTGGAGCGCCAGCTCCCTCGGCACATCAAGTAATCACTGCGCAAGATGAGTGCTGCTATGGACAATCATAGCGATCCAGCGCTCCCGACTGCGATGCATGACCACAATGACGCAGAGAGCGAGGTTGGCGATGGGTCTAGCAGCTTGAGCGACATTGAGCAGGAAGCGGAGCATGATGACCAAGACGACATGGACGACCTCTCGGACGAAGCAAGTGAAGACGAGCAGGATAACGATTCAGAGGCGGAGACCGAGAGGTTGCACCTGTCGCCCAGCAAGGACCGGGCGCATAAAGACGTCGTC
This sequence comes from Antarctomyces pellizariae, assembly GCA_010623925.1. Classification (NCBI taxonomy): domain Eukaryota; kingdom Fungi; phylum Ascomycota; class Leotiomycetes; order Thelebolales; family Thelebolaceae; genus Antarctomyces; species Antarctomyces pellizariae. Next base: position 58,780 of record WCAA01000003.1, read on the forward strand.
ATGACGGGGCCACATACTTTTGAAAGGACACCAAGCAACCTTCAGAACCGATACGGTGCTGACGACGAAGAAGAAGACGATGATGAAGAAGACGACGAGAACGACGACCCAGAAAACGATGGCCATCACGATGATCATTCTGACGACGAGCTCTCACAACCGGACTCGCCAAAATCTGCGGCCGAAGACATTGACGCGTTAGAAGCAGACGATACGATAAATATGCCGAAAACCATAGCACAGCCATCAGCGCCAAAGGACATCATGCATGCCTTCGATCTTACCAATAAGAAGAGAAAACGCTCACAGCATGTTGACCGCGACTCAGTTGGGCCGGCGGAGCTTGACGAGCCCTCCAGAAAGCGCACTGGTTCTGTACTCGCGGGTCCCGATGACTATGCGATTGACGACAATGCTTCTGCTCACGAAGATGAGGATACACCCAACCCTGTCAGCGGAGACTTGTCGGATATTGAGAGCGCGGACGGCCAAGATTACGGAGAAGATGCCGACCAAGCAATTGACGACGACGCACTTCCTGACGAACATAAGAACGAGGGCGCCCTTGAGGGCATCAACCATAGCAGAGTTGACCGGAAGAGTATCTCTGGAGCTCATCCATTGGGCCCCGATACAGCCGGAAAATCAGGCGACAAGCCGAAAGAGGAGGCGGAAGTTGATGATCACGCAGAAGCTGGAGTCAATGACGACGCCGAAGCCGCTCTCAAGGACGAGGAAGAACGTCAGTTACCTTTATCCCATTATACGACTCAACGCAGCTAACGTTTGTGAACAGAAGAGAGAAAGCGGATCGCACTGGAACAACTAAGCGATATCGAGAAGCATTTCTCATCCTTCCGTGATCGTCTTTACGAACAACGCCTAGCGAAGCTCAACCATGAAGAGTGGATGCTAAAGCAAGATCCTCCGCTCCATCCCGAGTACCGCGCCATGATGCAATGCATTGACGCCAGGCGGGATGAGAGACTGCGTCTTGAAGAGCGGAGAATTGCATATCACAAACAAACCATCGAGAAAACAGCCGTGGCCAGGCGCGCTCAGATACTATCACAATTATATCAAGACGTCCGTTCTATCCGCGAGAAGAAGCTCGAGCTTCTTGGACAGCAATGGTACGAGATCCAGCACGATCGTCGTGCTTATGGGACGAATGTGGATGATTATGCGATCAAGTTTGAGACCAAGAGACAACAGCAGCTTAAGAACCAGATTGCGTACAACACAGAAGTGTCTATACTATCCGGCATTGCCAAGTATCGCGGCTTCCCAGCAGCGCCACGCATGGCTCCAGCGACGGATGAGGAAAGGGACGAGGACTTTAAGCTTATGGGAGTAAGTGTTATCATCGTTGGTTACATTGTGATAAATCATGCTAACATCTCAAGAAATCCCAACAACAGAAACAGCCACACCGCGCCCCACCAAATCTTCCCCTCCAAGATATCGCAGCTATAAGAGCAGCGGCATCTGCGGCAGCATTAAATCCAGCGGAGGAACAATTTATTGAGCAAACCCCGTGGGCGAATCCAAAGCACCCATCTCACGCCTACCTTTTGCAACGCCAAGCATCACAGGCTGTCAGAACAGGCAGTCCCTTTTCCATGAACGCATCACAGCCTCGGAAGTCGTCTCATCCTAATGCTACGGGCCTTCCTATATCTGGCACCTTCTCCGGCCACGGCTTTGCGCCAGCGGTAGGGCGGAGACCCATGAACGAGTACAGCTTATAAACGCATGTGGACAGTTCGATACCAGGTTTGGCGCTTATATTTGGGGGTTCAGAGCGGGCGTATGTTTTGAAAGGAGTACCGGTGGTGAAATGCATCATGACTGGAGTTAAAGGGTATATAGGGGACGGTATTTCTGGGAATGTGGAGAGACTGGCTATACTTTTGGGCCAAAGCTCTACACTGGCTTTCTGTACATGGTTTTGTTTTACAAAGGATGGCTAAGGATTTAAATTTCCACTAGAGAGTGGATATGTATTCAACCCTGAACGCCTTGACACCCAATATAATCTTACACACCAAGCGCATGCGATTTTTACCATTCCATGTAACCGTTTTGATATTATCGCATAAAACAATCCGTCTCCCGCCCTGTTTACACGACCTTCGCGCGCTGCGACGAAGGCTCTTGGGAGACTGCTGCTGGCTTATCTGGGACGATGACGTCCTCGAACTCGTCCTGGGACACGGCTCTGATGGTGAAGGCGTCTAGGAATGGTGTCAGCATTCGCCCGGGGGTATACTGCGAAGCGCTGGCCGGACGTACAAATACCAATAGCGAAAGAGAAGATAGCTGCGCCTGTAAGCAGATTCTTGACGAGGTACGGTCTTCTTGCGCGGATCAAAGCCGGTGACTGCTTGTAGTTTTTGTCATAATAGGAGGATTTTGGAATGCTGTGACAGTGTTAGAATAAAATATCGATATCAAATTTGAACGATTAACTGACAGAGGCATTTTGGCTGTGTTGGTTGTGAAATTGATCTTTTTGCTCCGCGTACGTCTTGAGGTTCACAGTGCTGGGCCATCGAGCCACTTCCCCGCTAGCGCAGTTTCTAGAATTCCGGCCTGGGTGGTCATAGCTTGCGCCGCGTCTAACAACCCTTGAACTTCGTGCATTACGTCTAGCTGCGAGCCTCATCATCGCGAACGAACAACTCTTTACAATTCACAACGAACAAAGCGAAAGGGTAACACTCAATTCGCCCTCAATATAAATCTTCACGATCTAGCTCAGATGCTCAAGTGATCATTTGCACATAGATCTACAACCACACGGAAACGAAGCGCCAAAACGCCAACCGCGACCTGGGGCGCATCCCACTCCAAACCTGCGCGAACTACATAATAACCGCCCGCCATGGCGCAACCCGAATTATCAGTGGCAGAGCAGCTTGCTCAGCTGAATACAGCGCGCAAGATGGGCCTTAGTGATCCGAATTGGTATCCCCAACTCATACAAGGAATCCTGCCGATCGTTGGCCCAGGCGCAAGATTAGAGTTTAGGCGCTGGGGAGCGGACTTTTTGGCGGAGACGTTTGCAAGCCCTGTCGTGCCGTCGAGCTCGAAAGAGACGCTGAGCTTAATTGTTCTGGATCATTTGAAGGTGCTGGTTGACAATCCGCATGAAGACCCAACTGTCGTGAGGAATGTCGTTCAGACTGCGGCTTCGATATACCCGCTGGTGTTTAAATGGATGTAAGTATGCCCGAACCCTATGACTTGACTTGACACGATACTTCACTCTGAATCACACCATGCTTCACCAAATTCCCTTTTACAACCTTATGCACATCTCATATTCCTCGTGGCCCGCGCTCAATCTAACCATAATTTAGTATCAACAATCCTTATGATAGACCTACTTGGGAGAAGATGACTGCTATTAAGTCAGCTATCCTGCGCATTTGGGACACTGCTGTCCCTGGAGTGCGTATATGCTGCATCAAGTTCGCACAGAGAGTTGTGCTGGTACAGACAGCTGCGCCCGAGCCTGTCGACGGTAAAGTATGTTAACCCTCTTGTTATTTAACTTACACGTTTTGCTCACAGTATACTAGCGGAGAGATCCATCGGAAATATCAGCTTCAATAGTTCCACCAGACCACGAGCTAATCCCTCCACAAAAGCTTGGAGCAGAGGCATCAGGTCTTCTGGACAGAATGCTTGGTATATTCCACGAGTGTGCAACGTAAGTACTCCTCCCTCTATGCTTAAGAATGCAACTAATTATCTAGCGATGCCGTGCTCATCGATGCAACCCTAAACTCTCTTTCCATCCTCATCCGTGCCCGTCCCTCCATATCTAACAAGATCCTGAATGCCATCTTAAATTTCAATCCTCTGAAACTCGCCAACTCACCTATGACTCCAAAGATGCGCGTCATGGCCAAGTCCATGGAGAAGACCACCAGAATCTTACTTTCTCACATCTTGAGACGGTATGTAGCGGCGAGACACCATGTCAGTTTTCTGTGCTAACTATCATAGTGACCCTCACGGCCCCCTAGCACCCAAGATCAGCTCATATCTCGAACGTCTCGTACAGTCAAGAACCGATATCTTCCAAGATGTCGCAAGGAAGCGTGGCCCACCAGAACCTGTAGATGGCCTCGACTCCGCAAAGCGCCAAAAACCGGGTGCTCCTCCGTTGCCGCCGCCTCGTTCAACAACTCCGATCACCATTCCTCCTCTTGGCCCTGGCCCACATACCATGGCAGAGATATACACGCTTACGGAGAGTATCCCGCTCAGGGACTTTGATATAAGAACGCTTCCTGCCGACATCGTGGTCAACCTGGTAGTGAGTGTGCTTAAGAAAGTCGACGCCGATCGTCTGAGGCAATGTGGCGAAGCTGTTCTGAAGAGATGGCAGATTGCCAATAACCATGCTGTACCAGCACCAATACCCGAGTCACTAGAGATAAACGCCAACACGACACCTTTCGGAGTCGAGGAAGACGACGATTACGAGCCCGATTTTGACCTCCCAGCTGAGGATACAGAGCAGATTCTCAACAAGCTTGAGAACGCGCCATCAGAGCCCAGTCCAGAGCACGTGTCAGAACCAGAAATGGCGGTAGAGAGGTTCAAGATGCCAGCACCACAGCCGTTAGATGAGAAATCCGCTATCGAAGGCGGCAAATATACCATCGCACGCGTCTTCGACGCCCTCCAAAGCACCGAAGACCCATCCTCCAAGCGCACCAAAGCAGGCCTCAACCGTCTAGCTGCCAGCACTGGGGACAAAGACTCCTGGGTGACCATCGTCACGCGCCTCGCTACCCGTGCCTCCGCCGGCCTTGAAGACGGTGCCGCCATCAAGCTCGAGTCCGGCAACAAGGTAGTGTTATCAGATAACATTCGCGAGGCGCTGCACATGTACGTCATCGAAGACTTCCGGCACCGCATTGACGTCGCCGTGTCGTGGTTGTGCGAGGAGTGGTATAACGACGCGATTCAAGCAGAGATTGGACTACATCCTGTTATGCATTATGATAGGTTGGCGTTGAGGGTGTTGGAAGGGATGCTGCAGTATTTAGATGCTAAAGATAAGGTGCTGACGAGGTTCTTGGGGGAGATTCCAAGGGTGACGGGAGAGATGCTTAAGAGAGTGCAGAGGTTTTGTATTGATCCAGCGATGATTCCATTGAGTTTGACGAGCTTGCTGTATTTGGTTATGATGAAGCCGCCTGTGAAGGAAGAGGCGTTGGATGCGGTGCAGGGTATTTGGGTTGACTGTAAGTTTTATTTTGAAACATTTTCGCGCTCATACATACTGACCTTTCGCGGCAGATCCGGACGCAAGAACCATGGCTGGAAAGTACCTAGCCAAGTACCGCCCAGAGTTCATGGAGCAGCAAAAGCAAAAGGAGCAATCTGCCAAGGGCCAAAGTGCAGTAGAGACAAAGCCTTAGTGGGGGAGATACCCGCAGTTATGTTTCTCAATGGTCATGGTAGATACTGGGTATTAGTATCAGTGGCGTTCGGGCATTGAGCGGTGGGAATCGATGTCTAGCCAGGACATGAGTGTATGAGTACTTGACGACGATATCTAAGACTAAAGACGGCTGTAAATACGCGAGTAGCAGCGATTTCTAAGACAACGGCACAGACGAACCTCACAGGTTATCACATCGAAAGATTCTCCAGACTCTGGTACTGTGGATATGTGTGGAGCGATTGAATGCCGAATGAGCGCGCAAAGTTATTCACCCGTTCTGAGCAGACCCTTCATTAATTTATTGAGCACACCAAATGCAATTAAATCCCCGCACACAGCGCAAATAGGTTACTAAGGTAGCTAGGATGTGATACGATTCAGAACTCAAAAGTGCCAAATTGCTTTGACGTGGTGTCCAACATGATCACGCCTAGTTATTGGTTAACCTGTTGACCAACTCCAGTTTTAGAAATTGAGAACAAATGTGAGCAGAGAGAAGAATGGCAGTTGTGAAGTTAGTTAGGCATGAGTGCGCTTGTAGTAGTTTAATGCTCGTTCCCCGATATTGTTTCAACATCCAGATCTGGAAGCGAACTGGTAAAGGTTAGAACCTTGATGTTGTGAAGCTCGTCGAGTAGCCGAGCATGACGGTTTGGAGTTCTGTTTACCACGGCGCGGTTGCCGCAATATCAAACCAATAAAAGGGTAGTGCTATACCATCAGTGCACTGTTTGATTTTCATGGATGAGCCGAAACATTGGCTGGCCTCTTGTTATCATCTCTGCATGCTCTCTCCACCACATGCGTTTCAAACATGCAGCCCCATACCCTGAAAGAGCTTTCTTTCATCGGAACTCTGAGATCTCGTGACAGCCCTGAGAACGTCTCGACGCGCACCAGCGTTACTGCTGGCTGACGAGTGTGGAAACGTATGAGAGTTCGTCAGAACAGTATGCCGGAGCTGCCCACGATAGTTTATTTGGTCATGATAGGCCAGTACCTTCGTTCCTGGAGTTTAAAAGGAGAAAGCGAGGTGCCTGAGGCGTCTGACACAACTCAGGCAACTGGCCGCCTTTAATGGTGAGGATCTGGTTGGAAGGGAGAGAGTGATGATTAGCTTTGGCGGGGATTGAAAGCGGATGCTCCCGAGAACGGAGTCATTCTTTAGTCTTAGCCCTCCATGACGAGGAGCCTGAGCCAACCATTTTAACCTCCCATTCAAGCCTACGACTAAGAGAATTCAAAGCTTCAATTCATCAAGCGTCACTGCATAGCTGCAACATCCAAGGCTCAGCGAGGCAGTGCCAAGGATCAATGGCGGCTGAGCCCACTTCTTGAAAGCGGCACCGAGGCGGCGGAACTCTCCCCGATCTTACTTTTGTATCCTTGTCTAGCGTACTGCAATGATTGAAAGTCATGAGTGAATGAGACGCTATTTCGCGCCATCTATGCTCAACCTTCGTGGTGTTGGAGAGTGACTGCTGGCTCCTCATTCGCTGGCTGTCAAAGCTTCTCTCTCCCGTCAGTGACTCTTTCGGGCAAGGGGTCGACTGCTGCCTATTCCTCCTCGCCGCTTTTCACGACAAAAGTGGGCTCTGGCAGGGCTCAACAGTGCCTGAGTGGACCTCTCTATGCATCCATCCTCCACGATGACCAAGGCTTGGCTTCGATCTCCATCATGAGAGAGACCTCTAAGCTTTGAATGAAAGGGAGAGCATTTCTTGTTGTCGTCGTCGTCGTCGCCGTCGTCATCTTCAATCCACCGCCCAAACTACCACTGTTTCACTCGTCCTTGTCAGCTGCAATTGTGCATGGAATATACTCCTGCGCATCTCCATCATTGAGCATCCTGCATCGCGAAGTATACATCTAGACTCCGCCGAAGCTGCTGCTGCTGCCTAGCCATCTCTCCTCAGCCTTCTTCAATCGCTCAGCTCCCACGCGACGTGGGCGACATCTACTCCCCCTCACAAACAAGGCTCCAGCACTCCACCTACTATATACCATCTTTGTCCTCGCGCTGGCTGCTTTATCGCTATCCGCAGCAAACATCGTACACTGCCAACCGGCTGCCGCCATAATCGATCGCAGACCAAAGCTAGTGTAGCAGCTTGTTTGCCCTTCAACTCGTCTAGTGTTCGAAGTACACTGTAAGAATACCCCTTTTGGCTTCCCTTTATATAAGCTCCAAGGCAAAGAGTCGCCACCTCAGTCGCTTAGTTGTGACTGCGAACTTGCCTCGCTCGAGCTTCTTCCCCGGAGACTCGATCTGGCCCCGGCTCGGTGTGCAACATTGGCCGCCGCATAGCCCCAACTCCTTCTACTTGTTGTGACTCACTGCCCCGTTTCTGCTAGAGCTCTTGGTATTCTGCATTGAAACATAGCTCAACGTCAGAACGCCTTAGGCTAACTTGCTTTTCCTCGCCGCAGACCACTATCACCTCCCTCCTACACCCATACACATCCTCGATACAAACACCTGTCCAATAAGGATGTCGTCTACGCACCCTCGCCGGTCACAAAAGACCACACTATCCCCAATGACTCTTCAGTCAATGGACAAAAGCCTTGCTCTTCCACAATCCCTCCGTAAGGGTACAACATTCTATACTCCGCCCACTCTTCCAACATCCGATCAGTCTCTCGTCCTTCCATGTCTACCACGCCGTTCACAAACCTCGCTTGAGGACATCGTCGAAGCACATAAGCGCCGTGTTGCCATAACCCTTGACGACATCGAGCGCGGACTGTCGACTCTCCACCTTGATATCACTGATTCGACTGCTCAGTCCTTCCGCGACGACGGTCTACCAGCGCCTCAGGGTGTCCTGAAGAACACTGTCAACACTCGTCATCAGCAGACCAATATCAGCATGTCGCCAATTGCCCCAGACGCCGCCGATATCACTATTAGTCGTCATCTATTGCGCACTCGCCAACAGGCTCGTCGCCAGTCCGTCCACACCAACTCTGACAGCGGTTTAGGATCATCCATCATGTCGGCACCAGAGCAAAAGTCGTTGCGTGCTCGCCAGCAAGGTGAGCGCAGCGATAAGCCGAATGTCTCAGTTGCTGCCATCACCCGTTCGTTGGCGCCTCATCAACCATCTTTCGAGAACCTGCCACGCCTAAGCGATCGTGCGACCATTAAATTCCGCCAATTCATCTTCGAGCCGTTACTCGCCAAGCCCTCTTTGAAGGACTTCCATCCGTTGGTGAACGATTGCCCTCGTAGAATTCGTGAGAATGAGATCGTGTGCCTCAGGGACCTCGAGAAGACCCTCATGCTCATGGCGCCGGTAAGTGATACCCATAAATATAACCGTGCCTTGAGAGCGTACGCTCATTGGTTTTCTTCGGAATTACAGGAACGATCCAAGACTGCATCGTCGTACTTCGAGTTCTGCTTTGAGTCGATTCGTTGCATTCAAGCCACCGTCGAGCACCTTTCCGAAAGGGAATTGACCAAGGCAAACGACCGCCCATACACCAGCGGTTACTTCATTGACCTTGTCGACCAAATTAGGAACCACGCAAAGGCAATCAAAGCCTCACGGGAGAAGACGGCAAGTGGAGAGAGCTTAGACAAAATGGATGTTGATGGGTACGTTTTAACTGAACCCGCCTCTATGCAACCTTCACCACACGGGGTATCCCTGTCTCACCACACCACCTTGCGGCCAGATGCGACGCCTTCAGATAAACTGAGGCGCTCGCCCCCTGTGCCACTGATTGTCGTTTTCTATAAAGGTGCTGAAGCTGACGCTCCTCCCATAAGATCTGAACGGATCAAGCTCTTCGGCGGCATTCACAAAAACGGCCGTCCAGCAGAGTTGGTCTGTATCAACAAGGACGGCAAGGCTATGTCGATGGCTACCGGCAACGAAGTTCCAATGGATTTGATCGAGGACGACGAGAAGGGGGTCCGCATCAAGAGATCCTTGAGCGTGGAAGAAGACGACGAGTCGGTCCACAGGTCAATGGCGCGCAGGAAGGCATCCGCCGCACCGGAGCCTCCGAAGGTCTGCGGCCACAATGGTTGTGGAAAGGTGTTCAAGCGTGCTTGTGATCTTACCAAGCACGAGAAGACTCACAGCAGACCATGGAAGTGCCAGGATACCGACTGCAAATACCGCGAGTATGGATGGCCAACTGAGAAGGAGCTTGATCGCCATATCAACGACAAGCACTCCGCCTCTCCAAAGCTCTACAAGTGCCTCTTTCCACCGTGCGCATACCAGTCGAAGCGTGAGTCGAATTGCAAGCAGCATATGGAGAAGTCTCACAACTGGGTTTATGTTCGCTCCAAGAACAACGGAAAGAACCGTGATCAGCAATCCAATAGAGGAGGCGCCTTGCCGACACCACAAGGGACAAATTTGCAGACACCCGTAACGGAATACCATCCATCTCCAGAGGCTTCCAACTTTGGTGACATGAGCGGTTTCAATGGCTCCTCAAACTTCAACCAGGATCCTTTTAATGACAATGTCCTGGATATGCCACAAAGCTATGCCTCGGACTTCGACTACCATGGTGATCTCCAGACGAACCCGCCTGGCACTTTCCGCATCTCCCCGGCGGACTCAAATCTTCAGTACAGCTCCAATGAATCTTCCCCATATCTGCAGACCATCCAGGATTTCCCCTCCGACAGCGTCACTGCCAACTTCGGCAACGGGAATGATTTTACCTTGTATGAGAATTTATACGACGCCCATGTCATGGTCCCACAGGCACAGCTGCCAACGCCGGAGAAATCTATCTTCTCGCGTAGCTACGACGCTACGCCTGCGTTTATGGACCAGGCCGTTTTCTCAACCAACACAATCAACAATTGCATGCCACATCTTTCGCCTGTTGGCCAGCCAGACCTAACGCTTTACACGCCGGCATCGATGATGGATCTGGATGATGGCTTTGAGATCTTGCCCACCACCACGGCAGACTGCTTTGGGAATGATTTTGATCTTTTCACTGCCTGCGCAGGGGGTGCGACGGTGGCGGGTCAGCAGGGCCACTTGTTTGGGGAGATTTCGAGCACTGGCTTGAGCCAATTTACGGGGGAATGGCGGGATTTTTATGCGCAGCCGCCGGTGAATGAGGAGTGGTTTATGGATGAGGGGATGCGGATGTAAGGCGACCACTTTTGAGAGAGGCAAGGGGCGCTGCAGCCCTCTTATAACATTACGATGTTACGAATAAAGAAAAGGGGAGAGAGAGAGGAAGAGCTGTTTACTATAGGCATGACGGCGGAAGGACGAGATGGACAAGAGCGGAGGACAGACTGCAAAGCAGCAGGCGCAGATGGTGCAGTAATGATGACGTCTCGACGGTGGCATCCGGGGAATCCAGTCAGCTTTCTTTGAATGGTTGTTTAGCTAACTTTGGCTCTGCGCTCTATGGGAGGAAAGGAATATCTCAGTACAATGCTATACTCCGAGGAGAAATTTGTGGATATGTGGCATGGGAAATGGATGGATGGGATGGGAATAGGAAATCTCCAAACCGGAAGCGAACGGGATAAAGAGTGGGAGCACACAGTATAGATTTCGGCCGCTGGCTCATAGATGAGGTGAATTGTACTCGTTGCTAAAAATTGGTTTGTTCTTGTTCCTGTGAAGTAAAACATTTTTGTTTGTGTTAATTCCATCGGAGGCTACTTGCGAAGCGGTGTTTCCTTGGTTCTCGATTTCAATGACACAAGTACTGCGAGAGACATGTTAGATTGACATGTATATATTGTATCGTAATATGGTGCTGGGTCTCCTGTAGATGATATCCCACCTAGTCCTCATCCTCCTCGCTCGCCAACTTCCACCACACCATTTGACAGTTTACAACTGCCTCTCTCACCTTCCTGCTTGGATCCTCACTGCTCTCTCTCAAAGCCTTGACCACACTCTTCTTAAACGGCAACACAATCTGCAACCTCAAGGTCTTCGGCAACACGCCTAACGCCTCTGCTGCCTTTGCCCTCGTATCCGCCCCACAGCCGCTCTCCCTCTCAAGACAGCTCAAAAGCCGCTTTATGATCCCTGAAACGTGGCCGTCGATAGCAGCGGGAGATTCGATAGCCGCAATACGCACAACGTCAATGCTCGCACCCTTCGCCTGCTCATTCCCACCCTCGATGCTTCTCAGCAGCAACGGAAGCAAAACATCAATATGTGGAAGTATCATATCACCCGGTACATTTCTCAGAATTCCCCCAAGCGCAACGAGGTAGTTGGATTTTATCTCCTGGTCGTTTGCTGCTGCGAACTCCTCCACGATGACAGGCACACAAGTACTAAAGAGCTTCTGCTTGCTTATCGCTCGAACAACACACCCATTCTCCTTTGTCAATATTGGGGAAGGGGCAAGAATAGCTCCAAAGCTCTGCGCTACACACTTCCCCGCCAAGCTAGGCAGAGAGAGAGAGGCGAGGAGGGCTTGGAGGAGGGGAGTGGTTTGCTTGTTGCCTGCGAGGTTTGCAGCTTGGGTGACAGTGGCGAGGATCTGGACACGGTTCTTGATGTTGATGGGTGGTTCGATGGCGATTGTGTAGAGGAGTTTTTGGACCAGGTTCGTGGCGACATCGGGGTCGGTGGAGGAGAGGAGGTAGGTGTATTTGTTCACCAGGAGGGCGAGGAGGTCGAGAAGATGGGAACGGAAGACAGGAGAGGCGTCGTAGGTGAGGAGGAAGTCGATGAGATTCTGCGCTGCATTGTCGCCGTCGAGTTCCGGTTTGGTCTAAGGTGATTAGCATTTGCTGTGTGAAGGGCAAGAGGTTGCTTTACCTTTCTAGGAAGCCCGGTTAGGATGTATTTGCCAAGCACAAGAGCATTCACCTTTAGGGGAGCTGTAGCAGAGGTGGTAAGGTCAAACTGCCGCTGCTGGATCGCGAGCCATTTTTCCCTCTGTTCAGGGTCGTCTTTGACTAGCGACACATCTGACTGGGCGTGGTATACTAAAGGCGCTTCGAGCAACCACGAATCAAGGGTTTTTAATGAACGTAGGATTACCATCACTACCTTTCCTACTAGCTCTAGGAGGCCTCCACTCACTGATGCCTCATAGTCAAGGACATCGTTGAGCGCAACGTAGGGATTTTCGTCGAAATGTTTGAGGGACATCGACATGTGGAGGAGGTTGTCTGCGCTCTTCCGCAGAGCGCCTTCCTCGCCGTCCGTGAAAGGAATGGTACCCTTGTGCTTCTCACGCTGTGCAAGAGCATAAAGGATACCAACCAGGAAATTCTTGGCGAAGAGAGTGCCTCCAGATTGTCCGATCAGGCGAACCGTCCATTCTTGCAGTCGGAGAACAAGCACCGCCATTTCAGAGCTCTTGGCAAAGGCATCACCCAATGCCGCCAACAGCGCAAGGTGAGCATCCTTTCTTTCCTCGCCCTGCTCTTGAGTTTCTTCAAGAGCACGAGAAAATATCGGATACACTGATGTCCAGGTCTTAGAGGGGTATAGCACGACGCTCTCTCTGAGTGCCTTGATCGCCTCCTGTCGGGCCTCATCGGCCATATCAGGAATCTCTACCACCAGCGAAGCGAAGTATTGCATGTACGAATCCACATCTGATTCCTCCAGAAAGTTCTGAAGGTGCATTAACTTCGACAAGCCCTGGATAGCGGAATTGCGATACTGCTTCTCCCCTGGAATAGGATTTCTTGCAACGCTCATGTATGCGGATGTCAACTCGTCACGATAGTAAGGCAAGCCTCCATTCGAGATACTTTTTTGCTCTTCCGATGCCACAGCGGAGTCGGCTTGTACGCTCTCTGCTTCTAGTTCAGATAATGGAACGAATTCCCAATCCTGCTCGACCTTTCCGATAATTATCCTCGCATCCAGAAGCTGATTTATAACCTCCAACGCAGCACGCTTGTTGGAGATATTTTCATCGTCCTTGTTGGATGTCGAAAGTAGTACTGGAACAGCTTCCCTCACAACCATGTGATATGCGAACGGAGATCCGCTCGCCACCGCCGCAAGGATCTGGCCAGCACTTCTGCTCGACTTCAAACCCTCTTCATGAATGCGCGTAAGAGACTCTGTGATGACAACAGCGAGATATTTCTGCAGCGGGCTGCCCTCCAAAGTCTTTAGGTTATGTCCCAACGATAGCCTCGAAGACAACGTTGTCATAATTTTCAAAGCAGCCGGCGCTTGCGAGTCGTCGCTGCTATTGAAAATCTCGTATTTCAAAGCGTCCCAAAGCTTACTGCTCCACTTAGCAGCTACTGCTGGCTCGTACCTGGAGATGCATGTTATCATTGTTTCTAGCACGTCGGCCTTCGCATTTAGTCTATTCGGGTCATCCAGCCGTTGTATGAGATCTGGAAAGAGAGATGGAGCGAAGCCACTATATGAGGCAAAACAGCCTCGCAATTTCATGATTAAATCCTCCGCTGTAATAGTGAGCGGGTCATTCGGCTTTGGACGAAAGCTTATAGGGAAGTATCGCTGGAGGGTTTCGTATAGCTCGTCTGACATTTCGTCAATGTGCTCAGGCTCCCACTCGTTCAGAACAACCTCTGTCATGGTGAATACCAGCATGAGATTTCGCGGATCTCGCTCCGTAGTGGCCAGGTTGTCGACTATTTTAACGAAATCTGTTCCCATCCCACGGATAATCTTTCTGTGGCTGTTCAATAACTGATTTAAGAGCTTGTATGCCTCAAATCGTGCTGTGACAGGCTGTGACGAGAACGTCTCTCCAGAGTTGTTGTATATGTCTGACACCATGTCGCTTGCCAATTTCGAAGTAAATCTCGTCATGGCAGAGAGAGATTGTAACGCTTGACAGCTCTGCTTGAATCGGCTTGGGTCGTTCTTAACGTTGGCTTGTAAGAATTGCGTCAATAGCGAGACTACGGTTGCTTAATGAATGTGCTAATACTTTGGCAAGGAGTGGCATACTGTCTGCTCGCGATAAAACATCCTTTCTAAGCTCCTTCAAGATGGCCACGAGGTACGCCATAGCTGTTTCTGGTCAGAACGCCTCCCAGGGCACAAGCCAGAATTCAGACTTGCCATCTCCGGATTTTCTGTTTGGGTCGCTATGATCGAAAACGAGGTCCTGCATTGAGAGCACGACGTACGAAAGCTTGAGACTGCCATCCTCAAGGCCTGGGTCAACTAGTTAGTGGAAGTCCGCCCAAGAGTCCTAGAGGTGACGCGCGAGTCGGCTATCGTTCATACCTGACTTCACTTTGAGAGCAACGTTGTGCTTCTCTTCTGCGGTTGCTGCAAGCGCGTAAGCTGTGGCCGTCAAACCGTCATCTAAGCTCCCTAATGAAGCGCGAGTAGCCATAGTGATTTGTGTTAACCGGGTTGTTTATTTTGCATGTTTGAGACCGAGCGAACGCTGATACAGCTAGAGTCCAAGTCATGGTGGGGCAAGATTTATTGCCGGCTAGATTGTGCCTGATAAGAAGGCGGTGGTAAAGCCTAATCAATGACGGAATTTAGCTCGGAGCTTGGGTAAGGGAGCTTGAGGGTCCATCGGTCTTGGCGTTTGTGCGCAGTGGTTGCAGCTCTTCTGTTACCTTGCGGCTTCAGCGCTCTAGCCCTTGCAGCCACGCGCAATGTGAAATGCTCATTCCATCGAGCTGCTGATATGGGTGAAGATGCAAGCTCAATTGCAGACAGTAAGACCGGGGATGGTAATGGATTGATCCGTATTACGACCAGCGATCATCAACTTCATCGAGAGTGAGCCTCAAAGCCATTGTCCCCAAACCTCAACTTCAGCCACTGATAATTTCCAGAGAGTTAAGGAGATCTCTCCACGACCTCCGTGTCCTCGCTCACGTCACCACTGGCCGTCTAGATAACACCAACTTTTCCCTTCTCGAGAAATTTGATGCCCTGCAAGATTCTGTCGCCGCATTACGAGACTTGTCGACCTTAGCAGCAAAGCTGAACGACGAATTTGCCAAAGACTCGGAAGGACTCACAAAAGAACTTCAGCAACAGCTAGACGCTTTCCAGGAGTTTGCGACGCAACAGAAATCCATCGAATCACTACAATCAAGAATCGTCCAAGGACAAGTGAAGGTTAACAAACTATCGGAACGAGTCGAGGATGTGAGACACAGGGCAGAGGCATGGTCTAGAGTCGAAGCACAGTGGGAGGAGAGAACGAGAAGGAGGATCAAATTATTTTGGGCGATCAGTGCGGCAGTCCTCATACTCGTTGTAGGACTGCTTGTCTTT
This sequence comes from Antarctomyces pellizariae, assembly GCA_010623925.1. Lineage (NCBI taxonomy): Eukaryota > Fungi > Ascomycota > Leotiomycetes > Thelebolales > Thelebolaceae > Antarctomyces > Antarctomyces pellizariae. Next base: position 74,464 of record WCAA01000003.1, read on the forward strand.
CAATATGGACCATCGCGCCAAGCACCAGGCTTAACCAAGAGCGCTGGCGCTCCTGAGATGACAGAGGAGATGAATGAGCTTGAACGAGAGTTGGCTACCGAGAGCATGGCTATAAGGGAACAGGCAAAGGCAGTCGTTGATAGTTTACGAGGAGGGCCAGAGCGATCACTTCAGGATGACCCTAGGCTTCGTGTGTTTGATGAGCTCTGAACATAGCTTTAATTGACTACGTGTGCCAGAATGGAGGAGCATTACGTGGTTATGTTCTTTGAATAATACCTCCTGCATGGAACACAACAGGCTGTATTTATAGCCGGAATGGTGAGCACTGGAGCCGGTGTCTCGAGGTCCAGTGACCTATGTCTCAGATGTCTTATGCTCAATGGCTTTCTTGAGCCACGGGATAGCATCACAGTCTTTTCTATCAGCGCGGCCTGGCAGAAACTGGCTACTTAGAGGCATATTCATACTCTTTGTCGAGTACGTCTGTGGCCGCGCAAGCAACCCTTGGCGACAAGGTATTTCAGTCGCGACGCGAGCTGCCGTCTTATAGTTACGGTGGAGATACCTACAACAACGTCACCACTGTGGAGCATGCATATGCGGAATGCAATCTGACATGTATGCATTGCTGCCGCCCTCACTGTCTGAAGTTCAAAAGCAAAGCAGACATCAACTCTATCACGAAACGAATTATTTTTTTGATTCGAAGAGGATTTAGCTCTATCATATTGCTCTCCTTTCCTCACCGCTGCCACGAACTTATGGCGCGGTTACAACTGGCGGCCCCTTCTCCTCTCTTGGGCGCCAACCTTCACAACCCTGACAAGGCTGTCAGCTAACCCGGCAGGTTTGACACGGTCATATCCATGCGTCTTAAACTTAGCATAACTTTTTAACCACAATCACCATAACATCACTCCTTGGGACTTCTGCTATAAAAAGTGGCCTTTGCGCAACATTGGATGCAATTCCACTTCAAGTCCGTCCTTAGACCTTGTATCTTCCACACTAACACAGGCAAATTGAGATCCGCTATTACCCCCGCCACCGCAAAGCACCGATTTCAGCACTCTCTTCCAGCTTATGACGCATCGGTACACTTCACTTCTACTCAGCAATAAGCAGGCCGGAAATATTTCTCATCAACAGACTGCACGTGAAGCAGGATATGGCGTCGATACCAGAAGTCGGAGTGCCTGTCGCTAAGTATGCAGCAGGCACACAAAACGTAGTTGCAGGCGCGCAAATCATCCAGGAACAAGAACGTACACCTGCGCTGAACAGCACAACTCAAGCTGCGTCCACCATGTCAATGCAGCAGAACGCACTTACTGGGAAACAAGAACACTGTAAGTACCCCCAATACACCTAATATTCTAATAACACAACTGACGCGCGGCAGACCTCAAAAGAGAGCTCATCTCCCAACAGGTTAGCGATGAGATCAATGAGCTTAGCTCACCGACTGCGCTTCAACGCTTTGGCGCACCCTTTCGCTCTGATATAGGCGAAGTATCCCCCTTAGACTCAGACTTGCCGATTTTGAGATATCTATTCGTTCATCATGTTCGCGAGTTTCCCTTCCTCGACAAGGCCAACGAGAAGGAGTTCTGGCAGGACAAACTACAAGTGGTGAGTAACCATTCGCACATGCTCTTCCGGATAACGAAGCCAGTCACAGCGAAACATCTGCCTAACCATCATCTAGTTCCTTGAATCCTTCGCAATGAAGCGCATATCATCCTCAGAAGACAGATTGGAGGAAACGAAGAGGAGAAAGCTATCACTGAAATGTCAGAAGTTAGTTGAGCTGATGATGGTTTCGGGAATACCTACTGCTTCTGGTTATGAAGAACGTATCAAGTTCGCCGAACTTGGTGTCGTCGAGTCTGGACCAGTAGACCAGGGAGTTCTTGCTACCTTGCCAGAAGGTCATTATACGAATGGGTGGGACGTGAACGTTGCAGGAGTCAGAATCATGTCCACCAAGCGCAATATCAGACATCATAAGCACGCAGTAAGTAAATTCCCGGATCGACCTAGGCTCAGAACTAATATCCCCGCAGGAGTTTATTCTCAGAGTTCGCAAGAAGGGCGAGCTCCCGTACTTCGTGGCGCGCAGATATGGTGACTTTGCGAGAATGCATAAAAGACTGAGGATGGAGCTTCCTGGTAAAATTCTACCAACGTTGCCGAAGAAAAACAAACAAAGTGCTGCCGCTCAAGGTCTTTTCAGTGGGATGATGGGAGGTGGAGTTGAAACTGATACTTCTTCCATTTCCTCGATGTCGACTACAGCAACTGGAGTGCCTGCAAAACTGGTCGTACCGGGGCCTGCCGATGGAGTTGGTAGTACTGCGTCTTCTATGCGCAATATTTCTGTTCGCGGGCATAGCAGGTCGGCCTCGGCCAACTCATTGGGTGCGTCGACTCCTATCTTGCGCTCATCCGGCGACAGCAGGCGCCCTTCACCACCCAATGAGGACGATACCGTAATTTTGTACCGGGAAAGTCAGCGCATATCTCTGAGAGCCTTTTTGCGTGCATTACTCGGCAATCCAGATACCGCCCGCACTCGAACTATCGAGGAATTCTTAACGCTTCAGCACATTCAGCCGACCGACGAAGACGTCGTCGACATCGATAGGCGCAGATTGGCGGATGAGAAGAGGCTTAAGGAGCAGGAGCAGTTTTATGAAATTGCAAGGAAGCGTGCAGCGGAACTAGACGTTTTCATGGAGCAATTCCGACATGACATTATCGAGTCAAACGGTCTGACGAAGCTCTTCAAGGAGATTAAAATCAAGAACAACATTCAGGATATGAGTCTACAGTATCAGAAGTTCTGTGAGTGGCTTCGAATCGAGGTTGCGGCAACTATCTACCATATATTCCTCGCCGAGGACAACTCTCCGGAGATGTTCGCTCAGGCGAAGAAGGCGCACTCAATGATACCTTACACTCTCATCAAGAATGCTATCCGCATCGCGAATCCGGCGGCTGTTATGTCTAGTATTCTGGACATATTCCTCGCTCAGCCCTTCGGAGCAAGGTCTTTGATGCAGAGGATTTTTGGCTTGATGCTGAACGATGGCATCCGCACTTTTCAGAAATCGATTGACGCGCTCGTTGCCAAGATTGACGAACAAGTCTTTTGCGATAAAATCAGGCTGTTCGCGTACGCTGAAGAGGACGTCAAGAATGCTATTCGACAAGACTCTGAGGAGGAGCAGGTAGACTTGGTCGTCGCCATATTGAGATCGGATTTGCTTGAGCCAAGTCTCAATCATAAGCAGGTCGGCAAGATTTTCAATGCCTATGTGGCGTGGAATAATGCCGTCGACAATGTGGATGATTCTATGAAAGAGGGTGCTCAGCTATTCTCTTACCTGAAGCAGCTTTTGAAGTTGTTTACTAGGCAGCGCGATAAGTCTATGATGCTGGGTTTGATCGAGGAGCCAGTCACGTTAAAGCTCCTCAAAGATTTGTTCACCATATTCTACGAACCGCTGGTGCGGGTTTACAAGTCTGCGAATGTCTACAACAGCGTAACAGACTTTGCGGTTTTCATCGACGATATGATCCAGGTAGGTGACCCTTGCATCGACATCTATTATACACCTTTACTAATCTCCCAGGTCGTTGAGAAGTGCCAGGAACAAGACATATCGGCGGATCCAAACCAGACCGTCCAAGCATTTATAGATCTCTGCGCGCGCCACGAGAACAACTTCTATAAGTTTGTGCACGAAGTGCATTTGAACGATGACGGCCTATTTGAGAAGCTCATGGGATGGCTAGAGAGTAAGACCCCCACTATATTCCCTTTTAAATGTTTGGATATAGAAAGCTCATGTTGAATCGTATTTAGGTATCTTAGCGTTCTTGCGCCACGGCCCATCTGGCGGAGCGCTAGATATTAACGCGCTGTTCGTAGGGGCCGCATCAGCCGGACAAATCGACCCACAACTCGCTCTAAAGGAGATCGACTCCCTCGTCGCATGGCAAGAGGCAAGGAAGAAATGGCATCAAGAAAAGACGCGACAGAAGATGGCAGCGACTGGCAACAGCGGGGCAGCAGAAGCCCAAGGTCTGCCTGGAGGGATTAGCTTCAAGAGCTTGGACTTTGGGATTGAGGAGGCTGATTTGGAAGATCTGGATGAGGTGGCTGGGGATGAGGAGGAGGATGAGGAGGAGGGAGATGATGAGCTGGATCCGATTACGGCGGAGAGGAAACGTAGGGCGAGGAGGGCCGATCATCTGAGGAGGAGTGCCGGCGAGCCGAAGAAGCCGGACATTGGAGAGGTGCATAAGTTACAAGAGAACTTCATTACGATGTTGAGGATGGTTTTGTCGGAGTAGACGGCGGAATGAGTGGTGAAGAAATGATGGGCTGATTGAGGGCGGGTTTGGAGCATGGGTTGTTTGCCGAGAATATAGCGTAGCGAAAAGATTAACTTTTATGCTTACCTTGCTACGCTTTTATGAAACGTGGAGGGTCTCTATGCCAATCTCTTTCAAATCGTGCGGAGTATTCTTTCGGGTTTGTCCTCACGACTTTGGTGTTTGTTGGAGTCATCGTCTCCTTCGGGGCTTAAGTTACGTGGTCCTTTGGATCATTGTTTGACTGGTCATCTGCGTTATTGGTATTATCGATTGCACCACGCTTCGTTCGTGGTGCTCTTGTTGCCGCAAGCCCCGCACCCGAATCATGAGCGCCTCTACATCGGGGCTTTGAAAGTTCGAGGACGTGAGGAAGGAGAGGAAACCAACAATCAAGAAAGATATGTACTCTCAGACAATTCATCGATCCTAAGCAAGGCTCCCTTACTATCTCCATCCGCCTTTCCATCATCATCCACTACCGCCACAATGAGCCACGTCTTTTACAGATGCCAGCTACTAGTATGGTCAAGAGTTTCAGAAAGAGCAGCTAGAATCCAGCAGAAGTGATTATACCTGAACAATAATATGCACGATCAAACATGGGAATAAAGAAGTCACCAAAGGTCGCTGTCCTGCCATCACATCAAGAGGGTGTACCAGCGCCTTGAGTGCCTGCTCCCAAGCTGGTCTTGAAGTCAACAACCATATTCTTGCCAATCACAGGTCAGAGCTCCTTGCGAGCTGGAAGACAGCAACAGCTGAAACCCCTTCAACAAAACGAAGTTATTGTCTTCTAAAGATGTGTCTAAAGTATCGCAAAGGGTGGGGTCGATTTATGGAACGAAGAGTGGCGACGTCAACTTCGGTGTTGTCAAACTCGAAATCTGGGTCCGACTGTTGGCCGGGTGGTTCAGATTAGGGGCGCGAAAAATGCTGGTGAAGAGCGCTGAGCCGAGCTTCTTGGTCGATGCTCGTCGTTCCGCTCCTTGCTCAAAGCTGCTTCGTAAGTTTAGCACGACTCAATCTTGCCCTCGTCCACGACAACTTCAGCCGGTAGTGCATCAGCGGCATCTGAGATACAAGCATCCTCGTCTTCCCTGGCAGCTGTATCAATCTTGACGGCACTCCCATGGCCGACCTTCATCTAGCTCGCAGCCTTCACTGGCTTGCTAACCGTCTCCTGACCATCATCATTCTCATCTCCTCGTACTTGGCACAACCCGTCCGACCAAGATGCGCGCGAGCGGGCGTACTGGCGTCTTAACCTTAAATCATGTTCTCTGGTATAAATTCGATATTGCAACACAACTAGCCATTTGAGCAGATATCCGTGCATCGAGACGCCGGTTCCAGGCGACGACGAGGGCTGACTGGTTTGAGACACCCTGCCCTGCTGTGAGTATGCGGATGTTATAATGCAAGGTGAAATCAAAAGGGGAGTTCCAGCGTCACAAAACCATTCTCCCGTGCTTCACTCGTGGAAAGCCGCATGAACATATACTATAGCTCTATCCATGCTCTGATATTTTCCAAACATTACAATAATACGCTTCAAACATCCCGTTAAGGCCCAGTCGCAAACACGAATTTACTGACTGACATACTCGCGCTCTCAATTGTAAGCCGCTTGGTTTATATCCTCGCCATCGCTTGCTTCTATAATGGCCTAGATGCCGGCCACACTCTATCCTTATTTGTTGTGCCAAAGCAGCGTCTTCAGACTATCCCAGTGATCGCTTTGCACATAGATATAGCTCATGCTACTCCTTAAGCTAGGTTGTACACTCTCAGGATGCCATCTGAACACATACATCACACTCGCCCAGCTCAGCGCCGCAAATGCTGGCCAGGCGTTCTGCTTAATCGTGTTGCTCAGCTCAACATTGTTGATCAATCCCATCTTCGGCTCAACACTGAGTTTCGCCACTGCTAGCACTGTGCGTGCAAAGACATAAATCACAATCTGTTGTGAGACGGATGAGATCTTGCCAGTGCGAGGAGAGCGTTGGCCGAAGACGAGATACCCTCCCAAGAGGCCGGAGAGGAAGGTGTCGAATGGCCCTTCCTTTTTCGAGGGGGACGAGTGCTTCAAAAGTAGCATACAGAGTTTGTAGATTGTGGCGAATTTTGCGAGATTTTGTGCGTGCGCTCGTGTGGCTTTGAATACTAGGAGGGCCTTTTCTCGCAGCCTGGGATTGTCAGAGTCAGGAATCAAGTGCTGAAGATTGTTTCACTGTGGGAGACAGTTCAGGCATGTGAGAGACAGCGGATCTTAGAAGTATTGACTGGAGAGACATATGACCTACGTTCCTGAACGGAAAAGGAAAATCATAACCAAGGCATGTGGGAAGCGAATTTTGGCACCATAAACCGCACCGTTGCGCGCAGCTTTGACGACTGCGAGGACATCGGCATAGCGAGGATTGAGAACTATGTCATTGAGTGCTTTCTAAGAATCACATCAGTAAATGTCCCAAGTATCCCTGTGGTAGTGTTTAAATACATAAATCGCGTTGACGGCGGCCATCGCGACTGATCAGAGCTGCCTCGGCACCAAGAGCCTGTCAAGTCGAGTTCGGGCGGTGTTCTGGGTGTACTAGGGAGTCCCAACGGACAGTTTAATGCAAGCGTTTCAAGCGGGATTATAAAGGTGTGAAGCTGAATAGGTCCTAAGTCGAACGCAGCAGTTGAGATTGAAAGATATTTGATGTTTACAGAGTAGAAAGAGGAGAGTGAAAGATTCCGTGAACTCGAGCATCGGTTGTCGCGAGCTTGCAAGTGGCGCCAAGAGTTGGGGAGAGCGTGCCGCATGGGCCTTACCCCACGTTTGACAGGGGTTTGGATGGTGTTGGCTTCCATGTGACAGTCGACGCCTCAGGCAGTCAATTTATCGATGTAGCTCCAGAGAGCTCCGTCACTCTTCCTGCTGCTTCTGATCATTAATCGTCACGCAAGAACCACAACAATCCTACCTGCCAGCAACGACACAAAGGGAACGGTTGGAAAGTGTCTACCACAGTTGAAGAGAGGGATACACCTGACTATCACACACACGATCAATCAACATGGGGAAGCAAGGGAAAGCGCCAAAGGCCGCTGTCCCTCCTGACACAACAAGACGCCGGACCCGCGCCATGGGTGTGTCGCCATCGGGCTTCGCCAAGCTCGAAGACTTGAAGAAGGAAAAGAAGCCAAGAACGAAAAGGCGTAAGTCCACTCTGTTACAGTCATTACCTTCGCTACTGGCGTGTATTAACTCGTGGATAGCGTCACCACCACCGCAGACAGCCGAAGCACTAGCCGAAGCACCAGTCGAAGCATCAGTCGCGGTGCCCATCGAAAACCACATTAGAAAGCCAGTTGGGGAGTCCGTCGCGTCGCCAGTTTGCGATACTTCGACCATAACACCACCCAGGAAGCGAAGCGCCAACGACATCACCATAGATGTCGTAGATAAGACGGACTACATTTCCCACGATGATATTCCCTTTTCCAAGCGCCAGAAAGGGGAAACGACACCTGCGACACCAAGACGAAGAGGCATACCAGCGAGGTTGATGTCCACGGTTCGCAAGGGTCTGTCCTTCTTTACTCCGAGAGCGAACACCGCGCCAGCATCCGCGGAGCTAGCCCATAATGACGAAGATTTCGATAATACCTCGACGCCGGAGCGCCAGCTCCAGTTGGAGATGGCGTCAGCGAAGAATCACAAGGAGCAATTGCCGACCATGGTCGAGGCGACTCCACCTGTGGCTGTCCAGTACGCCAAATCACCAGATTTGGATGTAGTCAAACAATCGCGCTTCATTGCTGACCTCGCCCTCGACAAGCGTCTCGGCGCACGGATGGCCGCCTCAGAGGCCAGTAGGGTAGCGACCTCGAAAGTATGCGACAGACCAACATTCAAGAGAAAGACACCAGCGCGCCCGACCGCGCGCGACTTAGTCGGCCGCGGTGCTCGACATCAAGAGTTCAAAAATATGCTGGGTCGCGAGACGCTTGTTAAGTCTGTCAAGGCTGCGACTCAGATGAACATCGACCTTGGCGATACCGTCGTTAAGCACGGTACAGCGGCCGCAGTGGAGGACCAAAACGCCGGCGTCTCCGCCAGTGTCGCGGCACCACAGGACGCAACCAATTCCCAAAAGGAAGCGATTAAGACGAAGAGCGCAGAAGCGACCGACAGGGAGGAGCAGTCATTAATGGCCGACACCAGCGCGGTGCTTTTCTCGAATACTTTTCGCGCCCCAAACCCCAACGACCCCGCTGACTGGTCAGATTCGGATTCCGAGTTCGACGACACGGAGGTTGACGTCGGCACTCTGCACCCGACCATCGGCTCAACACCCAGCGACACCTTAAACACATCCTTGGGAAACAGTGACCCAATTGAGGTCGCTGGAGAGGTTTCAGCTGTTGCCGCTTCTCCACCTCGCAACGAGCTCGCATTTGCAGTCGATCAGAAGATGATTGGTGACTTTAAGGCCAACTTGGGAGCAGCTATTCAGCGCGAGCTGGATGCAGCGGACACAGGAATCGACGATGATGCAGTTCTTGGCGGCGTCCCTTTCGTTGTCTCGCACTTAAAGGAGGACGACATGAAGGCATTCCTGGCTTGCTTGGGAGACGATGCCTCCGACATCTATAGAAAGGCGGATTACAGCGAAGATGAGGAGGACACCCTCATGAACATGGACATGGGCATCGAGGATTTCGCCGATGATGAGGCCACGGCAGCGCTTCGTCGCGAGCTGTCGCTCTACGTCGAGGCCATTCCAGATACCGAGTACGAGAAGATGGCCCGGGCGGTGACCTGGGAGTTGTAGGAGAACAGCCAGGGTGGGCCATATACGAGCATCGACCTCACAATGAAGATACACGATTAATGACGGACTAGGCTTGGGATTAGGATTAAGATTGGGGCCAGGATTGATAAGGAATAACATATGGATAGGTGTTGGATATGGGGTCTTTGGGGGGTATTAGGTGGGGATTTGGATAGGATTTGGAGGGGAAAATGCGCATGATACCAGGAGCTCGGTAATGCTTGGAGGGATGAGGCGGCGGCCGATTAAAAACTGCGAGGTTCGTGGTGTTAAAGACGGTTGATTATCGTGGAGGATAGGTTGACGAAGCTTGCTCGATGAGCAACATGAGGGGCAAAATGGCCTGGGCTGTAATGTTATCGTGCCTCCTCGTGTAACTGCTAACAGGCAATCAGATTCGCTCTTTCGATATGTCCTTACTTAACTAGGCACTGAGAGTGTTTCTTCGAAAGCTTGCTAGTATGCAGGCGGAGACATTGTACCTTGAGAACCTGTTATCAAGCACTTGGAGTCCGGCTTCGTTGTCCACAATACAATGTACCCCACGATGCAAATCAGAATAAATAGCTGACCACAACCTCCGTGAACTCCGTGTCTTCATCGCCTCGGCTTCTAGATCATGGACAACTTCATGTCAATCACCCAGAGTTTTTATGCGAAGCAATTTGGGGGGGTTTGCTTTGGCGTAGTATATGTTGGTTTTTTACGTGCATTAGCATAAGGCATGCCGAGATAGAGTCCCAAGGGACGCGGCAAGGACAGAGGTCCCAGACAGGATTTGCATTAGGAATGAGTTCATGGCCGGCGTTAAGTTAGATTGGCTGCTTCATTTTGTGCAGCTATTGAAATTCTCGTCTTACCCTAGTCCTATCTGCTATCTACGTGAAGACGCCTTTCCGTGCTTATCCATGCTCCGAACGCCATCAAACCGGCCATCACTTGCGTCGACGTGACTGAACCTCATGCAAACGTAAAGACACTCTTCAAGCCATCGTATATTATAAATATGAAAGCACTGGCGGGAGCCGAGCGGAAGACAGTAATGCCGCACCCTGCGTACATGCCCCTCAGACCTTTCGCCTTCCATAAGGCACTACCTTCCGAGAAGAATGTCTGAGGTGTTTGATGAGTGCTCGAATCGATCGCTGCAGTCTGCATTCTACTCTTAATTGTGTCCGCTGGGAAGAAGAGGAAGTTGTAACTCATTCCAGCACTAGCGCCGGCAACAGCTTGTTGCCATAAGGGCAGCGGGGCATATTTCTCCCCCTCGATGTGCGGCGCCTGATTGTACTGCCGGAAGAGTGCCGACACAGTCTCCTTGGAACCGAACCATGCAGCTCCACCGCCTGTTTCTCGGATAAAAGTTCCCATCTGTCCGTGCCAGAAACCTTTCAATCCATGGTGGCGATACACGTCTCGAATTATGCCTAAGATAGAAGGCGGCTGAGCGTTGGGACCCGGACCCAGTGTTGGAACTTGCATCTTGCATTTGACGAGCTCGACGGGTGTCAGCACTAAGCTTGTGACTGCGCCAGCCGCTCCACCCGTCATGAACAATGCCGAAAGGGGTAGCGGTGCGGCAGACGAGTATAGGCCGCCTGCAAAGAGCATCTTTTGAGCGCATTGTTCTGAGACGAAGAGTGAAGAATTCTCGAGAGCAGCGCCGACTAGAGGGGCAGAAATGCCTCGATATAATCCTCGAAAGCCATCGTGCGCAAACGACTGGCGAAAACAGTCAAGAGGTCCGGAATATAATGGCGGAGACGGTTGTGATTGCAGCCGAACCTTCACGGTGTCGAACGGGTATTCGATGAATTTCCCAGCTATGCCTGCGATCTTCTATGAGTCAGCGAGAGATTCAATTGAAAGTGTGTAGAATGGGCGCACCGAGCCGAATACAACATCCTCCATGGCCTCTAAGAAGGCGCTCTTGTTTGGCGCATGGGCCTTGTGAGGGATCTCGTCTAAAACGGTGCTGTGGTGCTCAGGCATCATGGAGTGCCCCGTGGCTGGGGCTTTCACTTCCATGGATGAAGTCATGAATGGCGCACCGGGTAGCTCGTTATACAACTTCCGTCTTCGGCACTAGTTATGAGCTTTATGGTATGTTCGTGATGGGACTTGCGACGCGCTACGAGTGTTGTGGGCACATTCTGAAAGCAGGGTGGTCAAGAGAAGGTTCTGGGTATGCTGTGGATTGCGCAAGATAGGTGCCGGATGGCCAAAAGTTCCTCTTCTGGCTCTGGTGAGTTAGAGATGGCGCAAAGTAGATAGCGAAGTGTCAGTGAAATCGTACAAAGCAATATAGCTAGAGAGCGTTGGGAGTGGCCGGCCTGCAGTGCATCTACTCGTACAGCAAAGTGATGGGTTGAATCTGCGACAAACAAAATTTAGAATTCTGGCGGGGGCGCGACAGCAAGCGGCACGTCAAAGACGGGACTGGAGCTTAGCGTCAACGGCAGAACGCACAAACGTAATCTTGATCATCAGATAAAACTCTGATCCCTGACCGCTAATCTGATAATCTAATCTCTCGGAATGTTCCATCTGGATCCGGCAAAAGGTTGATGCGGATAGCGGACTATCAGTAACTTTTCCTCCACCGCCCGCGATAAGCGCCGTGCTGGTTCATCTTGCTGCCATATTTTACCTATACTCAGCCTGGCCGGACACAACTTCTCCATCCTCGTCAAACCGAAATTCCCATACCTTGTCTACTCGCTGCAGCTCTTACTATGTCGACCGAGCCAACCGTCAGAGGCAACCTTGCTGCAAACAAGGTCGAGCCACTTGGTATGCGTAAGAACGGTATGCTCGTAAGCTCTATACAGAAGAGACCACGACTCTGACTTCTCGTACAGGAAAGCAATGGCACGCATTAAAATCAGCCTTTCGTCCAAAGATGGGCAACGATACCTATGAGAAACGCCAAAGGGAGAGAATTGCGCTCGCTGCCACAAAGGCAAAGGAGAAGGAGATGAAGGAAGAGAAGGCTGCGGAGAGACTCGTATGTGCCCTGCCTCTCTGTCTTCCGTAAAATGGGACACATCCTCTAATACCAATACAGGAGAAAATTACGAAGCTTAAGGACAAGCGTGCAGCCAAGGAAGAGAAGGCTCGCTACGCCAAACTTGCGGAAACCATGCACAGGAAGAGGGTCGAGAGACTGAAGAGGAAGGAGAAGAGAAACAAGATGATCAAGTCCTAAATCTGGCGCAGAAGATGCGCAGATCACTCGCATCAGGTTGGCGCAAATTTTTAGTACGGCGTTTCGGTTTCGGATAAGCAGATGGTGCTTCCTTGCGAGTCGATCAAGATACCTTTTACGCCATTTGGTCTTTAATTCAACGACGCTGAGAAAAGGAGACGAGATTTAAAAATTTGAGAAGCTATTGCGATGCGAATGAAGCGACCACATCACAGATAGAAAGCCCATTGAGACGTGCGACCGTCCCATCCTACGAAGGTCTAGCTGGAGTCCGCGGCAGTGCTCAGTTATTCAGACCTTCAAAATGTGCTGTTTCTGGCCGTGAACCATGTTATCCGTATTCCATTGCGGATCCCCGACCAAACAAGTGCATACCGGTAGCCTTGATTTGAACGATGGTTTCTTATATACCTTGGATCTAGCAACCTGACTTGTCAAGTGCACCGTCATGCGGGTATTAAAGCCGTGCCTCAAGGCATTAACATAACATATTCTCACAGTGCCTCCATGGTACTGAAGCGTCTTCAGTATAGCGAGAGCTGCCGAACATTTTTCTTTTTACTGCAACGATGCCATCTTCAAATGGAGCTGAATTACCTCAGGCCTTTGTAGATGGCTCGATAACTGGTTTGTTGATGGCTTTGTGGATGACTCTGGCTTAACGAAAAACTGTTATGCTAACTCGGTGTCTGACTCTGAGGCCGACGTCTCTGCTCTTGGAGTCAGAAACGCTTATTCCTTGTGACCCTTCTAAACAATGATCTCCCCGACAATCCTCTTGACTCCATGTTTGTTGTCGTAGGCGCCGTCTTCTTCTTCTGCCATTGGCTGAGGGCGTATTATTGATGGTAATAGAGTTCGAGTTGTTCTCAGCATATATGGTGATCTCAGTATCGCCGCACTTAGAGAGTGCTGGTTGGAGCATCGCGAGCTTGGGCCGCGACTGGCTCTGCTGATGCGCATGGCTTGCCGAGGTGGATGATGGCTCTGCAGGCGCTGTGGATAGCGATGACTCTGGCGCAGACGGCGGTGATGTCAGTTTCTTGTCGTCCGCTGTGGCTAGGGTCGATGGAGTCTAGGTACCTTGCTTGCTTCGGGGTCTCTTGTTCTTCTTGATGCCCTCGAGCTTCGTAAAGCTCAATGGCGATGCGCTCATGGCGCTGGTGCGGCGTCTTGTAGTAGCTGCGAGCACGGCGGGGCTTGGGCGCCTTCTCTTACTTCCCCATATATGATCGTGCTATCGTGTATAAAATTCAGGTGTGCTCACCTCTGCTAAAATCCGGTAGCTATTCCTCTAACTCGTGCTCCTATCTGGTAGCTGGAAAGCGTAAAAGATCTTGTTCCTTACGAGGGCTCACGATGGAGGACATCAGAAGAAGCGACGGAACTCTGTTCACAAAATGTAATTCAACGACAAGTACAATTCTGTAGAGAAACTTATCTGTGAGCTATGGAAGTAGTGGAAGATGTCAGCGAGAAGAATTACGTCAACAAAATCGGAGACCTAACTACATCAACGCACGTCGAACAGAGCAAAGATCACATTTGGGAACCTAGGAAATTCAAGAAAATCTTTAGATAAATTTTCACTCACTGTCTTTGTCGATTTTGTTTTCGGCATCAGGGGGGTTTTTCGAGCTACAGAGGGCAAAGACGTCCGACTTTCCTCTCATTGTTGAACTTCCTCCTCCTCACCTTCGTCCCACCAGAAGCATGGGCCGAGACCGTCGTCTGCCATGCTGGCAGTAATTCTCCAAGGACTTACTCTCAATGCACGGCGTTCCTCCTCATCCATCCCCAAGTTGCTTGCCTCTGGCTTCTCAGGAGTTTGGTCAAACCAATCCTCCTGCTCGACTCTAAAGCGGGCCATCTCGTAGTTATCGAAATGCATGTTCGCCTCATCGCCCTCCATTTCAGGGTGCTTGTACACGAAACATCCCTCTCCTGCGTTGTAGTAGCTCGGTTGCGGCAAAAATGCTGCTGGCACAAAAATGTCGGAAAAAAAGGTGGTGCGCAAATTGATGCCCTCTGGTGATGAAGAGGTTATGCGGCCATGCATGATTTCGTGGCGGAAAGGGCGGAAAACAATCATGCGAAATTCGACATTGACGTTTACCAGACCAGTGCCATGGCCAATGAGACCTTCCGACGCTGAAAGCAGATCATAGAGGCAGATGCATAACCCTATCTTTTGAATGACCTAGAGAGCTTGTTAGTGCCCGTAAATTTCCTCGGCGCGCCGGTTTCCAAACCTTGTTTGCGTATTTGGCATTAATGTTGTCCTCGATGGCTTGGTTACTTGGTTTTGCAAAGTCCTCAGGAGTGATCTGAACCAGGTCGGATATTTTGGTCTGCGAATGATTAGTTAAGCTCTTACATTACTTCAGGATCCACTTACGAGGATAAACATCTCGAACTCAGCCCCCCACTGTCAGTAAACTCAGTTGTGGTGTCCCGAAACGTCCAATAAGGTGAGAATTCTGAGCTTGTGAGGATCACGTGATCCAAACTCCGAGCAAATTTGTTTCTTCTGCGGCAAGTCGTGCTGGGGTGATGACCACTATAATTTGTAAGTCTAAACAGACGCAAGTACTGTATGCATATAAGAGTGACAAAGTCAAGAGCAGTGCTTTCGGCGCTTCCTCGATCAGCGGCCCGAGTGCTTCGTAACCGTCAGACCTTAGCAGAAGCGCGTCAAGCGAGACCTCAGTATTTGTGCACGGGCCACCGAGACGCCAATCACTACAGCATCGCGAGTCCAGCTTCCTTCATCCCCAACACCATCGTAAAACCAGCATCGAGGCACACACAGCCGCCACATTTTAATTCCAGTCCAACTCAACATCACTATCTACATCGCACAGTCCGAACCAACCGTCATTGAACCAGACCCTTGCCCGAAGTAGCCACAGGGCGGGTTGTCACTCTTCGAACCTCCCGCCACGAGCAGTGAGCCTTCGCGATGTCGACAAATACGTACAACTACCCTCCTCCTCCTCCGCCACCTCCATCCCAACCTCAACTAGGCGCCACCCCAGCGTATCCGCACTATCAGCAGATGCCATACGGACAAGCACAACGTGGCGGCACTGCCCTTCAAGGCAGAGGCGGATTTACCCAAGGCGCATACCCTCTTCATGGCACATATGGTGGACAACCAGCTGCGCCAATTGGTGCATATGGACAGCCTGGTGGACCGTACATTGGGCCGCAAGCTCCAAACACGAATGGCTACCAGCCACCGCAACAATGGCGCGGAAGCCAGCAGCAGCAAGTTCCAAGCCCGTTACCTGCCCAGAATTATCATCCAAACTACGCCCCACAAGCTTATGGACAACCAATTCAGCAACAGCCACAACATTTCTCTCCGCAAGGGCATTATCCACAGCCAGTTCACCAACAAGGTGGGCCCCCACCACAGCAGTGGGGAGGCAACCCGCAGAATCATGCACAGTCTTCTTTCAATGGCGGCAATCGTGGACGCGGTGGCGCACGTGGTGGCGGTGGAGGACGTGGTGGCTTTGAAGCCCCATTGATGGGCCCGCCAATTCGTATGGGCTTTGATCGTGATGGCAGTACCAATCCGATGCCTCAAGCGAGCAACGGATTTGCTCAGTATCCCGCTGCTCCACAATCTTCTCATCAGAGTCCTCCACTCACTTTCTCTCCTATGTTTCAACCTCAGCAGCAGTACCAGTCGTATCCACCTGCGAACAATTTTTCTTCCAGAGGTGGGAGGTCTTTTGAGCCGAACCAATTTAATCACGGGGGTCGTGGGCGTGGTGGCTCTTCTTTCAGAGGTCGCGGCGGCCGTGGAAATTTCAACCAGAGTGATAGAGGTGCTAGAGGAGGAAAGCAGCACGGTGGTCATCATAGGCACGGCGATTCCTCTGCCAATGATCTGCCGCAGAAGCCTGCGGCTGATAGTGGCGCTAAGTCAGGCGAGAAGAAGAAGAAGAAGAAGAAGCGCAAAACGAACACTCTCGGTCTGACCCCAGGTGTTGAAGAGTATCAGGAGAGTGACGAAGAAGACGATGCCGATGAGGAAGCCAAGCTTGCTGCTGCCGTGTCTACCGTCGACGCAAGTGGTCCTATCCCTGAGTAAGTCTTATATTTTTTCTCGCCTGTGCAATATCTCTAACTGTTGTCAGAATGCCCTCTGACCTCTCTGCTTGGCTGGAAGAGCGCCGCAAGAAGTGGCCAACCAAAGCCCGTAGAGAAGAGAGAGATGCGGAGCTTGCCAAGCGTCGCAAGGTCGCTGAAGAGCAGTCCGTCAAGGACAAATTCAAGGCCAAGTCAGAGAAGAGCTCGGGAGACCGCAAGCTTGAGAAGCAGCGCCAGAAAGCCGAGAAGCTTCGCAAACAGTTGGAGCGTGCCGAACAGAAAGTCCAAGAGGCACAAATGAAGGCAGGCATGAAACGCAAGAGAGACAGTGGTGATGTTGGTGACGAGGAGGATGGCGATGCCAAGATTGAAGGAGACGCCGTGGATCAAGTGATTGCAACTGCCACGGCCGGTGCATCGCTGTCTGATACCGATTCCGATTCTGACGATTCCTCCGAGTACACTGATGCCACTGATTCCGAGGATGAAGCCCCAGTCGCGTTCGCGTCTAAGCGCAGTGCCCCGGTGCAAGTGCCGCCTCCTGCGAAGAAAAACATCCTCCAGCGTCATTGCAAGTACTTTTCCACTGGCGGAACTTGTGGCAAAAAGGGCAAATGCCGCTTTATTCACGATGAATCCGTTCGTGCTGCTGCGATCCGCGAGAAAGAAATGAATGGAGGCCGTATGACACTGGCCCAGCGGTTGACTCAGAATGACAAAGAGAAGGATGATCTCATGGTCTTAAAATCCATCAAATACCTCTTTGACAAGGGCATGCTAGACGACCCAGAGCCAGTGCCGGAGCAGCAGCCACAGCTTTCCGTTTCTCAAGTCACCCTTTCAGAGATCGAACACCGCGACGATGTTGATTACAACGAGTAATTCCAAGGATACCGTTCAATGTGTCAAATCTAGCTCCAGTCTCGTTCATCAATCCTTGCTTCTGCGCATCAGGTTATTTTGGCGTTTTCACACAAACTGGCTGGCAACAATAATTATTTTCTGGAAGTTTCATGCAACATAGCTATGCGCCTCAACGCAGACCAATACTTGCTCATTATCTGCCTCTGAGACCTCAAAATGGAGTGAAGTGCTTCTGGTCACGGACAACGAGGCATAAATACAAGCAAGCTATACGGGATGTACGTATAGAGAACTAAAGTTATATCAAACAAAGCAACAGCATCTCATATCCTTCCCTTCGTGTTGCTATTTGGCGCGTTATTTAGCACAATGCTGGTTTGGCTTTCTTATAATTAGTGCCTCTATTGCTGACGGGTTTCATTTGTCAATGTCTTTTCTTGTTAGTCTTTGACCTACCCTGCAGTGTCAGCACACTAGCTCAAAAGAAACGTTAATCCAGACGCTGAATATGAGTTATATCTGTTCTCTTGCTCGATATTGTTTATGAGATCGGGTACCTGGTGTACACCACAAGGAAACCCATTGCCGAAGAACTTAGGATTGCCAACTTTAGTAATCGGCATCAGCACACATCCATCCGAAGCTATTTAACGAGAACCATTAGCTCCGTCCCCTTCTCATCTGCATCTGTGTCTTGTACAGTAAAATCCCGTTGATGGAATATAATCGGGAACTAAATTCTACAAACGCGAATATTCCGCGAAAGAGACCTTACATAAGCCAGGGTCTCCCGAAATTGCTGCCTGATTGGGTATAGTGTCTTGTTATTATATGCACATAGATACATATTAGTTTCAAGCGAGAAATTATCATGGTGAAAGAGTATTGTAAGACAGGCAGCGTTGTCCATGGATACGAAATACCTGAGCAATCTTTGAGTACCCAGGGTAAGATGCCTACCCAGCAAGTTCTGAGCCATACCCATGGATGTCCGAGTACAGAGGTATAACTCGATATGGAACTAAGCGCCCGATCAGGCAGGACGGTAGTAGCCTTTTTAGGATAATCAAGCGACTACCATCATGTGAGTAGTAAGCGGTGAATCGTCAAGGCGCATATGAGAAGCACGAATTGATAGTAGACCACTCGATTCTAACGCTTGTTTTCGCTATATTTCTCAGGTATTTATTTCGCTTATATTGCCATGGTACCCCTTATCTAATCACGTGCGAATATCCTGGTAAATTCGGATATCTGCCGAAGCATATCGACTCGGATACATACCCTACCTAACAAGGTCAAGGGTATACTCGGATCTACCCATGGACAACGCTGCAGACAGGGTTTTGAGAAGGAATACGAAGATAATATTCCTAGTAACCCTGATTGGACGTAAAATCAATTGGTTCCCCAAAATATATTTCCATAACGCGAATATTCCGCTGTCGCGGATTCCTGAACGAGATGTTACGGCATTTTCGAGACCTGGTCATCAGCCTCAGGGTGACTACGGTATTCCCCCAGCCACTTCGAAGGGGCAATGCCAGGCAGATATAGTGGTCATAAGTTGTACTTTCTGAACGTTGAACCCGATTACCCAACATGAGTTTGCATGAGTGCGGTGTGGCATGTGCTCACTGCTCAGAGCTGCTCCGCGAATCTCGCAACGACGACTCGACTTTGTACTCGTTCGCAACGAGTAACGACTTAGGCGTGTGGTACGCCATCAACCTAGTCCACGACGAAAGGTTTATCGATTCCACCACGACATTCTCATGATCAAGCCTCATCTGGCTCGCAGCATTCACTGGCTTGCTGGCCGTCTTCCGACCCATCATCCTCCTCATCTTCTCGCACCTCCCTCCGCGTCTAACCAATGCGCTCAGGGCCGGGCTGGTTAGCGCCTTGGCCTTGAAGGTTGGCTTCCGGCGTATTTTAGTTGTTGCGACCCTATTAGCCACTTGGGCAAGGTTCCCTGAGTCGAGACGCTCGGTGAGGCGAGGTTGTCGGTAAACCGCGATTGTTTGAGGACATTCGAATCTTGCGATGGTGTGTTATGAACGGCCACTGGTGGAGTCGTTGCCACAATGATTGGCGCAGTGCGTCTTCGCCGACGCCATCTCCAATCGGAACTGGCGCTCTGGCGTCGAAATATCGTCGAAGTAATTGCGATCGGCCTCGATTGGTGCACCCCTCTCGAGTGTGGTGCTGCGGATATCGTCTCTCTCTTCTGGCCCTTGGCCAATAGGGTATCGCTATTTGGTAGAAGGCCGGTTGGCTTGTCATTCGCATCGATGGTAATCTCGTTGGCGCTTTGTTTTCTTGGTGGTGAGTCGACTGGAGCTGGCATCAGCGCTGGCTTTCTGATGTTAACTAGGTTTTCGATAGACGGCGCGACTGGTGGTTCGTTCATCGGGTTCTTGATGGGTGACGCGGCTGGTGATGGCTCTCGGATTGTTGCGTTGACCGGTTGTTCGTTGAGCACCGGGACTGGATGAGAAGGTGGTGCCTGATGATGATAACGACCGCGATGGAGTTAAAGCAAGTATACATACCTTCTTCGCTCGTGGCTTCTTCTTCGTGTCGTCGAGCTTCACAAATCTCGATGGCTACGCACCCATAGCGCGGGTATGGCGTCTTGTGGTAGCCGCGGAGGCAGTGGCCTTCGGAGCCTTCCCTTCTTTCCCTCTGGTCTACGTCAGGTGCGTGTTTCTCTTGTGGTGCCTATTTTTCAGTGTTTTGTGTTTGTCTGGCTTCTGGCAAGTGTGTTGGTTTACCTATTTGCAGTGGTTAATAATGAGAAGGAGTATAGAGAGAGTTTGTGAACGAGCTGTCCAAGGCGATCGGAGAGTTTGAGAGCAAGCTTGATGATGTCGTTCAGAATGAAGGGGCCGCCTCAATACAGAGCCAGGCTGCCGAGAGGACACGCTTGCAGCATCACAAGTCGGTAGCCAAAGCCAGCGCAGGAAGAGGCGAAGGATACGCTTTCAAAACAGAAAGTCAGGTTACAAATTCCAGGCAAGATCATGTCATCAACGTCTGATCTGTTTTCTGATCCTGGTTGCGTCGTTTGGAGGAGCTTGGTTAGATGAACTCATTGACGAAGCAATTCCGTGGTTATTCCCATCTAAGCTTCTAGCATGCGGTAACACGAAGATGCTTGGATATGCAGCAATGATCAAGTGCGAGTGGACTACAATCCGGTATGTACACAGTTATGCTGATCCCTCAATTCGCTTTCTGTTCTCGCTCGTCGTTCTCCTCTTCATCTTCGTCCTCTTCTACGTCATCCTCTTCTCCGTCAGACACTGTTTCCCCGAGATCCAGAAGTCGTTGCTATAACACTGTTAGTTTGGTCAATAGGAACCACTTCAGACCTTACTTACTCTATACCTCGCCACCTTTTCCTCCACATCCCCGAATACCATGAGAAGATCATCAAGCTCACTCTGCGCCGCAGCTCTTTGCTCCTCCTTCTCTTTCGCCAACTCCTCTGTCTTGTGCGCCTCAGCCGCATGCTCTTGATGCAGTTTCGTGTTGCCCTCCGCTTTTTGTAATTTCTTTTCTGCCTCCGTCGCCTTTTTCTCCGCTTCCTTGAGGCGTGCTTCCATGGTGTTCCGCTTAGAAGCATGTTCGTCCTCCAATTTCCTGGTCGCTGAATCTGCTTCCTTCAATCGTGACTCTAATGCAGCAATCTTGGAGGCGCTTTCCTTCTGAACAGTGGTAAGCTCGTTCTTGACACCATCCAGCTGCTCTTTCAGATTCTTTAGCTCGATTTTATACTTTCCCCCCGCCTCCCTAGCTGCCTTGTCCGTTGCCTCCCGATCCTTGGACATTTTCTTCAGCTTCAAAGTCAACTCGTCGACAGTTTCCCGCAATACCGCAGTTTCAGTTATAGTCTTAGCCGCTTCATCTTGAACTCTGGTAACTTCTGCTTCCGCTTTTTCCGCTTTCTTCCTCATTCTGGTAATCTCGTTTTCGGAACTACGCTTCACGTGGTCCAATTGCCTTTGTAGATCCTGCTTGGTTCTCTCGTATTGCTCGGTCAATTCCTGTTTCTCCCTGTTTTGGTTTTCTATCGCATCCTGCCTTAAATTTTGCATTTGCATCAGGAGCTCCCGCTCCTTTTTGGCGTTTGAATCGTTGAGGTTCCTGATGAGTTTAGATTATGCCATCCGGCGGAAGACATGGCTCTTACCTAATTTCTTCCTCTAGTCTACGCTGCGACTTTTGGTGTTCTTGTTGTGCTCGTGACAGACTTTGCGCGGCATCTTCTTCCGTTTCTCTCAAAGTACTCCTTACTTGAGAAAGTTGTCTTTCTAGAGCCCCTAACTCTGACTGACTCTTGTGCAAAGCCTCTTCCTTCTCCTGAAGCGAGGTTCGCAGTTCGTCGACCATCTCTCGTGATATTCCCTTCT
The DNA here is from genome assembly GCA_010623925.1 of Antarctomyces pellizariae. NCBI lineage: Eukaryota > Fungi > Ascomycota > Leotiomycetes > Thelebolales > Thelebolaceae > Antarctomyces > Antarctomyces pellizariae. The sequence goes on from WCAA01000003.1 coordinate 96,273, forward strand.
GAACGCCATTAGAAACGACACCAATCTCAAGTCCAGGATCGCGATCAATTGCTCGTTGAATACGGCTGAAGTTGTCTTTCACAAACTCGACGAATGTCTTGTCGAAGCATACTTCGGGCAAGCCACCATCTGGTGCAGATATAAGTTTTTGAGGAAGAACCTCGAAGTCGCGTAGTGCAGGATCTTTGCGCAGCTTGTTAAGCCGATCAATATATACGTCCCTGCCCATCCGAATCAAAATCCTATGGACCTCTCTACGCGGCACTGGCGAATCCTGAGTCGAAAATTCATACACAATACCCAGTAGTAAAGTGCAAAGACCTTGAACTACGATCCTGTCTCTGTCTCCAGTCGCAAGTTGGTTGACAAGTGTTTGCATATTGCTTCCCTCGCCTAAGAAGTCATTTACGGCGTCTGGGTCCTCAAAGAGCCACCCACATAGAAGCATCAGGTAACCGATTAGCAGTCGCGTATCATCAAGCCTTTGCAGACCTCCAATAAGATTGTCTGTAATAGTTTGAATGCAGGTAACAACTTCCTCTCCAGCTTCTGCATCACCTTCACAGACGTCCATGGCCATAGCCTTCGCCTGCCCATCATCCCATATCAAGTGGAACAAAATGACAGAGGCGAACCAGGGTCGATATGGATCGGCGCTAGATGCACCGGTCGGTCGAAGGAGGGTGGTGAGAACATTGGCTGTCTCGTCAGCACCAGAGTTGTGTCCCTGAATGGCACGCTGTAGGAAGTGCAGTTTAATATCGGCATGGTTTGAGAAATACGCTTTTATGCAATCGCATGCTGCCGTCCTTACGTCAAACAAGTGAAGATCGGAGACACCGAGAGTGAGATCCAGCAATCCATCGATCACATAGACTTTAGGCGTATCACCATTCGACTGTTTGGTGGATGTGCCATTTACTGCCTGCTCGCTGGCAGCAGACACCTGTATAACTGCGAAGTCAACTTGAACTTTGGGGTTATCGCGAATCATGTCACCACATGTTATCAAGGCCTATCTAGAGTCAGCACAAATTTGTGTAATAGGAATGGCTTGCGAACCTCTGCTTTTATCTGAATTTCTGTGGAATGGTCGAAGGCCATATTAAGGGCTTTATTAAGCACACCATTTTGCCAAAATAAAGACTGGTTGGCCTTCGTGCCGTTCTCACCTCGCACAAGAAACAGCCTGATGACTGCTAGAAGTGCGTATATATTTCGATTCCGCTGCAATTCAACCCATTCAGCGGTTGCCTCCTCGGATTCCTGGGGCGCGGCTTCGTCTAAAAGCTGGGCTAGGTTCTTGACACAGCCGGTTTCTCTGAAGTGTGACTGATTCGATGCATTCATGCGTAAAAGGTTGGCAAGCAGTATTAGACAATCTTCCACCACTCTATCACCCTGCGATAGTGAGCCTTCCTGCTTGATGATAGTGAATATCTTGTCAAAGGCGTTGAAGAACGCCACTTGCTTCTGTAGCTCTTGCGAATGAGGCGTCAGGTACGTGAGCAAGGACAGGCCTTCATTTCGAATAGCTTCCCGCCGGTCGTCTAGGACATCCACTAACCTGGATATACCCAGAGGTGTATCCAATATGCACTCTTCTGTTCGTTCCGGCCTCGCAGACAATATAGAATTGAGGAGTTGCAGAGAATAGAGCCGCGAGTAGAAGTCCTCGGTCTCGAGAAGTTCAAGTAAGATCGTTATATTCTCATGGCGCTGTGTGAATTCATCCGCCATCCATAACGATATCTCTTCTGAAGCTTCTTGGCTCGCTTCGTCTGGGCTGAAGAGCATTATGAGCGTCTCTAAGACAACCTTCACCGTGTCCACGTCTTCCACATCTTTTCCCAAGCTGCCTATCAAGCATCGTAGAGAGCCTGATGCGACCGAGGCAGGATATTGGCGTGCAAAGCTGCGCAATCCCAGTATTGCGTTGCGCCGATCTTCTAGGAGCGTTGCGCTCTGGAGGCGTCCACTGAAAACATTGATCGCATCGGTTGCACTCTGCTTTGCTGGACCCTGGGGAATACTAAACATACTGTCGAACTATTGTGAACGATGCGCCATCAAAAAACTAGTTGCTCTCGTGGTCGCGGCGTCAAGTGGCGCTGATAGCGGCTTGTCAGCAGGAAGTTTCGAAAATCGCGATGAAAGAACGCTTGATCGCAGGTTCATCCCTAGAGAAGTGTGAGAAGTGTTGCCTTCCAATGGCCTGAGTGACATCTTACAGCGTATGATTGTTGGAAGTACTGACTCGTGCCAGAAAAAGACGTAAGAGTGTTATCGAGTTTAGAGAAGAAAGTTGGCTTCTTTGTGCTAACAGTAATCAAATTGCAATATCTTGGGGAGAGTTCTAAAATTTACAAGGACCATTTGAGCACACGGTGATACCTTGGTGATGTCGCTGTGGTCCGAGCGTCACTAGACGAATCAGAAGCTACAAGAAGTTGACGACTACCTCAGCCACAAATAGCATCCTACTAGCCACAGTGGACGGCCACAGCTCAGGACAATTGTCACGTGAGTGTCATCGCATCCACCCTGCTTATCGGGCTCTCTATCGGGCGACACTTGCGGCGCATGAATCGCGAGGCGAAAGCAGCTCTGTTCACTACGCAACATTTTGCCTGTCTGCCTTCCTGTCGCCCAAAGCCAAATGTTGACAGCAACCTTGCCAACCTCTCATTACACATAGATATCATTGATTAAGTAGCCCACGATGGGTATTCCAGCGGCTTTCAAATGGCTATCCAACAAGTATCCGAAAATCGTCTCCCCAGTTATTGAGGAGCAGCCTGAAGTGTTGGAAGGCGTTAACGTGCCAGTTGACGCGACAAGGCCGAATCCGAATGGCGAAGAATTTGATAACCTCTACCTGGATATGAATGGTATTGTCCATCCATGTTCGCATCCAGAAGACAGGCCCCCTCCGGCCAATGAGGAGGAGATGATGGTCGAGGTTTTCAAGTACACAGAACGTGTCTTCAACATGGTGAGGCCGAGAAAGCTTCTCATGATTGCAGTCGGTAGGTCGAGCCAATTCAACACTCTGTGCATAGCCGCTAACATGCCCAGATGGCGTGGCTCCCCGCGCCAAGATGAATCAGCAGAGATCGAGACGATTCCGTTCTGCTCAAGAGGCAAGAGAAAAAGATGAAAATAACGCAGAGCTGTTGAAGATGCTGAGGTCGCAGGCTGGAGGAAGCGTTGCCGACACCACGACAGAAGCAATGACGAAGAAAACTTGGGATTCTAACGCCATCACACCGGGAACGCCATTCATGGATATTCTTGCCGCTAGCTTGAGGTACTGGACTGCATATAAGCTCAACACAGATCCAGCCTGGGCAAAGGTCAAGGTTATCCTGTCCGACGCCACAGTGCCAGGAGAGGGCGAGCATAAGATTATGCAGTTTATCAGATCACAAAGGTCGTCACCTGAACATGACCCAAACACCAGACATGTTATCTATGGTTTAGATGCCGATCTGATCATGTTGGGTCTTGCCACGCATGAGCCTCATTTCAGAGTTCTTCGTGAAGATGTGTTCGCCCAAGATGCGAAGGCTGGGCACTGTAGAATATGCGGCCAAAAGGGTCATATGGCTCAAGCGTGTCGCGGTAAGCCTAAGGAGAAAGATGGTGAGTTTGACGAGAAAGATAAGGTTCAGTCTCTTAAGCCCTTCATTTGGCTGCATGTATCAGTACTGCGCGAGTATCTGGAGGCTGAACTCTATGTCCCAAATCAACCGTTCCGCTTTGACTTAGAGAGAGCCATTGATGATTGGGTGTTTATGTGTTTCTTTGTTGGCAATGATTTCTTGCCTCATCTTCCCAGCTTGGAGATTCGAGAAGGTGGTATTGACACTTTGATGTCCATATGGCGCGATGCGATGCCATTTATGGGCGGGTATGTCACCAAGGATGGCCACGTTGATTTGGAGAGAGCACAGTTTATCATGGACGGCTTGGCCAAGCAGGAAGACGCCATCTTCAAGCGCAGACGTCAAACGGAGGAGAGATATCAAGAAAATGCAAAGCGACGCAAACTGAGGCAAGATCAGGCAGATGCGCGTAAGAATGGCGGCGGCTTTCGCGGCGAAGATCGTGCCGGAAGAACGACAAACCTCAGTAATGCTCCAACTGGGTTTGCTCTTGTCGCTCCGGGCAATGTAACATCAAGCATGCGCGCGGTGACACATGATATGGTTGTCAACCGTGGCGCTATTGAAAAGGCGAACCTCGCCAACAAGAGTGCTGCTGCTGCTTTAAAAAGTCAGCTCCTTGGTGGTAAGACGCAAGATAGTGCGCAGATAGAAACTTCGGCCACCGCAAATGTTTCTGCGGTGGAGGCCACAACAACAATGGCCGAGGTTGCTGTCCCAGAGTCTCCAATTTCTGCTCTGGGAAAAAGAAAAGCGGATGCAATCGAAGACACTGAGACGCCAGGCGTCGACTCGCCAGCTCCGTCAACTCCGAAAAATGGAGTTGATGAGGACGCAGTGGATGATGTTCGCATGTGGGAGGAAGGTTATGCTGATCGTTACTATGAGCAAAAGTTCAAAGTTGACAGACACGACATCGAATTCAGACATAAGGTCGCTAGAGCTTATGTCGAGGGTCTGGCATGGGTTCTTCTTTATTATTTCCAAGGGTGCCCGTCCTGGGAGTGGTATTATCCGTACTACTACGCTCCATTCGCAGCCGATTTTGTTGGTTTGGCTGACATGAAGATCAGCTTTGATAAGGGTTATATCTTCAAGCCATTCGAGCAACTTATGGGTGTCATGCCAGCGGCCTCTCGCCACACGATACCAGAAGTCTTTCACGATTTGATGACAGAGAAGGATAGTGAGATCATCGAATTTTACCCGGAAAACTTTCCAATTGACCTCAACGGCAAGAAGTTCGCATGGCAGGGTGTCGCATTGCTCCCTTTTATTGATTCCAAGAGGTTGCTCGACGCCATGCAGAAGAGATATCCCATGCTGCCTTCTGAGGAAGCCGCCCGTAACCAGATTGGTAAAGAAGTGCTTCTTGTTTCCGAGAACTTTCATGAGCTGTACGATGATATCGCCACGCACTTTTATTCAAAGAAGCAGGGCGAGCCTAAATTCAAACTCAACCCTCGCATCAGTGACGGATTGGCTGGTAGGGTTGAGAAGAACGAGGCTTACCAACCACATGGGCCTCTGACCTATCCATTGAAGAGCGATGGAATGGCTAGTCTTGAGGACGACAAGTCGATTCGGTGAGTAACCTCAAGAGACTTCGCATTTGCAATAGCTAACCTTTATAGCGTCAACTATGAGATGCCATCATCTTCCCACATTCACAAATCTATGCTGTTACGAGGTGTCAAGCTTTCAACGCCAGCACTGAACAGAGATGATATCGAGGCCACCAAGGGTCGTGCTGCCACCTCAGGTCGCAATCCAGGCGGACAACAAAGAGGAGGATATGGAGGTCGTGGAAGAGGAGGATATGGTGGCAACCAGAATTCAAACAACGGCCCAGGCTACTCGAGACCGCAACAGTATCCGCGCGAAGGGCAGGGAGGACATAATGGATACTCTCAGTACCCACAACCACCCCAAGGATGGCAGCCACCGCCTCCCGGCGTAGGAGGATTTGCTCGTGGGCCACCACCACCGCCTCCGGTTGGTTACAACCAATATCCAGCTCAGCAAAGCTATGGTCACGGCCAGTATGGAGCACAGTATCCGGCTCCTCCACATCATCCGCAGCAACAGCAACCACGCGACAACCGCGGTAACAACGGCTATGATAACAGGGGCGGCCCTTCCCGCGGTGGATATAGATATTAGTTGGTTGAATTGTCCTGTTTGTATGAAGCTTGTCAGAAGAGCGGCGTGGGTTTAAATAGCGGATAGGTCAAGAAAGAATTGCTGGAAATTTATCTTCAAGAAGTCGATCTGTCTTCGACGTATTATTATGGCAAAGTAGTGGGCTGATTTTGTCAGCGTCCAGCGAGTAAACGGGTAACGCGAGTGCGTATTTGAGTAGTATTGAGTAAACTGAACAAAATACTAGACTGTCGAGTAGTACTCCTAACGTCTGGGTCGAAGGGTTCTTTCTGTTTTCTAGCGCTTGGCCACGACATTGGCACGTTTACTCCGGGGTTTTTGATTGTCTTCGACGGCTTGCCCCAACCTCGTGGCCCATCATTTTCTTCATCTCTTCATATCTTTGTCCACGTCCTACCAAGTTGGGCGCGTTTGGTGTATTTTGAACAATAGCCTCTGGCACACTCTGCATGTGGCGACATAACTAGCCATTTGAACAGACATCCGTGCATCAAGATGTCTCCTCAAACCTATAATAAAGGCATGTTGACTTGAGACATCCTGCCCTGGTGTCGTTAAAGTACGTACAACCTCAGTTTGGGGTGGAAAACATGCCGTCGGCTACTCACTCTTTTCGACGCCATTTGCAATTAGAGCCGGTAGTCAGGCGTCAATGTATTGTCAGATTCAACAAGGCCACTCCCTACTAACCAGGCCCAAGGCCACTTACGGAGCTGTCAACAGACCCAGTTGCACCCCCCAGCTCGAATCGCACCACAGAGCTTCGTCACTCTCTTCATACTCGTTCCTATCATCAGCGACCGCAAAGAAACAAACCAACACACTTGCCAAACACCAGAGAATAATCAGATATTGAGGAATAGCGAACAAAAGATAACAGAACCACGCACATCACATCAATCAACATGGAGAAGCAAGGGAAAGCGCCAAAGGCCGCTGTTTTTGCCATCACACCAGGTTTCGGGCCCCCGCAATGGGCGCGTCACCCTCGGGATTTGCCAAGCTCGAGGATGTAACGAAGGAAAAGAAGTTAGGAACGAGGAAACGGAAGTACTCTGCGATCAACAATGTTGACCGTGATCGAAGCTAACCACCACGTAGCCACAACCAGTGTTCGGCACAAGTATTACTTTACTCATAATTTCTAGAGTAATAATCGAGTATTACGCCACTCCTCTCAAATTCCCATTACTTTTACTTTAGTCAGATTTCACTAAAGTAATAAAAATTAATGTCAAGACGGGCCAAGCCATTAAACAGATTCCAAACTCGGGTTAGCTTTTGTTTGTGGCCCGATTCTACCTGGGTTGCTGTGCCAACTTGACGACTCTTTGATACTCTTACTTTACTCCTCTTTTTGTAGGGTTACTTAAAGTGATCTTGGCAGAGTAATTACCTTACTCGGCAATCCAGGTTTCGTTACTTAAATATTACTTTTCCGAACGCTGGCTACAACACCGCCGCATATGTCTCAGAGCAAGCACCAGCGCCAGCTCCAGAATTACACATCGGGTCCAAGCCATCCGCCAAACCAGGCGTCGACCCATACACATCCTTAGAGCCTCTGGTATCGCCAGTTGTGATGCTCCGACCATTACGCCACCAAAGAAGCGAAGCGCCAACGACATCACTATAGATGGTGTCAATAACGCAAACTCTATTGTCAACGATGAAATTCCCTCTGCCAAGCGTCAGAAGAGGGGAACGACATCTGCGACACCAAAACAAGAGTAATACTAGTGAGGTTGATGTGCACCGCTTTCAAGGTTCTGTCCTTCCTTACTCCGAGAGTGAACACCGCACCAGCGTCCCAAGAGCTTCTCCATGATGACGAATACCTGGACGATACTTCGACGCCGGAGCGTGACTCAAAGCAATTGCTCTTCTCCCTCTCCTTAGTAAAACGTCTCAGCGTACTGAACGGTAGTCCGGTGGCGACTTAAAATGTATACGAAAAACTAACTTCAAGAGGACACCGGCACGCCCGACCGTGCGCAACTTAGTCGGCCGTGAACCTCAACAGGAAGATTTTTATGGGATGTTGTGTCGGGCGACGCTTGAGAACAGTAAAGGCTGCGGCTCAAATGAAGGTCGACCGTGTGAATGTTGTCAGTAAAAATGATACCGCTCTCGTATTGGACCAAGTTGTTGCCATCTTAGACATCTCTGGCGCACCATAGGCCGAAATCGACATCTTTGGGAGACAATAACTCCGTTAAGTTCGCTCACGAGATTTCGGCTGTTGCCGCCTCCCCCGCTCGCAAAGAGCTCGAGTTTGTGATCGAACAGAAGATGGTTGTTGAGGGCGAAAATTGCACCAACATCAGCCAATATAGACACGATAAAATTAACGATACCTGAACCCTAAAGCGCCAGTTCTTATAGGAGATGGCGTCTGCACGAAAAAGTCTGTGCTCTGTGGCTGGCAAGGGGGCCTGGCTCTTTGAGGGTCTCCGTGTATGGTTTGAGAAGCGCTGGCTCTGGAAGCGCTGACTCTAAGATCACTGGCTCTGGGGCTGTCTGCCCTGGGACTGCTGGCCCTGATGTTGCTAAAATACGTGCAGCCTTGGGTTGGGAAGGAATGATTGCGATTACTGAGAGTTGGATGAATATTCAAGTGGCTTAAGCATCCCCAAAACTCGCCTGATAGTGGCACCACAACCGGCGGTGGTCTATCTCTGTTAGTCGATCAAATACATAAGACAGTTTTAAGGGCAATTTCAATGATTGGCTGCTTCGGTATTTGTCGTTCTATAAAAGACGTAATGTAGGCGTTTTGATTTTCATATAATTTCACCTCGTATTGATACAAACCCAAACTTGACTAAGTTTACTGTTGAGCCAATACATATTTAAACACTCAGCTAGCCTGGTGCTGTAAGTTCATCGGCTTTAGTGCTAAAAGGAACTCATTGAATGACGCCGCGTAGTGTCTTGTAGTTCGCTTTACACTTTGTAGTTCTCATGTGTGATGTATCAGGACGTATTCGTAGACTTGTACTGTTGTCCGCACAGTTCCCCGCATTCTGATATGCTTTGGCGTCTCGAAAGTTGGGGTAGCTCCGTGAGGCTGGACCCCGAAACTGCCTGACAGGGGCCACCGCGCGTATGACATGAACGGCCATCAGCCTCGTGAGCTCCAGCCCAGATATACTCTACCACATTTTGGAGCTCACACCAACAAGTATAAACCATCAAGAAAGGCGATTGAGTTGATTCATAGACGGCAATCGACGTCTAGACCTTCGACCTCGCGTCACCCTGAGCAGAGCCGCGGGAGCCTCAAATAGTGCGATGCCGACCGGGCCTCCCTGACACCTGTCACTTTACAACACGATCGCCAACATAAACTCCTCGTGCGCGAATCACCTCTAGTTCATGAACTTCCAGGGCACCTGCAGGTGGAAACTAGCTGTTGAGCCAGACTCTGAGCATGGTTATGGCGGTCAATGGTGAAATTAACTCAGTTGCTTCGGTGGTTGAGCGATTGGTAACGCGGGTACTAAGCTCCAGGTCCTTTTGAACCTTCTATCCTAACTTTTATGTAGCTACCATACCGCACAGGCTCAAGCAACGAAGAAGTAGCCAGAGACGACCTGGTCAGGCAAACACTAAGGAGCCTTTCGTCTGCCAAAGATGGCACAACGCCGGTACGAGAGCTCGCAATTGTGGCTTTATCGAACCTGCTCAGCGCCAATATCGATGTCGGACTCAAGCACTCCCTGAAAATAGGGTATCACGAGGACCTGGAAATACGCACCGCCTTCGTCAATGTCTTATGCAATGTGCTAGCTCAAGGGACGGAGTTCAAGGATTTGTCGGATATCGCAAGTAGAGAACACTACGATGAGCTAGTGGACACTCTCGTCGACAATATGGATTTTGTTATCGCTCTATGCGATGCTTGTCCGGGCACCGATGTCGATGAGCTCACCATGTCGCTATTGAACATCTTCGATTCCAGGGGCCTTGGATTCATCCTTTTGGAAGCGCTCATCAAGCATGAAGTTGAAGACACCGAAAATGAAGCTGAGTTGCTTCGTCGTAACTCTGTGACCACGAAAATGCTGTCAGTATATGCTCGCTGGAAGGGAGCAGCATACCTCAAAACTACGCTACAAACTGTTATCGAAAGATTGGTTGACAGCGTGGAGGATCTGGATTTAGAGCTTGATCCTTCGAGAACTGGCTCACCGGAGGAATTGGAGAGGAATGCCATTCAGCTTCGTGTGGTGACCAAGGCGTTTCTCGACGATATAACGAACTCGAGCGCAAATGTCCCTCCGTCGTTCAGAAAGATATGCAATATCATTGCGTCAACGGTTACACAGAGATACCCGGACGCCAAATTCACAGCTGTAGGTGCTTTTATCTTCCTGCGATTCTTCTGCCCCGCAATCGTGGCTCCGGATGCTGAGGGTTTGACAAACCACACTTTGTCAAAGGAAATGCGTAGAGGGCTCCTCCTGATTGCAAAGGTCATTCAAAATCTTGCGAACAATGTGCTATTCGGCGCCAAAGAAGCCTACATGGTATCCCTCAATGACTTTCTGGTCAAAAATATAACCAGTTGTACGACCTTTTTGATCGAAATCTCAGCTCTTCCACCGGTTGAGGCCCCAGCTGTCGAGAATGAGCTTTATGACTTTGGATCATGCGTGGCGTTACACCGCTTTCTGTTCGACAACTGGGATTTGATCCGTCAAAAGCTGGTAGCTCAACAACGGAAAGCTGCACTGCGATCTCCGGAAGAAATCGCCCAAAATAGTCCCGTTTTAGAAACTTTGCCAACCTTGATTGCCAACCTTGGCCCGCCACTCATGAATATATCATGGGTCCGCCCTTCAATAACGGCGAATAGCCCGCCATCCTATTCGAGGTTTCAGGATTTTATGCTAAGAAACGCCAAACGGAATGCAGAGTCTGAAACTTCGTCCAGGGCAGTCTACGATGGAGGTGAAAGCAAGGTAAGATGCTCTGTTGACCCTAGTCTCTCATGTGGCTAATATATTAGGATGGCGTCCCACTAATATGCATCGTTTTACGACACATTGATGCTGAAACAAACGACTTCGACTTACTAATTTATTGCTATCTCAAAGTAAGCCACTATGTTCTCTTGCACATGATGTGGATACATGTTAACTTCTTTGGAGCTTGCTAGCCGTTTATGGGATAAGCCCTTCGGCATTCTAATTGATTCAACATGCTACACTGGGCAAAACGAACCCCAGGACGCTCTTTTCAGGCAACTCGACCTTCTCACTCCTGCCGAAATATCTAAGAACTTACAGCGTGTATATGTGTACAATATGAATAGTTCGTTCAGGTAAGCTCTGCTTCATGACGCCACAAACTGTCCTTTCTAATATTCTCAGGAAATGCTTTCGCCGAATCATACGTCTCTCGGTTAAAAGTGACAATAGCGTCCTCCACCCACAGAGGGTCAAATATCACTTGATCGGTAACTTCCAGGAGCTACAAGGTCATTTCCATATGAGCCAGCTTCATCTACCTATGGACACGATCAGCGTGGTAATGGACACTAAATTCGTATTTCAGCCAATCATAAGATTGTCTAAGACAAAAGGAAAAATTTCAGTGGCTATCCAGGTGGGCCACGAGTTTGTTCAGATTACAACGGTTAAGACACAAGAAATAATCCCCGGGCTTAGACTTCAAGCTACCTTAAACGACATTTTACGGATCTCAGATATTGACGAAGCGCCTACGTCTATACAAACCGAGGACGACTCCGCCTTTGGCCTCCGTACTGAGAATGGGAAGATTGTGATGTATTTTTCAAGCTCCCGTAAGGCTGAAATCTTGCAAGCTATTCGAGCAGCGAAGAAAGAACAACCAAAGGACTCTAAACCAACGCCCTTATTTGAGCGGTCAATCAGGCCTCAAGATGTTCCTGGCACTCTGCTGAACATCTCACTAACTAACATATCAAACTCCGACGAGAACCTTCGCAATGCAGCTTACAACCTGATGTACTCACTAAGCAAGACATTCAATTTTAGTCTCATGTCAAACCTCTTTGCGGTGAAAGGTATGTGTGACACGCTATTCCATAATCCGACTAACTTGTGAATCTAGATCTCGCCATCCCGCCGGATGCCTCGCAGTTCGTTCTCAACGTAAGCCGCAGGCTTGCATCGACAGAACCACAGATCACCGCAGGCTTTATAAACGAGTTTTTCGTAGGATGGGATAGCATCTTACCATCACAACGAATCCTAAATCTTGCCTATCTGGCGCCATGGTTGCGGGGACTCAGAACAGAGGTGCTTGCAGCGGAAGCCGATGGTGAAAAAGGGCGAGAAAAGGTAGCAACCGTGATTAGGAAGCTGATTGAGGTGGCATCAGATCCCGCGCTATATTTAATGATGGAGCACACAATTTGGCCGGTAATTTGCGAGGACGACGTTCAAACAGAGATTTTTCTGGATGAGCTCATAAGGAGCGCGACGTCTCTTACCCCTGAGACCGATGAGTCGCTTCGCTCACTCCTCCGGGTCGTCAACTCATTGAAGACGGTATCTGTTCGTGGGAAGGTCATATCGAAATTACGCAAGGCGATAAATCGGACATCCTTGCGGCCCACGCGCGCTCTTCCTGAGAACTCGGTATGGAGCGAGATATGCGTTCTACTCAGGCTCTGGCTCTCGCTGTCATTCAGCGCCGGTACTCAAGCATTGCTCTATTTTCCAGAAACTTCACATATCATCACTATGCTTGCGAACACAGGGCCACAAGAGATAAGGCAAGCTGTTCACAGCTTGCTCATCAATACAGTCCACGCCCTCAGCACTTGCTTTCCTCTGTCGGAAAATGCATTGATTCGATTGCGATTGATGCTTTCGTCTCTCTCAGAGGCGAATGCAGCCGACGTAGAGGTTAAGCATACAATCTCGCGAAGCACAGTACTACTGCCCAATGGTTCCGTTCATCCTACAAAAGTTCTAGCATCCATAGAGGCTTTAGCAATGTTACTTTTAGAAGTGACTGCAGTGGCTGCTCCCTCCGTCGACATCGGAAATGCCTGGCGGTCCCGGTGGATGGGTCTAGTAGCAAGTACAGCCTTTCAAAGTAACCCTGCCATTCAGTCCAGGGCATTCACAGTCATGGGATGCCTCGCACGGGAGGACGTGGATGACGATCTCCTTTATCAAGTTTTGGTGGCACTGAGGAATAGCATCTATCGGTTCGTTAGCGACAATGATGCCGACATGTTGACATCTATCGTCAAGTCTTTGACGAAGATGATGGAGAAGCTTCCCACCACTTCTCGCTATGGACTACAGCTTTTTTGGCTAGCAATGGCTTTGGTGAGACTTGTGCCACTCGATCTGTTTGCGTGCGCCGCCTCTTTCCTGGAGGCTGTGCTACTCGATATTAACACATCTGGAGACCTCAGAGAAGGTCGCATGATATCAGCATTGCTACAAGGTCGACAATCGCTAGAAGAGCCAGCGTCACTCTTGGATGCAGCTTACGGCATCAAATTTACCAATGACAACTTCCACTTTGCTGTCTGCGCATCGCTGGTTAAAGGCCTCACAGATGCATCCACTAGGGCTACCACCCTCCGAGTCCTTTCAACCTTCCTCCAAGTCACCAGCTCGAACACCCCAGGTGGACGTAGATACCCTGAAGACTTGAGCTGCCTGCCATACTTGATTGCCATTATGTCAAGAGCCGCTACAGCCGAGGAAGCAGATGCTGCCCTGTTGGTTGCGGGTGTTCTTGATGACAGAGATGCATTCCCTCTTGAAAATCTCCTGAAGATTATAGATCTGGGTATCCTTAAGGACAAGGAGATCTTGCTCTGTGCCGCGATTAGCTTGATGGATTTTCCATACCTCGATAATCGTATCCAAAGTCGAGGGCTCCGGTGGCTAGATGAAGTGTCCTCCAATCGGCCAACTGTGATTCTCCATCTGTACGTTATACCCATTTCTCCTGGGCTGAAAGTATCAGCACTGACGAAGACTTAATAGTTGTGGTCCCATCCTTGCTGTCCTGGATGATGTGTTACATTCTAGCCAGAACGCGCAAACTCTTGAGTCAGCGCGACTGCTCTTGAAAAATCTAACGGCCGATCATGTGCCGTCAAACAGTGTCGATACGGCACACTTGTTAGTAGAGGTGCTTGAGGACATAGGGTTTGGTGGCCTCTGGCGAAGTTCAACGTTCAAGGCTTCTGTGGAGCGTGACAAGCGCTGTCCGCTGCTTACCGAGAAGCTCATTGAGGTGAGCTCTTCGCATACATTGAATGGCGAGGTTTGCTAACATTGGTATAGCTCATTATCAGCTGATGAAGCTGCGCATGTGGATGCTTTACCCTTACCTTGTGGAAGTAGCAATATGGAACGCCTTCTGGGTCAGCTTAATGTTTCCCCTGTCACCTTTACAGCGCTGCTAAGGCTAGTGGTTAGCAGCGCAAGGAATGTCAATCAACCCCTACATCACTAGGTTCTGGCCCATCAGCCAGTACTTCAAACCGCGGAAAATCTACTGAAGGCGCTTGTGACAATTGCAATATCGCTGTCCTTCTTGTTACACATATACTGAATTCACGAAGAATCTAGCGAACAAAAGAGAGTGTAACGGTATGCGAGCGAGAATAGCATGCTCACAGGCATGTCTGAAAATGTTATGAGCATTTTGAATTTCGCTATCATGTCGATATAACAGCATGACCAATACCGATTGTAGTATTCTAGATCTTTTGGCTTTTGGAGGGTCGACCGTAGTTGCTTAAGCCAATGGACCGCGCCTTCGTGGTGCTAATGCATAAAACTGTCGTGCGAGGTGGAAACAGCCAGCGATTCGATGGCACGCTCATTTGGCTAGGAACTTTTAGTCTCGAATATTCACTTCCCAAATAAAGTTTGTATCTACGGAAATGAGCAATAATAGCAAAAGCCAATTAAAACGATATCATTCCGTGGGCCAGCCCATTCGTATATCCCCAGAGAGCTTTGCTTTTCTCGTTGTACTCTGTACACTCTTTCCCATTATCGACCACCATCACTACATAGAACCAAGCCATTCAAATGGTCAGACACCAGAAATAATCAGATATTGAGAAATAGCAACCACAAGATCAGAAATGAATACACTGCAACAGTCTACTGAAACTAAGCGTACTATCATAACAGACGACAACTAACTTGACAAGATATAGGACTCTTCAAGAGTCAATAATAAAGTAAGACAATGAACTTCAACACAATAATCCGCAACGTAGTAAGGCTAAACAATGTGCTGATTAGAATATCACCTAACAATTGGAGAATAGTACCAGTCGTCCTAGTCGTATTATATATCCCTAGATTAAGGTATCTAGAATTTACGGCTTCCTTTTGTCTGGATGCCATTACGCTCAGCATATTTGTTGCCATATCTCAGGCAAGGAGAATAATGTAACAGCTTCTCTCAATGACGTCAATAACAATATGACTAGCTATGGCGACCAATGTTCAACCAAAGAGGTGTGTCTCGTGTTTGAATGATGATTTCAAAGCACCAAGCTTAACCGCAATAAAATGGCCTGACAATCAATCGAACAATAATTATCAGCATCCAGAGATGGCCGTGACAATGTGACCCATAAAGACGGTGTCTACGACACTGAAGTCAAGAGGATTATGGGGGGGGGGGGGGGTTATTGTCTAATGTGTACGAGGTATTGGGGTTCTTGACTCCGATGGCAAAGACCCCAGCTACAAAGTCAGCCCCAGCCGTTAGAGCCATGTCATCCACAAAGCCACCCGCGAGCCATCCGTAGAGCCGAAGCAAGAATCGACAATGACAAGGAGCGCCCGGTGAATAAGGACCAAGTGATTGATGACACCCAGACGGGCAGACGCTAGAAGGCAGAAAAGACTCCGACGACCCTGACTTGGGAGACCCAGCAGACGCTAGTGGACTTTCTCAAAGGCATTTACATATTTGACAGTGAAGGCAAAGTAGCTCCAGGGACAAGGGCCAACTCAAAATTAGATGGTGGATCCTCACCACCAAGTGTGAACTCTGAAAGTGTGGTCCCAGAATCCACTTGTCTTTGCTGGATCTCGTCCATTGGCGATGCGATGCTCTTGAAAACACCGGCACCGTGGTCTTCCAGCGCGAGTGATGGGCTTGTTAGTTCTTCGAGTGTGATTTTGCGAGAGTTGTGGTCTTCAAGGTCTGCTCAGCTGACTGGAGCAGAGCCTGATGTTGAGCTTGAGACCTTGATGGAAGCCAGAGCAGGATCGAAGCAGTCGCCGCACCCACGTAATTTGGCAAGTCGTTAAGGGATTGTGAAAAGATCGGACATGATCGAGGATATAAGGAAGTAAAAATGCTAGAACACAAAGGAACTACTTCACATATTCGTGCGCGACCCTGACGACGAAAAGAGCTTAACCGCATCCAGCATCGCCACGGAGCGAGGCAGTTGATGAGCCGACAAGACGGCCTGCACGAGCACCAGTCTAGGAAGCCACTATTTTATTAAACCACAAGAAGAACACATTGCATGCCGAGAAGGTAACGACGAGAGAAGAGAAACACAAGTACTAACCCCTCCCTCGTGTGGACAATGTGTAAGGCGCATCCACCATCACCGCAGCCTGAGCCAGTTTCATGGAATTTCCGTATGGAGACTCCACAAATTGGCCAAACTGCGATCGAGCTAGAGAGAACCATACTGAGTCCATTATAAAGAAGCGGCTTACCAGCAGTTTCCTTGAGCCAAAAGCAAACATGCCAGAGCGTTCCTAAGACAATCGAGATGTAAACTCTGCTGTTGAAGCACTACGATTTGACTGGCGGCGTGCTAGACTGCTAACCTGGGAACAGATCCTCTTTAAATAACCTGTTGGCAGAGTTTGCGAGCATCCACAATTGACTGTTGTTTGAATTTCCTCTTTGGGGACGGCGCGCAGCTGGAGATCTCACGTTCTCTCGCTTCGTCGGCGGCGCTGACGTACGTGGGTTGGGATTTCGACTGGCAGGGATCAGGCGGCGCCTCTGGTGGAGCGGTTCGGTCGGAAAAAGCTGGCACTAAGCACGCCTTGAGATCTGCCATGCTGGGCAGAATTTTCGCAAGATGAAATGGCAGAGAGTGAGAGATATTTGGCTGTCGACGAGTAGAAAGCCGTCTCGGCAGGAATGAGTAAACAAGTAGTGCTAGGTAGAAATAGGGGTCCTCCGGTCCGGGCCATGATTAGGGCGGAATGCGCTCTGCAACGGAGCATGTTAACGCTCCGATGCTGTCGTGGTCTGGCCACAATTGGCTGAGCCCATCGCCCATCAATCCCTCCACTCAATTTTCTACTGCGTCTGTTACCGCAAGCCCAAGAGCTGTAATTACGGTCTACTTCTTGGCCAAATTGCCCCTCCGCCGCGGCGCAGTGTTGCGTCTCTAAACCGTTATTTTAGCGGCCGGTAGTGCGTCATAAGTGCACGGCCGATCAAGTCCTGGGCCCCGCTTGACCCGATCAAGTAAGGCGCAGTGTCCATGAATTCCATGAACACAGCGCAACTTGGCCCACTCGAAAGAATCCCGTGTCGGTGTTGGGTCTAGCTGGTCCGTCCTTGTACCCACTAATAAGTCGACACAGGCCAAGCTCACAAATTCAACCTTCAACACCACCATACTCCACCGCGCCATCGCCGAGAGATAACAATATTGCCGCCGCTGCCACGGACTGCTGCCATGGACTGCGACCTCTAGCGGCCTACAACCAACATTACAATAGAGGAAGAATTTAACAAGAGTGCGCGGTGCCGAAGCGAAGATGTCATAGAAGACATCCAGACGTCCCCGACACATACCATGGAGGGTGCCAGCAGCGCCGCAGTGGACGACTACCTCGTGCCACCGCCGCGGCTGTTTGAACGATTGCGCCAGATCCCAGGCTATACGTGGAATGAAGCTAAAGCGCCTTTCCACTCAAGTTATGACAACTGGTAGGTTTGCATGCGCTGCGCCTGCATTGTGCCGGCTGTTTTCGCCCTTAGTTTCCATGCTTAAAATCTGCCAGTGGGAAAAACTAACCATTAACCAGGCATGTATTTGGAACGAAGATAAAACACCCGAGAACCGTATTGCCCATAGCGGTGAATGGACATAAAGATGATGGCCCGACAAGCCCGCGGTTGAGAGCCGCAACGAAACACATACCGGCTATCGGAGGATCTGGGTCAGGAACTGGGGCTGGAAGCAGCGGAAAAAGCAGCAGGACAAGCGATGATGGCAGCGAAATCAGCCGAGATACTGGAGACGAGGACGACATGCCCAGGCCAGTTTATGTACTGGCAAAGGTCTCGACACATGCGTTGCGGGAAGAAAGGGCATATCATATCTGCTTGAACCTCATACAATCAGTCGACACCACTGGAGCGCACATTGTCAGGCCAGTTGACCACTTACGCCTTCCTCCGCAGCAAGGAGACAAGGCGCCGGTTGTGGTTTCGATATTCGAAGCGCCAGGGCCCAATTCGCTGCTGAAATACATGACCTTTGGGCCAAAAGGGCAAGCAAGATCTGTCAAAGATGGCGAACTCTCACCCTCGGTTGAAGAATCTATATCACTGCCTACCTTTATCGACTTTGCAATCGGAGCAACAGAATGCCTGGAGCTATTACATCATGGTCAGCGCATTGTGCATGGAGAAATCCGAGGAGATGCTTTCCATTTCGACGAGACGACTGGCCGGGTGCGCCTTATCAACTTTGGCTCAGGATTGAGGTCATTCGAGCATGGCCTGACGAGTCATGGTTGGTCTACAATTTCAAAAGAGGTGGGCGTTAAGACGAAGCTGTCCTTCATCAGTCCAGAACAGACTGGGCGTATGCCTGCAGAGCCAGACAGCAGAACCGATATTTATTCCCTTGGAATCTTGTTCTGGACCCTTCTCACTCAACAGCCGGCATTCGATGGGCCTTCGCCTATGGATATTATCCAGAGTGTGCTTGCACGTCGTCTGCCACTAGTCTCGTCCATCAGGCTCGATGTGCCAGACGTTCTGGGTAGAATCATTGGGAAGATGACGGCAAAGGACATAAGTGAGAGATATCATTCAGCGAGTGGGTTGCGTCATGACTTAGTTGAGATTCAGAAGCTTTTAGGGGATGGAAACTCTAGCGAACTGAAGAACTTTCAACTGGCCACCAGAGATGTTTCCTCATTCTTCATCCTCCCCGCGGTCATGATTGGACGGGAGGCAGAACGGGACCAGATCGTCAAGATTATAGACAAGGTTTCTACTCGGCATGCGATCAGCCAAAAAACAAGCCCATATTCTCTGTCTTCAGGCTCCAGCGTTTCAGATGGACCGCGACGGGACTACCTCGACAATCTCGATACTATAAGTGAACATACCAGTTCAGCTGAAGGCCAGGATAGTAGCAGTAAATCGCCAATTGTGATGCCATCTCAAATGCATCGCCTCAGCAAGACATTGTCATCTCGGTCGACAAGCTCCGCTGCCAACTCAGCAAATAGTACAGACTCGATACGCTCAAAGGGAGCGTTGAAGCCATGGGAAAACAATACATCCATACAATTTGATACGATGAATTCGTATGATAGCGCAAATGGCGACAGCAGCGTGAGCCGACTGAGTGGTAGCTCTGAAGGAGCAGGTGGTTTAACGAATGCCAATAATTCAGAGAAATTTCGTCGCAAGGGTAGATGTGAAGTAATATCGATTGCTGGAGCAGGTGGTTTGGGAAAGACATGTCTCGTGCAGAGCGTACAGATCGAGGCTCGTCGGCGAGGATACTTCGCCTCTTCCAAGTTTGACTCCGCAAGACGCACGCCTTTTGGCCCTGTTCTGAAGCTACTGTCATCATTATTTAAGCAAGTCTTCTCAGAAAGCGACACCGACACCGCCTTTCACCAGGTCCTTAAACAGTACGTCAGGCCTGTATGGCCGCTTCTGCACAAGATTCTAGGTCTTCCGGAGTTTCTGCTCGGTCCAGATAGCAGTCTGAACCGCCGATGCTCTAATATCAAGTCCGGTTACAACAGAAGTATACGCCCTGAGCAAGAATCGCACAGGCGAACAGGTTCTTCAAGCTCGGTGAGCAGTCCCCGAAGTTTGGCTATTGGCATGGCTACGCAGAGCTCGCAAGATTTCCTGCGCGCTGGCTCTGCGACAAAGTCGATGCGCTTGATGAATACCTTTCTTGACGTGCTTCGTGTCTTTGCCCAACACAAATTCCTTTGCTTCTGCTTAGACGACCTTCAATTCGCCGGTATGTATGCGCTCCTTAGGTCCATTTCATGCACTTTCTAACTATTCACGCAGA
This sequence comes from Antarctomyces pellizariae, assembly GCA_010623925.1. Classification (NCBI taxonomy): domain Eukaryota; kingdom Fungi; phylum Ascomycota; class Leotiomycetes; order Thelebolales; family Thelebolaceae; genus Antarctomyces; species Antarctomyces pellizariae. The sequence continues at coordinate 116,418 of WCAA01000003.1, forward strand.
CGATGAATCATTGGAACTGATATCCCAACTAGTTTCCAGTAAAATGAAAGTTGTTTTGATCGTGACATTTCGCCCAGAAGAGATTTTACCAGAAAAGATCAGATCAATTATACAGCCTCCGGAAGCAGAGGGTATCAGTGAGAGCCCCAAGCTCTGTTTACTCAAGAAGTTGCTAATGGCAGTCTAGGCTACATAAGAAGTGGAGGCGTAGGGATCACGAAGATAGTCTTGCAACCTCTAAGCGAAGAAGATGTTCAAAACTATGTGGCAACGACTCTCTGCCGCCCAGCAGAGGACATGGTAGCTTTGGCTGCTGTCATACACTCGAAGAGCGCAGGAAATGTAAGTAATGTCATAAACTCCTTGAGCGCTTCTGGTAAACGTGCTAATGTGCCTTCAGCCTTTTTACATGAGAGAAATGCTCGACGCCTGTAACAGGAAGGGTTGTATTTACTATAATTATCGCATATCAAGTTGGGAATTCGACCTCGATCGGATATTTACGGAATTCCAAACAGATACATACCACGATACGCTTAACAGCGACTTTGTGACCCGCAGGCTAGCAGAACTTCCACCGGCTAGTCGAACTATACTAGCTTGGGCATCTCTCATAGGGACGTCGTTCAGCTTCAGTCTCGTGCAGACGTTGCTGTTTGATGAAGAATTTTCGTATGAGGACGATACTTCCAGCACCTCGCGCGGCTCGCCAACCTCAGAAACTCGTCCAAGCAGCGCAAAGTATACGCAGCCAGAGATTATCTCCGGCTTGCAAGCTGCCATCCAAGCATATATCCTCATCTCCACTGAGGACGATGACAGATTCAGATTTGCACATGATCGATACATCCAAGCTGCGTCGCAACTGAAGGAGAGGAAGACGCAAAGGATGAACTTTGTCATTGCCTGCACACTTCAGAAATACTATTTCGCAGACTCTGTGCTGAGGGAGGCCACACCCTCTTTCATCTGCGCATCAGTTGATATTATTAAGAAGCGAGTGGTTCATAGGCACACCTTTAGGAAGATTCTTTTCGATAGCGCCCAAAGAGCGGCCGAAAACGGAGCACGGCCCACAGCAATGAAGTACTACGACCACGGCTTTATACTCCTGCAAGACGATCCATGGGACGAAGGAAAGCCGGATGCATATTATGATGAGACACTGTCCCTGTTCCTAAGAGCAGCGGAGTGTCATCATTTTATGGGACACTTTGACGACTGTAACCACCTTCTGGACGCGGTCATGAAGAATGCACAAACAACCGTGGACAAGGCGCCAGCATGGGTTTTGCAATCACGAATGTACTCTCAGAATGGCGACCCTGCAGCTGCTTTCCAAACCTTGAGGACATGTTTGTCGACTTTAGGCATTGAGGTCGACCCTAACCCAACATGGGAGAAATGCGACCGGGAGTTTGACAGACTCTCTATAAAGCTTGAGGGCTCGAGCCGCAAAGAATCCAATATCACTGCATTAACCCAGAAATCCTCTGACCTGGCGGCTGCAGGAGCTGTTATGGTAGAAATAGTTGCAGTTACTTTCTGGTCGGACAGCGTCTTATTTTACAGCACAGCGTTGCTTATGGTTGACACCTGTATCGCTCAGGGGAGCTTTCCACAATGCGGAATGGCCTTCATGCATCTTGCCATGATTGCCATCTCAAGGTTCTCCATGATCAAGTTCGCTCACGATATGGGCGAACTCTCCCTAGATTTGATGGATCAATGGCAAGATCCTTACACTCTCGGCCGCGCCAGCACCATCTACAACTTATTCGTCAGCCACGTTCATGCTCCGATGTCAGCTTCGATACCACAACTCGAAGGTGCGCTGGAATACGCTTTGACTTCTGGTGACAGGATATCCACTATTCTTAACTTCGGTATGGTGGCCATGCTGAAATTTTTTAGCTCAGAGCATCTCACGGAGCTCGAATCCTTCTGTCAGTTCGGTTGTGAGGAGGTTCCTAACTGGCAATATGACTGTAAAGGCGGGACTATGTTAATCGCTGTCAGACAACTTTGTCGTGCTCTTCAGGGTAAGACATTCACTGGGACTGCAGACGATGTCATGAGCGATGGAAGTCACGATACTGTCGGTTACCATGATTGGATGAAGCAGACTGTAGGTGCTGAAATGAGCGATCGACCCATGTTCTTCTATGAGAGTGTCAGGATGGCACCATTGTTCTTGTATGGCCACTATGACAGAGCCATCGAGGTCGGTCGAGAGTGCATGAAACATGTCGAGTCGGTGTGGTCTGCCAGAAACTCTAGGTTTATGATGCTTTTCTACGGCTTGGCTTTAGCTGGCAAGGCGTGGAATACAGCCGGCGATCCGCATATCATGAACAAGGGTTCCAAAGCTGCAGAAAAGCTGGAGGTTGTGAAGGAGCTCATGATTTTGCGCAGGAAGATCATGGAATGGCAGAGTGTCAACAACATCAATTACTACGCTTGGTCGACTATGTTGGATGCTCAAATTGCTGAGCTTGAGAATAAGCACGACGATGTGCTTGCGCTATACGAGAATTGTTCGGATCACAGTTCCGCTCAGGGCTTTTTTTTCGAGGAGGCTTTGAGCAACTATCTGATGGCCGGTTACTTTCTTCGCCGTTCTTCTCGTCGATCTGCCAAAAATGCTCTCCAGGAGGCGACAATGTTGTTCCGCCAATTTGGTGCAATTGGTATCGTGAAATTCATTGAGATGGAACACGGAATTTTAATTCACGGACCAACCAGTAGCCATCGTACTATGGACATGTCGACACAAACTGATTTTGCCGCCGACTCGGCCCCGGTCCAGTACGAAACTATGGATGGGAAAGAAGCTGATGAACACCCACACACTCTTGGTTCTGCTGTGCTTGAAAGTCGCGACGATAGAATCGCTGGCTGGCAACATGGCTCTGCTCGAGATGTAGCAGGCTCAGGACTACCAGATCTTGATATGCTCGATTTGACCTCGATATTAACAAGTTCACAAGTCATCAGCTCGGTCCTGCAAGTGGATCAGCTTCTCAAGACAATGTGCGACATCATACTAGATAATTGCAGTGGTGTTGCCAGCCTTGCAGCCATCGTAGTCGAAGACGAAGACTCTCAAGGATGGAGCATAGCTGCTAGTGGTCAAAGCGGAGATTCTTACGGCGCTGTGTCCCATACACCTGGCATCCCACTTACGGAGACCTCAATGGTTGCTTCAAGTGTGGTTCTATACTGTACTCGGTTCCGAGAATCCGTCTTTTTGCCAGATTTGATTCATGACGAGCGATTCAGCATTGTAGCAGATGATTGGTGGAAGAAGAATCCTCTCGGAAAGTCTGTTATCGCAATCCCGATTGCTCATGGAGGCAAGCCACTTCTAGGGGTTCTCTACCTTGAAGGCCATCCAAATTCATTCACCGATCGCAACCTCACTGTTCTTCAACTACTCGTCAATCAGATCGGCATTTCATACTCGAATGCCCTGACGCTCAAGGCAATTGAGAAGGTGTCGGCGTCAAATGTGTCCATGGTCGAGTCGCAGAAGAGAGCTTTAGCCAAGGCAAAAGCAGCCGAGGCGAAAGCCATTCAGAACTACAACTATGCTCAAGAAGCCGCGAAAGCGAAGTCTATTTTTCTGGCTAATGTCTCACATGAGCTACGCACGCCACTGAACGGCGTAATAGGCAACTCAGAGCTCCTGAAGGACTCCGGTCTCAATCAAGAACAAGCAGAGATGGCGGACTCCATCAGGGTTTCTGCTGATCTGTTGCTGACTGTCATCAATGACATACTAGACTTCTCTAAAATGGAAGCCGACAAGATGAAGCTTTTCAACGTCGCCTTCAGAGCGGATGAGATGCTAAAAGAGGTTGTCCGATCCTTTACCTACAGTAACCGGGACAAAAGGAGCAATAAGTGCGTCAAGATCCTGCAAGACGTGCATCTTCCACCGACGCTCATTTATGGAGACCCAGTTCGCCTGCACCAGGTAATCGGTAACTTGATAGGCAACAGCTTGAAGTTTACTGAGAGGGGCAGCATTACTGTGGGCGCACGAATGATCAAAGAAACGATTGACGCCGTTGAGCTATTGTTTACAGTAAAGGACACTGGAATCGGTATTCCTGCCTCTCAGGTTCGCAAGCTCTTTACCCCTTTCAGTCAGGTAGACACCAGCACTGCGAGAAAGTACGGAGGAAGTGGCCTAGGTTTAAGCATTTGCAAATCCCTGGTCGAGTCAATGATGAAGGGCGACATTAATCTTGAAAGTGACGAAGGCAAGGGAACAACAGTTTGGTTTACAGTAAATTTCCCAAAGGCCAACTCCGATGTCTGCGCGGGAGACAGCCAGACTATAACCCAACTGGATCCTATGGCACCTTACGTCAAGGATGAGCCTCTCTTCCACACAGAGTATGCTGACTTTTCTGATGTGCCTCGTGATCAGCTCAGGATCTGCATTGCAGAGGACAACCCAATCAATCAAAAGATCGCAATTCAGTTCGTGCAAAAGCTCGGCTTCAAACATGTCGACGCATATGAGAATGGCAAGGCTGCCGTAGAAGGCCTACGCGAAATGGCCAACAAGGGAGCGCCATACCACCTAGTACTGATGGACGTACAGATGCCCATTTTGGATGGTTATGAGGCGACGAAACTCATTCGTCGTGATTCAATTGACGCGGTCCGAACAGTACTCGTCATTGCGATGACGGCGTCTGCCATTCAAGGAGATCGCGAAAAGTGTCTGGAATCTGGAATGAACGACTACCTTGCGAAGCCAGTGCGTGTTCATGTTCTCAAGAAGAAACTGGACCAATATCTCCACCAGGTAAGAGGCGCTGTATGATCAATGCGGCGAGGTTATGCTAAATGATTGTAACAGCCACCTGTCCCTGTGCCTCACCTGCAGGAGGAAGCAAGAATTGTTGCCAATGATGTGCTCAATAACGCGAACAAGAACATTCCGAGTCGGCCAATGATGGTGCCGCGTCGGTCTACGAATGACAAGATTTCTGAGGTCACCATTACATTGCAGCAGCCCACGCCTAAATGGCCGGCGTCGAAGAACGAAACGCCCGTGCACTACTTCGAGGACCAGACCTCCAACGACCACATCGCGCGCTCAATGGCGGTGGCCACAACTACGCGCGACTTGTCCAGGTTTAATATTGCAACGAAGTCGGAGGGTGAGACATCCGACGAGCAGATTTCTCCTAGAGCCGGTACTCCGACACCAGGAGACCAACACATAGAGAGCAACCACAGCACGATATCCAGCTCGCCGCTAAGCGAGGATGACCGGAGCACGCATACTGACAGCACTCACGTGGACGGCATCGCCACAACCTAGGCAGAACTTGCCGTCCAGATTGCTAAGATGTAAACATAACATATATGCGGCGTTGACCCTTTTTCACTTCCACACCAATTTAAATTCCACATTTGCAGGAGCCACTAGGTCTTCTATCAATTATACTCATTTTGGATGAATTTTTGTGGGTGGCGTATTAATCTATACTCTTGCACGAGCGGCGGCGTTTCGTTTGTATCTTTTTCAAACACAACACACATGATTGGAGTTTCCTGTTTTCGGATTTCCTAGCTTTGGGTTGATGGACTTGACATCAGAGAAGGCAACAAAGGACGGACAACATTTATGAGCTTTGTGTGGTAAATAAATGGAATAGTATGATGATAGGATACGACTAATACCGGGACGGCCTGAAGGCCTCTGGTTCTGTACATATCACGGCGCGTAAATGGCAGGTGTAGACCAAGAAGTGGTATTTACGATTGCGAGAGCAAAACTTGCTCTCCTTGCAAGACATGTTTTCCAAATGTATCGTCCGTCTTGCAAATACCACCATGTACTGGGGATAACTGTGTGGTCCTCGGATGTCCGTTCAACGGCGTCCCAAAGAGGAAGTTCGGTCGTCCCTAGGCGGCCGCGGCCACCCGGCGATGCACAAGTGCCATGATGACATCGATACGATAGGCGCAAAGCTCAAGGTTGATGTGCGATAAGGATTGCGCGACTGCCACCAGCGCCCCGAGACATTTGTAATACACTTTCGCACTAATAATCTTCCAAATCCTTTCCTTTTTGACTGCGAATCTCTCTTCAAATAGTTTCTACCAGTGCTCAGCCTGTGGCCCTCTAAACCACTAAATGCCGCCCAGAGCCGACTCATAGTACCTAAGCACCATGGCGCGCGGCCAGGGTCGCGTTCTGCCTAACTTAGGACCTTCCTACCAATCTATTTCCCCGTCACCAACATCGCCTGCAACAAAGGCGAGCAACACTGCAAGAACAGCAGACCAAGATGCCATCGACGAAGAAGCAGAATGCCAGCGCAGCGCCGAACGTCGCTTTTTGTCGCAACACGCAGACGAGCCACAAAACTTCACCCTGCGAGGCATTCTTGTCGGCCTGGGTGTCGGACTGATTGTCTGTTTCAGTAACATGTATTTCGGGCTGCAAAGTAGGCATACTACACAAAACATTTTTATGAGGAATGACAGCTAACTGGTTAACAGCTGGCTGGATCTCTGTCATGTCTATGCCTTCCGCCCTCATCGGGTTCGCATTCTTCAAATCGCTGCAGCGTCATCTCGATATCCCTTTCACACCTGTCGAAAACGTCCTTGTGCAGACTGTCGCTGGGGCAATGGGAACCATGCCCTTAGGCTGCGGTTTCGTTGGCGTTATGCCAGCTCTGAATTATCTGCTTAAGGATGAGGAGGGTGGCCCTCTGTTCCTCAGTCTTTGGAAAATGATAACATGGGCACTGGGACTTTGCTTCTTTGGCGTGGTTTTTGCCGTCCCGCTCAGAAGACAGGTCATTATTAGGGAAAAGCTGAAGTTTCCGTCTGGGACGGCAACAGCGCTTATGATAAGTGTGCTACATGGGCAGAATGATCTGGAAGAGAATGTGAAGACGAGAGAACATGAGGAGGAGGGTGGAAGAAGCAGTTTCGTGGCCGACAGTAGCTTTTCAGGAGCATCATTAAGTTCGCCAAGACCAAGTGGAGTGGAGAGGAGACCGTGTACCGCCAGCTGTCTTAGCGAAGAAGAGGAAGACGAGGAAGCCAAAAAATGGGCAACTGGAAGTTGGCGACATAGGGTGCAGCTTCTGATAATCGCTTTTGGAGTTTCTGGACTGTATACGTTCGCGACATATTTCATACCTGTTCTAAGAGATTTGCCAATATTTGGCGGCTATCTGGCGACAAACTGGTTATGGACATTGAACCCCAGTCCAGCATATGTGGGACAAGGAATCATCATGGGGCCAGCTACGACGATGCACATGCTGCTTGGTGCAGTTTTAGGGTGGGCCATTCTTTCTCCGTTGGCGAAGAATCAAGGATGGGCGCCGGGTCCCGTAAAAGACTGGGAGAACGGAAGTAAAGGCTGGATTATATGGGTTTCGCTTGCAATCATGCTCGCGGACTCCATCATCAGTCTCGGCTATATTGCTTTCAAGCCTGTTGTCAGCTATGTACAACGCTTCCTTCAGATGCTACTCGAGAAACGTGGCGTGGGCAACTGGAAAGACCTGCTTATCTTGCGCTCAGCGGATTATGTGCCACTCTCGAACAGAGATTCGACAGATTTGTCCAACGTCGCAACATCTTCATCGGTACGTTCATTACATGCAATGGATCACACAGTGTCATCTGCTCTTCGCGATCTGCCAGATGTCGATGCGCCGCCTGAGCATCTGGTGTCGGCACGTACAGTCTGGGTCGGTCTCACCACATCCGTCCTCTTCTGCGTCTTCTGCATCCACTTTACCTTCGGCACACTGATACCCATTTACCTTACGGCCACCGCGGTTTTCCTAGCGCTCGTCCTCTCTATAATGGGAGTCAGAGCATTGGGCGAAACTGACTTGAATCCTGTCTCCGGGATTTCCAAGCTTGCACAGCTGTTGATCGCTCTCGTCACGCCAGCAGGGAAGAATGCTGTGCTTATCAATCTGATCGCCGGAGCGGTGTCTGAGGCAGGAGCTCTACAGGCGGGCGATCTTATGCAGGATCTCAAAACTGGCCACTTATTGGGTGCAGCGCCCAATGCGCAGTTTTATGGACAGCTAATAGGCTCGGCTATTGGAGCCGTGGTGAGTGCGTGTATTTACAGACTCTACACTAGCGTGTATACGGTGCCAGGCGATCTTTTCCAGGTCCCTACAGGATTTGTGTGGGTTTTCACTGCACGGCTGGTGACTGGCAAAGGATTACCTGATGGAGTGGTACAGTGGGCCATCGGCGCAGCGCTTATTTTCACCGTGACCACGGTCGTAAGAATATGGGCGAGGACAAAGGGGAAGTGGTGGAGGGAGTTGGTGCCCGGTGGCATAGCTGTGGCAGTTGGTGAGTTGCTTGTTTCAGTCCCGGCCTTTCCATGCACCTTGCGAGACTAACGTTTACTAGGAATGTACAATATTCCATCCTTCACGCTGGCGAGAGCCATCGGCGGGTTGATGAACTGGTACTGGAAAGTCTACCTGGGTAAGCAGGAGACGCCGCTTGTGGTGGTTGCGAGCGGTTTGGTTTTAGGTGAGGGCGTACTTAGTATCTTGAGCTTGGTTATGGCGAGCATGAATGTGTCGCATCTCTGAGCATGAGGGAACAGTTGGAATTTAAAAAAGAATCCCCCATATACACGAGCCTATATATCAATTTACGTAACACATCGAAGACTCTGCGAATAAAATGAGTACTTTAGCATCTATATCAGTCTCAAAGATGGCCAGCCTCGGACGCATTGCAGCAGTAACCTCGTTTAACATATTCAGATATGCGCATCGGAGCATGTCTCAATGCACCCACAATTGGCCGGTTTACGAAATGCCATCTTTCTGAAACATAGTGTCTGATCGCCTTGCACGCCTTGTCCTCAGTCACAGGGCTCATGTTTTCTTCGGCCCTTTGTACCTTGGTCCGCGTCCCACGAAGTCGAGCACAATCGGGCGTACTGACGTCTTGACTTTGAACGATGGCTCCTCGCACACTTTCGATGTTGCGACACAGCCAACCATTTGAGCAGACATCCGTGCATCAATACGCCTGTTCAAACCCACAGTAAGGTAGACTGACTTTGAGACATCCTGCTCTGGTGTTACTGAAGTATGTACAAACTCAGGTGAGGGTAGAAGAAACGCCACTGGCTGCTCACTCTTCTCGATTCCATCTGTAATTAGAGTTGGAGCCAAGCGCCAGAATAAGGAGACGACACCCGCAACACCAAAATCAAGAATACCAGTGAGATCAATGTCAACCATTCTTAAGTGGCTGTCATTATTCACTCAAAGGGCCGAGAGTACACAAGCGCTAGCCGAGACGAACTGCGATGGCTCCGATGGCATTTTGACGCTAGATAGCCAGTTCAAATTGATGGAATAGACGGCGTCGGCAAAGCCGAGTGGGCAGCAATCACCGATAATTTCAGCAACTCGACCAGAGGCTGTGTGTCGCTCAGTGACACAAGAGCAGGGCTTGTTGAGCCAGCTTACCTGCATTGCAGGCTTGACACGGGTAGGTTTACTCTCGGGCTCTTTGAATTTGGTTTTGTTGTCGCAGGTGTCGTCTCCCTCTCTGGCACTACTTGGTCGAGGAAATATCATCGTTGGCAATGGAGTTCGTGTTATCGACGGCTTCTATGTTGATACTGTTGGCGCTTCGCCTCCTTGGCGGTCTAATGATCGCGGCGTCGCAAGTTGGCGACATGACTGGCTCTGCGGATGTGGATGGTTTAGCGGATGGCCCGGACTCGACATGTGGTTACGTAACTGGGGCAGCATGCGGCGGTGGTGTGGCTACGTGGTGATTAGCTCCGATCGCAGTCAATAGATTAATCGCAGAATACTTATGTTTCTTTTATCTTGGCTTCTTCCCATTAATCGCGCTTGGTGAAGCCTGATGATGACGCGCCCATGGCGCAGGTGCGGCGTTTTAGGGTCAGCGGTCTTCAGCGCCTTTCTTTGTTTCCCATGACGATCGATGGTGTAGGTAGTCAGGTGATTTCACTTCTCTTTCATTGTGGTGGCTACTCCTGCAATCCTTCTTTTGTCTGGTTATTGGCAAGTGGGATGGTTGTGGTTGTTATGTGGTGGTCGTGGTTGATTATGGAAAGGCGGATAAATAGGGTGATTGTGCCTTTGGAGCGTTGTGAGTTGGCAAGACTGGCTCTGTGGATAGCTCAGTAAATGGCTCTGAGCCTAATTAGGTTTGGGTCGGCCTACGATGAATCTGGCTATACCTTGACGCCTGAGCGCCAGCGTGATTATAGATGGCGTCGAGAAGAGTGAGCAGCCAGCAGCGTTGCGTATACCCCAACCTGAGGTTGTACGTACTTTAGCTATACCATGAGAGATGTATCAATCCAGTCTGCTTTTATTATAGGAATGAGTTCGATTGGCTATCAGCATCAACTTGAGCGCGGTGGTAATGTCCAGGGCTTCGCGAGCTGGCGCCGCGACTTCCTGTGGTCCTACTACTGGCTCTGAGATTGTTTCTGTGACTAGATGTACGGCTGCTTTGCAGTTGGCTTCGTGGCTGGCCGGGGTGGTGGTGTCGCTGTCTGCACAGAAGTACACGTGAAAAGCGAAGCCAAGGATCGAAGAGATGAACCTTTAGAGAACAAACCCCTTCAAGGCAACGGCATCAAGGCACTTCTAAACCCTCCGGAGCCGGGATAGCATTGAACTCGGAGCGTTGCTTGATTCCAATCAGAACGGAAACACCGCCAGCTGGATGGGCACGACAGACTTTGGCTGCATGATGAAAAATGCTAAATGGCACAGATTGGGAGGAAAGATTGTTCGGAAACTCGCTCAGATACGGGCAATACAGATTTATGTTTTCGGGTGCAAGGACAGAGGGCGTTAACATGCATTAGTATTGCATTGTTGCATGCTTCAGCTTGCCCCTTTTTACATGAGGTTGGACCCGCACTGTGATCGAATGAACAACCTTTCGTACTGCCGTTTTCACATCCGGTTTTCTTTTTGTTTAATACATAATGTAGCACCTCTCAGCACAGCAAACGGGGATATGGTTTAGTGGTATAACGCTTCTTTAGCATCTGCTAGTTTAGAAGAGGTCCGGCGTTCGATTCGCCGTTTCTCCAATGTATAGAGCTCATCGGCTACGATGGGAGTCATATTTTGATGATTTAGGTGGCAAGAAGGAAGAAGTGATAGCAGATGACTATAGAGGAGGGGAGGTGGTGGATGGGCGAAGCTAGGTTTTGCTGGTACAGAAGACGATGAGAGCGATGGAGAATTTGCGAGGGCACAACCGAAAGCACAGCAGAAGGATCGCCTTTAGATTTTTATTGTTGATTCAGAAATATCAGCTCTGTTTCCTCCCTCTTCTCACGTTCGAGGGCATACGCAAGGTTTTAATCTGTACTGTCAACCTTGTTGCTCGACGTCTGGGTCTTCAATAAGCGGTAATAATAGATCGCATTGTTCTATATGTCACTCCACAAGCCAGTACAAATCTGTTCAACGTTCAACTTCTATGCCAGGAAGTGCGACGCACAGATGCCGCAAAGCGAGGATTTTATAGCAAGCGTCGTATGGTTTGGTTATGGCTTGGTGAGGTAGAAGGCACCGCAGCTGTTGGCCATACGAGGTTGGATCAGGAGCGACGTAGTGCCGTTGCTCGTGTTTGTTTGTGTTGAGCTAGGCATCTCCACCACTGAGGCTGAAGTCTGTGCGGCTAGACACCATCAGACATGGGAATATCATGGGAGACTGACAGACTTGCACAAATGCCATGGTCTGGTGTAGGAAGGAATCATGTTGGGCTGGAAAGGTGCAATCCCAAGAAATGTTCGCACTACTCTCTGTTTTCACCATATAGGTATAGTTTACATGGAGAACATAGCCGTACCAATCTTTGTTCACAAGTTACTGGCAAAGTATATTGCGACCAAATTCGTGTACCGGTCTCTGCGCCAGGCTTCATTTACTGCCGTGTGTTCCTTCATTACCTACCAGCTCATAATTCCAAGAGGGAATGAAGCCTGAACAGAGCTGCAAATCTGAGGGTTCCTCGTGGTACAATATCTGGCCAGAGGGACAGCGGCTTCTACACCAATCATGCGTCAAGGCGGCCGCCCATATAGCTGGCACACATAAGGTACTCACAGCTGACCGCAGTAACTGCAGCTGAGAATGCCAAGGGAGCAATAGTCAGGCTTAGACGCTGCTTTCTAACCTCATTCATTTTGTGGTAAAGTAAAGTGTCTCTATTCCCCGCCTTATATCTAGCTCATAATTGTTATTATACAGAATGAGTCCTAGTAGGAAGCAACTCAAGTGCGACGACTACTATATTGCCTGGATCTGTCCTGTGGCAAATGTCGAGCTGCTGGCCGCTCGGTTGATGCTAGACGAGGAGCACTTGACTCCCACATACAACACGCACTACGACGAGAACACTTACATCTTCGGCGCAATTCACGGTCATGCCGTCGTGATTGTGACCTGTCCGCAAGGGCCGACGGGCAACGTCAATGCTGGACGCCTGACCGGGCCTATGTTCAAGTCCTTTTCCAGTATCCGAGTAGCAGTACTCGTGGGGATTGGAGGGGGAATTCCTCGTCGGGGCATCTCCAACGATTCCTTGGAGAACCTTCACCTTGGTGACATCGTCGTTGGATGGTCCGGTGACCACAAGCCTGCCTGTGTCTACCATGATCGGGGTAGATCGAAAGCCGACGGGCAGTTTGAGATTGTAGGCACGATGCAGGACTCAGACTGGAGACTGGCAAACGCCCTCAGTATCCTCGCATCAGACCACGAAATGGATCAAACTAACTTCGATATTCAGCTAGTGAGATTGCGGCGCCACAAAAACAACAAAAAGTTTGCTCATCCTGGACTCGAATTTGACAGGCTCTATAACGCGGCGTATCACCATAGTGGCGACTATGGATCAAAATGCACGTCATGCAATCCGAATGAGTTTGTTCAGCGACCTCCACGGACCGAAGATGAGAAGCGCATGCTGGTCGTTCATCAAGGGAGAGTCGCCACCGGTAATGCGGTCATCCAGAATGGAGAGTAGAGAGACCAGATCAGCGAGAAATGTGATGGGGCGCTTTGCGTCGAGTGGAAACTGCAGGCGTTGATGCCAACAGACGATACCTGGTCATCCGTGGCATATCTGATTATGCTGACTCGCACAAGAACGATATGTGGAGGTCTCACGCGGCTGGAAATACGGCAGCGTTCACTCGAGAATTACTCTGTAGGATTCCACCCGATGTTGTTAAGGATATGAAAGGAGTGACTGAAGGTCAGTGATAGGTTTATTTATAGCAGGTTGTGGCACGTGTACAAATTAGCACCAACTCAATCCATTTTCTATCTCTTTTTACTGCTGTGACTAATTGTACTTACGAGAGGCAGCGCCTTGCTTTGTCCCCTTTGCAAAATTACTATCCTTCGTCGGCCGAGAGACTCAGCTCGATCTGCTCAGTACATATCTCAATGGAAGGCTGCCAACGGCTCGCTATATGTGGCCTTGGTGGCTGTGGAAAGAGGGCACTTGCGCTCGAATCGGCCTACCGGCTAAAGGAGCAGCAACCGTCGCGCGCCATCTTCTGGGTATCCGCAGTCAGCCGAGAAAGTTTCGAGCAGGCGTACCGAGAGACATGGATGCTTTTGGGCAAAACAAAAATTGTGGACGACACCGCTGATGTTATGCGGCTTGTCAAGGCAAAATTGAGCGATGAGAGATTCGGACAGTGGCTAATGATTGTTGACAACGCGGACGACACCAGCGTGCTTCTCGAACTCCTTGGTCAGGAACGAGTCACGCCTCAGTTGATTGACAATCTTCCGCGTAGCTGCAAAGGTTCCATAACCTTCACCACACGTTCCGAAAGGGCTGCTTTCGATCTGGCTGGGAATAAGATCGTGGAGCTGGGCAAGCTGGATAAGCCAGAGGCGAAAGGGGTATTGAGAACGCGTCTAGTCCTCAAAAATCATCGCCAACTTGAGGATGAAGGGATAGTTGACGAGTTTCTTAAGATACTCGCTTTCCACGCTCTTGCTATCGTCCAAGCAGTAACTTTCATCAATAAAAACAATAGCACCGTCTCGGACTACACGTATCCTTACAAAGACAGCGAGCAAGAAGCCACAGCCCTCCTCAGTAAGGAAGTCGTAGACGATGGCAGATATCGAGATACGAAGAATCCAGTTGCTACGACGTGGTCCATTTCCTTTGAGCATATTCGAAAACAAAATGAACTGGCTGCGGACCACCTTTGTTTTATGGCTTGTACTGTTAGCAACAATATATACCCATATTGATGTTACCAATGCAGGGGTCCAGGGTATAACAGGAAGAGGCGATCGGGATGTTGGAAGCATATGCATTTATCACCGAGAGGCAGGTTCGGAGAGAAGGCCAGCGCCAGCGAGACCCGACTCATCGAACACCTAAAGCATTTGATGTCCAACCTCTGGCTGACCTGGCAATGCGAGGATGGCTAAAAGCACACAATCAGTGAAAACTTTGGGTAGAAAAGGCTTCCAGATCGACTGATAGAGATTATTCCTTACGGCGACCAGGGCACGAGGAACATCTGGACAGAGTACCTGCTTCATGCTAGTTACCTTATCGAGTTGACAGACGTGTGAAAGACTTCGAACACGATGTCTTTATTGAACCGGATAGGTCGCTGCAAGCAGACGCTAGGACGGTACAAAACTGGGGGCCAGGTTCATAGGCGGCTCCTAAATATAAGAGAGAAGATGTTGAAAGGGAGACTGTTTCCGCAGTCAAACGACAGTCCTGCGTCCTCGGACAAGACAAACGGAAGACAAGCGCCTTCGAGAGTAGCGACCGCAAGTTGCCGCCCCCAAACGGCACCCCTGGTGATGCACACACATAAAAGAGAGAAGGAACATAGGAATAGATAAATAAGCAATAAAGACTTTCGGTACTCTCGTTCTACCTACTCCGTTGCATACCGCGCGCCCAGCTAGTCACTTACACGACGCAAAGCAATGGAAGACCTTGGGAAAGGAGCACCCATACACGCTGACGAGCATGAACGAGCTGGCACTGGCACTAATCGATCATGGGAAGTATGCAGAAGCGGAGAAGATGCATCGAGAGGGGCTGGTACTTAGAGAGAGAAGATCTTAGGAAAGTAACAGCAAGACACTCTAACGGGCATGAGCAATGAGTGGCTCGTAAAGGCCTCCGAATTACATTTCCATCTGCAAACGGCATGCAGTCTACAAAGCTGGAAGATTGCAGGCGCATCCTTGCTAAAGATATGCTCCATATGAGGAGCCGATTCTTTCACATAGGACTGATTTGCTCTTCCGACGATGCGCTTCAGATACATGGGGAAATGCTTAGATCATCGTCAAGTAACACGCCCGAGCGGAAATATAGGGAGAGAATACGCGAGCCGATCTTGAAGCCATGTATGCACTGACTTGAATGGATATTTTGGTTCGAAGGGAGCATACGACAACCAGAACCAACAAGACAGCCAGGACAGCTGTTTTAACCCTATGGAAGAGGTTTCCCAGGGTCAGTTTTTGGTATTTATAAAATTGTCTATCCCCTTTAACTCTTCTACGTACTGCGTGATATATATACGTCGACTGCCAAGGGCGAGCGGAAAGATTCCAGTGATGTTTGCTTAAAGCAAACTTATCCCCTTTGGCGTCGTTTGACCAAGCTTCTACCCGTTGAGCTCCGATAAAGCCTAAGCAAACAACCGAGCTTTTGACAAGGAACACGCAAACATCCTTAGCGACCTTCCCTTTTACAACAGCCACAGTAGATTAATATCACAATTCTGCAATGCGCCTCCACCTCATAATATCGTCTATATACTTGATCATGCTGTGTGGCCAGAATAGCCTGGAAGCCAGACGCAGTTGAAGGAACCATATACATCATCAGACTCGGGACGTTTGATTCTTCCGCACCTCAACAGAGCTCCGCTACCAGACTCCCATCATCAACATAGCACGCCAACCTACGAATACTCTCAATCTCAATACGCCAATCCCTCCTGTTGAAAACAGTATATAATCCACTCTGAAGCTCTCCATCCGCGCCTAGGACAACAACGGCCACGCCATTCACTTACGTCTTCGTCTCCTGTCCCGTCTCATCCTGAGCCTGGCCACACTCACCTGGAGAGATGGAAGGTGTGTTGATATTGGGAGTGGTAGCTCTTAAACCACTTAAATCACTCATGGCATTTCCTTGTTCGAGTCTGGCAATTATAGGAAGTGCCGTACCTGTCCGTGCGTGCTGAGCGCTAGCACTAGCCTCGAGTCGTGCGTGTCTGTCGTGCGCTGGACCAGTTCAAAATATTGAATGACAAACTGCGCGTCTGAGATCCTGTTTTAGTCTTAATTCCTCATCTCTTATCATCCCTCCGGCCGCCGCCGAAGCCTCATTTCCAAGTCACTGATTCACAACCTAAGGCTCATATCCATCAAACTTTTCTCCCTCTTGTTCGTCCCAGTCTTAAGGCGCCAAGTTCGCGTGTCATCCTCGTGCTCGTGTGAAAAGGAACGCCCAAGGTAGCGTTGGTTCATCAAGTGGTCGTGGCTGAGATTTCGAAGATCTCTAGATATCCGCCTCGCTCATCTGCCCCATCATAACCAGGTCTTGTATCACCTCTTCTGGAACTCGTTGGGGTTCCTACTCGAGCCCCGGCGAAGCTTTCTCTCCCCCTCCTTGCAGCCAAAGCTTGCAATCTTACCCACCATGACTTTCCGCAGCGGCTACCGTGTTGATGACGTTTATAATGCCTGAACGCGTAACGAAAACTTATGTGTTTGCGTAGTGCTCAATAAACCAAATCTCCCCCTTCCTTGAATTCTGATATATAATCGAACTATTAAAATGATTCACCGCCCACACCCAAATATGCAAATATCCGATCTATTTATTTCACTCCGACACTGGTCTGATAGTCAATCCATATGACGGGGGTGCTGTATAAGAAGTTACGTTGATGAGGACTCCGATGTCGTCGAATAAGATGCCCTAGGTGCGAATACGTATACAGAGGACAGGGCGTTTGAAGTCAAGGATAGGCGGTCGAAAATTGAGTGCAGCCAGCGGGACGCCAAAACGACGGCGACATCGAAATTCTATCCATTTTTCGTCAACGTATTGAGCGAGATCGTTTACAGTGCTATGATTGGAGCGCAGTGGCTCATATTTTTATACTAATAAGCAGTTTGGTTTATCATTCAAGAAGACGACGAAGTTGACGTAGACAACGATCATCAACTGAAGAAAAACCGAAGCTGAAATTAGCGATATCGAAAAAATGTATCGGTGGAGAAAGAGCACGAAGTGCATGAATGAGGCTAAGACGTTGCCGCTAGTGTAGGGGTAAACTTCATCCTATGATGTAGAATTGTTAAAAGGTCTTAGCGGACGGAATATGTCCAGGTTATGACGAAAGAGATGGAGGAATGTCATCTCGCAGCAGCTTGTCATCTGCCAACTTGCGCTTGAGTTGGTGCTACTGTCGTAATTGGTTTTTTGGTATCTATAGCAATTACAGTTAATTGAATGAAAGTGGTTCAGTTTGCGTCCCCGTACGCAACCTTTCGTTTTTATCTCGGCAACTGGCCGCCGGCGACCTCTGAAGGACTCATCAGCCTTGCCGACTGATCGTAGGCATGTTGCACCTTGAATCTGACTTTGGGGCAGAGCGTTTGAGAGCGAAACTTACGTTACTAAGACGGCAGAGTTCTAGCCTGTCTTATCAAACTCCTTGTTGTCGTCTGAGTGGCATCTGCTCGCACAGCGGGTTATTTTTCTTCCAATCGAGCTTCCAGACCTTGCATGTCTGCTGAATTGTTTATCTCATAGTTTTTGCCTGACAGTCGATGCGAGTTTCCTCCAGCCTTTTTGCTCGCCTTGCTTCAGCGTTTAATTTGGAAGGCATTTTGAGATGGCGAGAAAGTCGAAATGGAATATTTCCTAGGTGAAATTTTAAGCTCACCTTACTCGCTTCTTAGCTCCCTGCTCATCCAAATGGAAGAGTTGCCAAGGCGTTCAAGGTCGTTGGTACAGAGAGTGATTTATTGACTTCCCTGCACATTGGGCAAGGATTGTAAATGCGTCGCTGCGATGGTATTGGGTAAAGCAGCCATGGGTTATTAAGCCAGACCAAGTGTCTCGAATAGACATGAAAGGTATACAGTTTAGTAGTTACAACGCTTCTTTAGCATAGAAGAGGACCGGCGTTCGATTCGCCGTTGTTTCTCCACAAATAGGCTCCTGTGAGGGGCTTAACTTTTGCTTGTCTTATCGTCAAACAACAATGACTTCACAATAAGCATTGGTTATTGAGGCACATTCTTTCGTCACCTCAGTCCTACGTAGACCTGCCAATGTGCGAGCGATTACGTCGGTTTCTTGTTTAGCTGCACCAATTTAAATGTCTGTTCCTGTCGTATTTGTACAATGACACTGTCTAGAACCCAAAGTTATCAAGCAATGAACTACCCTCCGGTTCCACAAATTGCGTCGGCGGCGCTTTCTTCTCCTTATCCTTATGCATTGAAGGTTGTGACGCCGTCGCAAAACCATTAGCCGGCAGGTCCTGGATGACCAGGGAACTCCTGCGCCGCAACAGAGACGTTGGATTAGCTCCATGCAGCGCATTGAGCGAAGTGCCAGAGAGTAGAAACTCCCAATTGCGTACTAGATCGAGTGCGAGGATGTCGCAGCCCATGCGGTCATAGAGTCGCGCACTGTGCATTACAAATGCCCATTCTACTCGAGGCGTTACCTTTGAAGCCCCGCGAAGGGTCTGCAGTGTCTTCTGGCGAAGCTGAGAATACAGGATGATGAGTGCGGGGTCGTCCGTTAGATATAATTTTGACTGCATGTCTGGCGATGACGGCGTTTCGAGAAGTGTGTACACTGGAGACTTTTCGTTGTCAGTCAGAGAGGCCAAGTTAATTTGTTGAGGGACTCACGATAAGAGACCTCACGGCCATGTCACGTCGATGCAACATCCAGAATGCCCATGAAGCTAGCCATCTGTTGCCTTCTTGAGCTGCTAGAGGTAGAATTCTGTCCTCGAGCAGTTCCCTAAGCACTGGTCCTTTGTCACCTTCATATACACGTGTAATGGCGATGGCGAGCTGAACATCTTTCAGCTGGTTGAGGCACACATTCACCGCGTCCCTGAGGGAGTCAGCGAGTAGGAAGAATGCAGCAGCGTATTCTGTAACGAAGTTAGTAAAGGAAACCACGATGCCTCTGCTTCTCATACCAAATCGGTGCTTGCCAAGCAAAGCATATGCGTTCTTCAAAGCCACGGTCCGCCATCTCTGATCCTGAAAGTTGTTCTGAAGGAGCTTTTGTGTGGCAGCTTGTTCTCGATTCCAGCCAGCCATACGCCAAAGGCCTTGAAGCACCGCCTTCTTCTTCAAGGCGAAATAGAACAGGCTGCAATCGATCGGATTCTTCTCCTCAGTCTTGGTGTATTCATTTCGAGCAACGATCTCGAACTGTTCTCGAAGTGCTGTTGCATCCGTGATCCACATAAACATACCGCTCTCTCTTGCATTCTCCCATATTGTGCGTCCATGAAATTGCCTACCGACCACATTAATCAGTATGTCTTGACTACCACTGTGGTATGCCCAGTTTATTTCGCGCCATGACAAGCTTAGCTCATTAGCACGACCCTTATGCAAGGCATGCTGGCGATGAAAGAGCATAAATCGAGCTGCATTGCCATCCATAGATCGACGCTGCTTCTCAACCATTGCTACACATTCTACTATATCAGCCAGGTGTATCTGCGATGCATTAGACAGCTGGGCAATGTCGACAGTGGTGAGCTTCTCATTCAGTGAGGCTGCAATGCTTTCGGTGAAGGTTTCTGGATCTTCCTCTTCAGCAAAATCAGCAAAGGCCGACAAACGCAAATCCTTTTTCGAGGCCTGTGATGCAAGTGCCTCGGAACCGGGCTCATAAAAAGCTTCGATGTCAATTCCCAAAAGATCATCGATGGCTTCGCCTTCAATATGGTACTTCAGCGCTTTATAAAGCTTCAACAAGATGTGCTGCACCATGATTGTCTTTCCAGCGAGAATGCACTGGCTCAAAAATTGAGGGTGAAATACTGGCAAAGGCCCATTGAGACGGGTAACGATTTCGAAAAGGTCCCATAATCCTTTTTTTCGTACAGGCAGCTGGAGTGATGCAGCTGTTGGTACTGGGACTGTGACCGATTTGTCGAAGACAAAAAGCTGGTTTCCAGCGCCTATGAGCAAGCTGCCGCTTCCCAGCCAGGAGGAGTCTCCAATTGGATGTGGAGTAAGATCTCTGACGTTTATCTCTCGAATAGTTGTCCAAGCAGGCCCTTTGTTTACGTAGTCATATCGAAGCTGTGAGAGCAATATCACCCGATGGCGAAATCCGACAGCAAGGATGGACTGATCATCAGGGGTCGATGTCCAATCGAGGTCCTGTATGCTCTCCTGTGGCTCGAAAGACTGTGCAAACTCTAGCTGCGCACCCTTAACATCCCAGATGGTAAGCTCAGATCTATGGGCATTCACCAAGGCCGCTTTTCTGATAGAACTGCCGCTTGCCAGGGCAGGCTCAATTATTCCGGTGTCGACGGAGCATGTGAGAAGGAAATCGACCTTCCTGCGCTCAATATCTACCTTTGCTGTCCACGATCTTACTAGACCGGAATGGGTGTACGAGATGGCCACATCGCGCGCGAACGTGTCGAGGAATCCAGATCTTACGGGCGGAGAACCTGCGGGGTCAACGGGAAGAACGTATGCCAAGTCGTCGGCGTCGCCGAGATTGAGGGTACAGAATTCCTTGATAAATTTTTGTCCCACAGCATCCCCGCCGTTCACATCCTCGGTTGGTAAGAGCAGTTCCCACACAACACCTTTCATCTCGGATGTGATGGTGGCTATGTGAGCAACCGACCTGTCGCGTCCAATCTCAGGCAGTAGAAGGATACAAAGTGGCTTTCCACGAACATCGTAGGCGCAGCTTCCCAAAAGCTTGCTTTGCGGTCGCCGGCAGTCCCATAAAGATACAGTTGCGTGATGGAGCAAAATGACAAAATTGCCTCTCCTTATGACACTAATTCGATGAATGTGCTGGGAAACGAGGATTGAACTCTGTTTAGCGAGTGAAGTGGCGCCGTTACTGGCTTCGTGCCTCCATACGATTGTTTCGTTTCCATCAGTACGAGACACAGCTGCTCGGCCACTATTGTTACGGACTATCTTCTTGATTGCACTTGAATGGCCCGTCAGAACCGTCTTCGTTTTTAAGCGACCTGTCCTTTGCAGAGGATCAAATAATCGGGCTATGTTGCTGCCAAAACAGTCTATGCTCCCGTCGAGCTTGTGGACGAGAATAATCAACCTGCCGTCCTTTCTGGCACAGTAAGAGAGGATTTGGAAACACACGTCACCAGGGGTTTGGGCAGAAACTAAAGATGAATCCAGATTCGAGACGTGCGCAATGTTGAAAATGTCGGAATTCTTCCTCTCTTTTCCGCCGATGTTTTCTATCCCCCAGGCTGACATATTTCCATATTCATCCATCACAACACAGACTTCAGGTGAACGATTGGCGACTTCAATAATGTGTCCTACAGCGTCATCGTCGCCGTGGCCTTGATCTTTCGCCGTTTCTACAGCATATTCAGCCGCTCGACTGAAATCCCTGAAATCGATCATGAATGCATACCTGAGTGCGGTATCTTCCCTGTGGTTCAATGAACGAGGTTGTATGGATTCCTTAAGGTCGATCTGACCCCAAAGCTGAAATATGCGCAATCCATGCGGGTCGGTTGACGCCCATACTCTAACGACCTGATCTGCTGCTATCGTGTACAGAACATTCTCCACTGTCTGATCTTGATGGTATGGCCGTCTCCATCGTACGCTGGTGACGGTTTGGGGGTGTGGCAGGTATGCTAAGTCGAAGCGAACATTGTGAGAACCGAACGAAAGACGGCGCCAGAGCTTGACAAGCCGGTCATAAGCTCCTGTAGATGCTATATAACAAGAGTCATACGACAAAGCTGAGAATTTAGAAGGATTTGCCAAATGCTTAGACCATATGCACTCAATGTCATTTTCGGTGGTGTAGAGAGCTAGATTTGCGCTTCCTACTAAGAGCTCTCCAGCGCCGCCCCACGAGAGGGATGCGATGTTGCCGTCGATTTCTCCTGCTTCTATTGAGCCATGGAGCGACCACTAATTTGGTCAGCCACCTGTATCTCTTGTTGGAACTCAATGCACCACACCTTTAAAGCTCCGTCGTCGTGGCCATATGGCCTATATATGCGGACGCTTCGTTTCGTGCAAGCCGCGACCTTCCCGGAAGCTTCGTCGATTGCGACAGCAGTAAGATCCGAGAAATCATCGTCATATATGGTTTGTAGTATGGTGGCTGGATCGCTGAGGATGACCACAGCATTTCCGGAGATATACACCTAGCACGAAGTGTTAGCTGCATGCGCGTGCGTACTTGTCAAGATGCAGCAACTCACGATCAGCTGAAGCTCCTCCCATAAGCCTATTGAGATAGCTTGCAGCGTAGACTGCGGCTTTCCCGGTAACACTGTCCTCATAATCCTAGGCCTGGTGGTTGTGGAGGTCGTTATGTGTCGGCGCACAAGGACATAATCATGGCGAACAGGTTGAGAGGCTGTAGCGGGATTGTCGCTTGTGTCAAAGAGGGAAATGGCTCAAGGTGAGCACCGGCCAGACGATAAGTATCGTATATTCTCAACTTTGGGAGTGACCGCTACTGTCTAGAGTTTGAGGTGCTGTGGAGGTTGAGGCACGACTGGAGCGCAGCGGCACTCGTTACTGCTGTAACCCGACAGTCTGAAAGCGTGTGGTACGGCATGCGAGCGCGCCTCCCGCGCCCGGGGAAACCCCCAACGCGCCTTTAACCCTGGCCTCGACACCAGAGTTTCTAGTACTCCTTCTGTAGGACCATTTGCAATACACATTAAAATTCACTGCCATTGGCACTTTAAAAGGACGCGAAGCTGTTATAAATTTGAGCTGTCGAGCTCCTAATATGTGGTATTCAAAAGGATTCCCGACGACTATTCTATGTGTTCGTTTTCAGTTCTTACAAGCTGAAGGCACTCTGCTTCAAACCAGGGTATTTTGCCAAACCGCATATGCACCATATCATCTTAACCAGAGCACCACCATGTCCTGCTAACGTGGTCCCTCAACTATTTAATACGAGTAAATAGCAGAGACGAGCCGATAAGGGAGGCCATATTATGGATCGAAGCTAGCTCCTGCTCGGTGTTCAAAGTCCTCAACAAGGTCTTCGAAGGCCCTCAGCTTACTCATGGGCTTCGCGCCTGTCTTTTTGGTGTAAGCGGACAGTGATGTCCCGGAGAGCTGCGCTCTAAGCTGTCGCTCAAATGGCGTCGAAAGTGTAGCGACAGGAGTGGTCGAAACCACATTTGCCATGCTCCTCGCGAGTGTTGACCTTTTGGAAGGCGTATTGAGGTATGCTGGAATTGCCGTGGATCTGATTGCAAACAATGGCCCCTTGGGAGGCGGAATTTCCTCCTCGTCGCCGAACTCAGATTGCGCAGTGTCCACAGCAATCCCTCCTTCAAAGAGTCTTGCAGCTTCTTGCCTTTTTGTAGAGTTTTGCCGCCAGTGTGAGAACATCATCCTGACTAATTTCCTACCATGCTTATCCCGTAGCTCAGTAACCAGGTGTTGATGAGCGCGATACTGAAGGGCGCTTCGTGCCCACTTCTTCAAGTACTTTGATTGAAGTCGGGTTTCGTCAAACTCACCAGCGAGTGCTGTCAGGCGACCTGCTTCGGCCAGTCTTACCTTCCATTGGTAGAGTGTGTCTTCCTCGGCTTTCATGTTGAAGCGAGAGCTTATCTCCATAATTTCTTCGGTGCGTGCTCGCCAGCGGTTAAACACATTCATGCCATATACAACATCTTTATTGTTGAGGACCTCCTGGGCACGGTTGACGTTGTCCTTTGCAACAGCGGCACGGTTATGCCACCTATCGAGCATGGTCTTCGCAAGGCTAACTTTATGTTGACGTCGAACCTGGCCGTACGCGGCCCTCCGTCGTTCACGCTTGGAAGCCTCGCTTGCGTTGTGCCACTTCTTCAGCACTCGCTTCCCAACGAAGTAAAACCGGGCGTCCGCAGCCCAGCTCTGCAGTCTAGCAACATTACGCTGGGCACGAACCCAAGCAGAGAGACAGTGCTTTTGTATCGGCGGTGGCCGCAGATACATGGCTCGCTGTTGAAGCTCCTTAACCTCAGTAAGCCGCTCTTTCCACCTGCGAAGAAATGCAGACTTGAGGTTTTGGTGACGCAAGCTCGAAGCTGTCCTCTCTTGTGTCGTATTGCTCGCCAATGACCTTTTTGACACATCGGCAATCGCTGGCATGATTTTCTGCAACAACCTCATGTTGGAATAGCGAACTGCAACTTTCTCGCGAAAGGCGTGCAACCATTTATATATGACTCCCCGAAGAAGCTCCTCTTCCCTATATCTCTTCATGTCATTGCAAGCTGTTCGATACCTCCAAACGAGAAATGCTTCATTTGCGACTTTCTGGCGATCGACCTCCGCTGCATATGAAAGTTGGTCGGCAAAAGTATGCCATGTTTGGAGGAGTTGCGTTAAAAGTTTTCGCTTATTCTTCTGCTCCAGATATGTTGTCGGTAACCTTATTTGGTGCTGATGATGCCATAAAGAGAAGGCCTTCAAGCGCAAGTCATTGTCGTAACGTACTATTGTCTCGGTATTCTGCTTAGCCAAAGTGCGGCTGCGGTCAAGCCATGTACGCAAAACTGATTTCTGCAAAAGGCGTTTCTTAAAAGCTATGGCGAGGGCCGAGTTCTTGTTGCTTTGTCGTAATTGGGATTTGAGGATTACAAATGCCCTACTTTTGGTATGACCTGCCCAGAAGATAGGGGCACGCTTTTCACAAAACGACCAGAACCAGTGCCAGAACACACGTTTCGCAAGATTCCCGTTATGAATGGTAACCGCCAGCTCAGAGGAAGCCCAGAGAGAAGCAGACTTTCTCTGCCAGCGTCCAAAGAACTTTTTCAGAATGGGTCTTTGAACATCCTGCTCCCGGCTAAGAGTAGTTTCACGCCAGGATTTGAACAATCGGCGTCGTAGAATGTGCTTCCGAGCGACGTTTGTTTTCTCGGCTTGCTCGATTGCCAGCATGCCCCAATTGACGAAGGCTTTTGAAAGCAAGCATACATCTCTTGCTTGTTGTACAGGTGCTTCCAAGTCTGAAAAGAACTGCTCCACCTTGTGCTGTTGCTGCCGCTCGTCAAACGCTGAACGCCAGTGGATAAATCCTTGTTTGAGGAGGGTGAGGCTGTCGTGGTTCCAGGCTTTTAGTTCCTTCTCTGCTAGCTTCTCGAGATGTTTGGAGCTCTTTTCATGCCATAAGAACAGGAGCCTTCGAAGCAGAATTTTTGCATTGCTGTCTTGTGCGATCAAATCGTACCGCGCTTGCTGTTCCAGTTGCGAAAAGGTTTGTTGGCGCCATGAATTAAGAGATTTGTCTTTTAACGATGCAGCATACTTGTCTTCGGCCACAACGTCATAATATGCTCCCTTACTTCGCTGAAGAAGGGCCTGTTCACGCCATGAAACCAAAAGGCGCCGTAGGCCAGATATTTGGTTGAATGTTTGAAACTCAATAATGACTCCGTGCTCTAGTTCAGTCACGACTTGGTCCGTTCGTGCTGGGATTTTGGATGAAGTATCGTCATGATAGTGACTCTCTACGGTGTGTTCAAGCTGACCAGTATTGCAGTTCATCCATGCTGCGCTGCCTGTTCTGCGCGGCTTCTGGTGAAATTGAGTACCATATGAGAGCAGGACCGAGTTGCTATCGAAGAACGTTGTCTTTCCAAGCCCAATGTTCGAGTCGGATTGTGACGAACCAGAGCGTGAGCGTTGCTGGATGCTTGAGTTCGAAGCAGGCAACGCAGCAGCGTCTGATTTTCGTCTCGGGCCGTCAATGTTGCTGGGATTTGTAAGTGGTTTTTGCGCGACGTGGCTGGAAAGTAGCCTCGAAGTGTCCGTAGAGTATACTCGGAATGACGCATTCTCGTCGTCTTCATCGACATAATCGAACTGGATGTCGATTCCCATCCGCGAAAGTACATCTTCGAATCGCTGGCACGCCGAGCCTTTGTAGTCCCTACCGCCAATTTTGAACAGCACACGCGCATACTTACTGTCGTGCTGCGCCTCGAGGCCAATTTTGGGAAGGACTTCGTAGTAGACATGGAATAAGGCGCCGGTAAGGGTGCGCTCACGTTGGGGTAAAATATTCGAGCTGAGAAGTTCCTCGGCGCGTAACACAATTTCGTGAAGGACGGCGACATCTATTTGTGGTCAGAAGTATTTCGTCGAAGCAGACAAGCATGCGACTTGCCTTCATTTGTGTAGTAAGGCTCTGAGTTGTGAACAGCTTTACTTCTATTCTCCTTTGGGGACATCGGCCAGCGCGTTTCGGTAACATGAACTCAGCGCGAGTCGCAATGGTGTATCCGGCAATAGCGCATAATGGGAAAGAGACTTTGAAAGAATAGTCAAACCGATGTGAAGGCTAACAGTTCCAAGCAAAAGAATGGCCAGGACCAAAAAGCTGTTTCGGTGAGGGAAGGCAATGGATGATGTTGCTTATTTGGCCGACTGCGACGCGGTATGGGTAGGTAGCTTTAGGAGCTTCAGAACGCGATTGATCCAGGTTGGCGCGCTCGAGTGCTCATTGGCCTACTCGATAGTAGCACGTGACCAGGTTCTTCCACCAGCATGAAGCTTCTCCGTTTGTCGAAATATTGACGACACTGTACGAGTACGTCCACAAGAAACAATTCCATTCCTCACTACGAGCCCCGATAATAATTAGTTGCCCTACGCATAATGCCTGGTCGAACGAGACCCATTGAGAAGTTTGCTCAGGCCGTAGCAAAGTGCTCCGCTGAGGTATGAAGACATTGTTTATTCCCACTGTGACGTCGCTCAAGTGCAGTAGGCTTCCGTCTACGGAAAATGCATTGTTGAGGACTACAACCATGTTCACAAGGACAAATGTCTGAAGGAGTTCTTGCGTCTGAAAGATTGTTACATTGTCAGTCCACACTCTAATCTCTATGACTGATCGACCACGTTGTATGAATGAATCATTGTGCTGACAACGCAGTTGCAGGCGGCCTCGAAAAAATAGCTTATTACACTTAGAAAATTGAGCATCTTTCAGTGCATGAAACGAGACATAATATGTGCTTGGTCAATGTCTATCTTTAAATTGCTCTAAACATCGTTCTAGCGAGCTCATGCACAACACCATGTCTCCACTTTACATCTTCAGGAGTCTCAACAAGAAGGTAGCTTTCTGAATCTCTTGCTCTTCCTCCATGATGATGCCCTCGGTTGCTACCGAAGCTTCACCGGCGACCTCAGTGACAACGTGCTTATCAACCGGGCGGCGAAGAGCCTTCTCGATCAACTGCTTTTGGGTCGTGAAAACATTCTCCAAACCAATGCTCTCAGGGTCAGAGATTACATGGTACACCATCTTGACATCATCTGTGGGCTGGAGTCCAGCCTTCTTACGGAGACGCTGAACGCGGTTGATAATTTCACGCGACAATCCCTCATCGGCAAGCTCAGGGTGTAAAGTGGCATCCAGGATGGTCAGGACATCCTCATCAGTGTTGGTCTCCAAGTTCTTCGACGAAGCATCGTCCTTGAGCCCTCGCTTGACAAGCAAGTCTCCCTCCTCAAGCACAATACCGTCGACAGTCATGGTCTTGTCCAAGACGAATTGGTGAACCTGCTCACTGGTGAGGTTTGGCAGGGCCTTCTTGACCTTCTGAACGTCCTTCTTCAGCTTCTTACCCAGAACTGGCCAGTCAGCACTGACACTGTACTGTACGTTGTACTTCGCCTCGTCAGAGGATAGCACCAGGTCGCGAATGTTCAATTCCTCCGTGATGTAACCCTCGAGAGACTTCACATCTTCCAGGTAAACAGGATCGGCATGAATGACGACCAATGTCTTGAGCGGAGTCTTCAACCCAACAGTGCGGCGCTCGCGCGAGACACGTGCGAGTTCGATCACACGCTGCATGCGGCCAACACGGCGCTCAATAACAGAGTCGAAGAGCTCTTCTCTCACATCTGGGAATGGCAGGAAATGGACACTGCGTGAATCCTCGCCGCGCATGCCCTCCGGAATGTGAGGGAGAAGACGCTGATAGATATTCTCCGTAATGAAAGGAGTGAAAGGTGCCAGTCCCTTAGTGAGAGTAAAGATGACTTCAAATAAAGTGTTCAGAGCATGCTTAGTGTCCTCCAAGCCGAGCTCGCCCTTCAGGCGCTTACGGTTGAAGCGGATGTACCAGTTAGTAGTGGTATCGATCAGAGCCAGCAAACGTGGAACCACAGTGTAAAGGCGATAAGCTTAATAATGTTAGCGCATCAGTAATTTTCTCATCAAAAAAAGGGTACATACCCGCCATCTCCTCGTTAACAAACTTTAGTAGACTTTGGCAACTGGCCAGAATCCATCTGTCCATGACATTGGTGTTGGTGGCTCCAGAAGCTGGGTCGAAAACAAAATCAATATTCTCAACCTTCTTTAACAATGCAACCTGCCCCTCGAAGAATTTGTAACTATTCCACAGTGGCAGCAGAACCTTCGCGACAACCTCCTTCACGCCAGCCTCCTTGAAACGGAGAGGTTCAGCTCTCACAACCGGAGAGTTGATCAGGTATAATCTGAGTGCATCGGAACCGTATTTAGACATAACGATGGAAGGATCCGGGTAGTTCTTGAGACGCTTAGACATCTTCTTACCGTCCTCAGCGAGCACGATACCGTTGACTATGCAGTTCTGGAACGGCGATTTCCCAAACAGATGTGTGCCAAGCACGAGCAATGTGTAGAACCAGCCTCTGGTTTGATCCAGGCCTTCAGCGATGAAGTCACCTGGAAAAGAAGCCTCAAACTTGTCTTTGTTCTCGAATGGATAGTGCTGACTAGCATACGGCATGCTACCAGACTCGAACCAGCAGTCGAAGACCTCCTCGACGCGGCGGAGAACACCCTTGCCCATCTTACTTGGAATGGTGATATGGTCGATCTTGTCACGATGGATGTCAGAGAGATCTCCCTCGTAGCCACTGAGCTCTTTCAGCTCCTCAACACTGCCGATGCAGACTCTTTCCTCCCCGTCATCACTGACCCAAAGTGGGATCGGAGTTCCCCAGTAGCGGTTACGGGAGACGTTCCAGTCTCTTGCATTGGCAATCCAGCTAGCAAAACGCTTCTCCTTCACGAAAGATGGCACCCAGTGGGAGCCCTCAATGTTCTCAAGCATTTGTGGGATGATCTCTGGGATCTTGACGAACCACGATGGAACGGCGCGGTAGATGAGGGGTGTATCGGAACGTGGACACATAGGATAACTATGCTTGATCTGAGAGTCCACAATCAGACGGCCGGTACCCTTCAAGTGCTTGATGATAGCCTTATCCGCCGCTTTGACGTGCTGTCCCTCGAAATCCCTGACGGGGGAGGTGAAGTGGCCGGTCTCATCAACTGGGTTTGGTGGGCCGCGGGTAACATCAATCACGCCGCACTCGAGGGCAAGATTGTAATCCTCTTCTCCAAATGCTGGGGACTGATGGACGATACCCACACCGCTGTCATCCGTAACGTAGCCGGCATTGAAAACACGGAAACCATAGTCCTTGAATTCGTCGTAGAAGTAATCAAAGAGTGGCTCGTATTTCCATCCAAGCATGTCCTTGCCCTTGATCTTCTCGAGGATCTTGAACTTCGCCTTCTTTGGGTCCTTGTAGAGTGTTCCCAAAAGTTTTTCCAAGAGAATGTAGTTCTTGCCGGATGCTTCATCGTGGATCTTGATGTACTCGAAATCTGGGTGGGCAGCAAGGCCGGTGTGGGATGGGAGGGTCCATGGTGTGGTGGTCCAGGCCAAAAGGCATGTCTGAGGGTCGTCTAGGAGTGGGAAGGTAACAACCACAGCTGGGTCTTGCACATCTTGGTAGTTCTGGTTGGCCTCAAAATTACTCAATGCGGTAGTGAGAGCTGTCGAATATGGCATAACACGGTGGCCTTGGTAGACGGCGCCCTTGTCGTGGATCTGCTTGAAAACCCACCAAACCGACTCCATATAGCTTGGATCCATAGTCTTCTATAGCGTTAGTCGTCAATCACACGTCCAAGAACCAGTATTCTTTACCTTGTAATCGTTGTCGAAATCAATCCAGCGTCCTAGTCTGTCAATTGTGGTGCGCCATTCTGCTGAGTATTTCATGACGATGGCTCTGCATTCCGCATTGTAGTTCTCCAAACCAAGCTTCATGACAGCATCCTTTCCAGAGATTCCAAGCTTTTTGTCAATTTCGTGCTCGATAGGAAGGCCGTGAGTATCCCATCCGAAGCGGCGCTCAACATGGAAACCTTTCATCGACCAGTATCTTGGGATGATATCCTTGATGGTGGAGGCGAGGAGATGGCCATAATGCGGAAGACCGGTTGCGAATGGTGGTCCATCGTAGAAGGTGTAGAGCTTTCTGCCCTCCGACAGCTCAACCTTTGTAAAGTCAGTATCGTGGAATGTGGTAGTAGAGTGATGGTGCAAACCTGTCTCTCGAAGGCCTTGATCTCTTTCCATTTTGCGAGGACAGTCTCTTCCTCCTTTGGAAAGTCGATGGACATGTTGGACACCTTGCAGCAGAGTTCTACTATAGTTATGCTTGTGGTGGTCTTGCGCCGTAAGACAGCAGGAGTTGAGGGCGGAGAGATGAGATACGTCGGCGAGGTCTGTTAACGCGATATGCGATATGGATGTGTAGCAGTCGGAAATTTTGAGTCACACCGACAACCAGTTCACAAGGAGCTCACGGCGAAACAGTCACTTTTGTAGCGGTAAGTGAGGGAATCAAGAACAAATGCTATATTTACTTCACGAGATATCTTTTTCTATTTATTTTAAATATGCTATTTAGTGGGGGAGGTGAAGTGAGAGGGGTCGTTATATAATTTTAGATAGGGTACCTACCGGCCACCTGGACAGGTGAGACAGGGACAATCTTATCGCCTACCCCGCGATTAGCGTCTCTGAACACGTGATGAGTTCTGGAAGTAGGCCAGCCTTGCGAGATCTGCCCTGTGTCTTGGCGCCAAACTGGCAACAAGTCAGACTCAGATAGGGCTGTCCCTCCGTTTTCGGTGGCATTGAGTCCTTGTGGCCATATATTCGTTGCAACTTGCAAGGCTGAGAACGAAGTGTCACGTCTTGATAAAGAGTCACACAACCATCAAAGTCATCCAGCCAACTGCACTATTAATTGGTGCGAGTTCACTCCTTTCACGCTAATTCTACTGCGTATACCGCATGATTAGCCTGTAGAGCAGTCGTCAGTTACAACCGGCTACTAATCACGCCCCTTTCACTGCCAACGATGGCAGCTCCATCCACCGCCAATGGAGGTCCGACTCGCATCAACATTCTCGGCAAGGACAACATCATCGTCGACTTCGACATCTGGCGCAGCTTTGTAGTGAAGGATTTGCTACAAAACTTGCAGTCATCCACCTACGTGCTTATCACTGACACCAATCTCTCCGGATTGTACCGCGACGACTTCGAAGCTGCCTTCACCACCGCCACCGCCAGCTTGTCAGCTCCGCCGAGGCTATTGAGCTATGAGATCCCCCCAGGAGAGAGTTCTAAAGGACGCGCCACTAAAGCCGAGATTGAGGACTGGATGCTCTCGCAACAATGCACGAGAGACACCGTTATTATCGCTCTTGGAGGTGGGGTCATTGGTGATATGATCGGCTACGTTGCAGCAACCTTCATGCGTGGAGTGCGCTTTGTCCAGGTGCCAACTACTCTGCTGGCCATGGTTGACTCCTCGATTGGTGGAAAGACCGCCATTGACACTCCGCTTGGCAAGAACCTCATCGGAGCGTTCTGGCAGCCAGAGCGCATCTATATCGACCTCCGCTTCTTGGAGACCTTGCCCGTCAGAGAGTTCATCAACGGTATGGCAGAGGTTGTGAAGACCGCTGCTATCTGGGATGAGAGCAGATTTGCTGAGCTTGAGAGCAACGCATCTCTTATCATGCAGACCCTTCGCGACACCACCCGAAGCAGAGCAGACCGCCTTACGCCAATCAGAGATATCTTGAAGAATATTGTCATTGGCTCGGCAGGCATTAAGGCAGAGGTTGTCAGTAAGGATGAGAGAGAAGGTGGTTTAAGAAATCTCCTCAACTTCGGCCACTCCATTGGCCACGCCTACGAGGCCATTCTCACGCCTCAGGTCCTGCATGGCGAGGCCGTTGCCATTGGTATGGTTAAGGAAGCAGAATTGGCTCGTTACCTTGGAGTGATGAAGCCAGGAGCTGTTGCCCGCCTCGTCAAGTGCATCTCCAGTTACGATTTGCCAACATCTGTCGAAGATAAGGTCGTCCGCAAGAGGACAGCCGGCAAAAAGTGTCCAGTTGATGATCTCTTGAACAGGATGGCTGTTGACAAGAAGAATAGTGGAAAGCAAAAGAAAATCGTGCTTTTGTCTGCAATTGGCAAGACCTACGAGCCAAAGGCAACTGCTGTAGAGGATGACGCGATTCGCATTGTACTCTCGAAATCTATCATTGTCACTCCAGGAGTTCCAAAAGACCTGAAGGTTGAGATCACTCCGCCTGGGTCTAAGAGTGTTTCTAACCGCGCTCTGGTCATGGCGGCTCTGGGTACTGGTCCTTGCCGCATTCGCAACTTGCTTCACTCGGATGATACCGAGGTGATGCTTACCGCGATTGGTAAGCTTGGGGGTGCCACGTACGTATGGGAAGACGAGGGAGAGGTTCTCATCGTCCGTGGAAAGGGTGGTGACTTACACGCAAGTCCATCTGAGTTGTATCTGGGTAACGCCGGTACGGCTTCCAGGTTTTTGACTACAGTTGCCGCGTTGTGCAAACCATCCACTGTGAACTCTACAGTCTTGACAGGAAATTCTCGCATGAAGGTTCGCCCTATCGGGCCTTTGGTTGAGTCGCTGAGGGCCAATGGTGTTGAGGTGCAGTATCTTGAGAAGGAGAAGAGTCTTCCAATCAACGTCGCTGCCAGCGGAGGCTTCGAAGGCGGACTCATCGAACTCGCAGCAACTGTCTCGTCGCAGTATGTTTCGTCCTTGTTGATGTGCGCCCCATACGCGAAGAAACCTGTCACTCTTCGTCTTGTTGGCGGAAAGCCAATCTCTCAGCCATACATTGACATGACAACAGCAATGATGGCAGCCTTCGGAATTGATGTGGTAAGATCCACCACAGATGATCATACCTATCACATTCCGCAGGGAGTCTATCAAAATCCCGCAGAGTACACAGTGGAGAGTGATGCAAGTTCGGCAACTTACCCTCTTGCTATTGCAGCCATTTCTGGAACCACCTGCACCATTCCAAACATTGGCTTCAACTCTCTTCAAGGTGACGCTCGCTTTGCCGTCGATGTATTGAGGCCAATGGGCTGCACTGTGGAGCAGACCGCCACGTCGACCACTGTGACTGGGCCTGCACCAGGAACGCTTAAGGGACTCGAAGACATCGACATGGAGCCTATGACTGACGCCTTCCTCACCGCTTCCGTTCTTGCAGCCACAGCTAAGGGAACAACAAAGATTAGGGGAATCGCCAATCAACGTGTTAAAGAGTGTAACCGCATCAAGGCCATGAAGGACGAACTGGCCAACTTCGGAATTACGTGCCGTGAGACCGAGGACGGAATAGAGGTCGATGGCAAGCCAATAGCCAGTCTGACAAACCCTAAGGACGGCGTGTATTGCTATGATGATCATCGCGTAGCCATGAGTTTCTCCGTTCTCGCTACCGCCGTTTCGGAGCCAACCCTCATTCTCGAAAGAGAATGTACAGCTAAGACTTGGCCTGGATGGTGGGACGTGCTCTCCGTCTTTTTCAATGTCAAGTTAAACGGGAAAGAGGTCGACATACATCATGACCGCGAGGAGAAGCCGGCCGCACCTGAGCAGTCAATGTTCATAATTGGCATGAGAGGGGCTGGAAAGACTACTGCTGGCGGCTGGGCATCAGAAGTCCTAGGACGCCCGCTGATTGATCTTGACCAGGAGTTGGAACGGTCCTTAAATATGACTATTCCAAAGATCATCGAGTCTAAGGGCTGGGAAGGGTTTAGGGATGAAGAGCTTGCACTTCTCAAACGCGTAATTGCTGAAAAGCCGAACGGACACATCTTCGCCTGCGGAGGTGGAATCGTTGAGATACCGGCAGCCCGTACTTTGTTGTCTAATTACCACAAGAATGGCGGAATCGTGTTATTGGTCCATCGCGACACTGAAGATGTCATGAAATACCTTCAGATTGACAAAACTCGTCCAGCCTATGTGGAGGACATGATGGGTGTCTATTTGCGCCGCAAACCGTGGTTCCAAGACTGCAGCAACTTCCAGTATCATAGCCGCAGCACTGATAGTGGCACACTCTCCTTGGCACGGGAGGATTTTGCTCGTTTCATCAAGCTCATCTCCGGCAAGAGCTCTCAATTTGAGGCCATCAAGGCTAAGGAACACTCTTTCTTTGTCTCATTGACCATGCCAGATATCAGCGAAATGCTCGATATTCTCCCGGAGGTGGTGGTAGGATCTGACGCAGTGGAGCTGCGCGTTGACCTGCTTCTTGATCCTACTTCGAAGGACGGCTTACCTTCCGTTGATTTTGTCTACGAGCAGGTAGCATTGTTGAGATCAGTTACACAGTTGCCTTTGATCTTTACTGTGCGCACCACGAGTCAGGGCGGTCGTTTCCCTGATTCTGCTCATGAGGAGGCTTTGGCTTTGTGTAAGGCGGCTATTCGCATGGCAGTGGATTACCTTGACTTGGAGATTCAGTTTCCGACCAAGCTTCTCAGCTCGGTTACCGCTTGCAAGGGATTTTCTAAGATCATTGCTTCGCACCACGACCCGCTAGGCCGTCTTTCGTGGAAGAATGCTGGATGGGCTCAGTACTATAACAGAGCGCTTGAGCACGGAGATGTCATCAAGCTCGTGGGCTGTGCAAAATCCATTGATGATAACTTTGCCTTGGCAAAGTTCAAGGATGATATGTCGCACGATACTCCGCTCATCGCCATCAACATGGGTCCTAAAGGCAGACTCAGTCGCATTCTCAATGGCTTCATGACACCCGTCTCCCATCCGGCTTTACCCTTCAAAGCCGCCCCAGGGCAATTGTCTGCTGCCGAAATCAGGAGCGGGCTTTCGCTTCTCGGAGAGATCGATCCCCTGAACTTCTACATCTTCGGCAAGCCAATCTTTGCCTCTCGTTCGCCTGCGCTGCACAACACGCTCTACGCCAAGACTGGATTGCCACATTGTTATCAGCGCTTCGAGACTGATGTTGCCGAGGATGTTAAATCGATCATACACTCGAAGGATTTCGGTGGAGCGAGTGTAACCATTCCGCTCAAGATCGATGTGATTCCTCTGCTTGACGAGCTTTCTAATGCCGCTAAGACCATTGGAGCTGTCAACACGATTGTCAAGAGCATTTCCTCCGATGGTACTAGCCATCTTCTTGGTGACAACACTGACTGGACCGGCATTGAGAAATCGCTCGTCGCCGCCGGGGCTGAGCCAGGTTCCGGCTTGGTTATCGGTTCCGGTGGCACGGCTAGGGCAGCTATCTATGCTCTCCAGTCCTTGGGCTATAGTCCTGTTTACATTGTGGCCAGGTCGCCAGAGAAGGTCGATGAGCTAGTTTATGCCTTTCCAGGTCTTGTGCCAGTGCGCTCGGTCGCGGATATTACCAGTCTTCCTAGTCTTCCAAGTGTCGCCGTTGGTACAATTCCATCAGCAAAACCGATTGATGCGGCTATTAGAGAAATCCTCGTGGAGATCTTTCATCACGAGAAGTCAAGCGAGGCGTGCAAGATCCTCCTCGAGATGGCCTACACGAGCTCAAGCACGACGGCCCTGATGAACATGGCACAGGATGCAGGCTGGAAGTCCGTTGAGGGCATCGAGGCGTTAATCTGGCAGGGGATTGAGCAGTTCCGCATTTGGAACGGAATTGCGCCGGTTTACCGTGATGCGCGGGCTGCTGTCCTTGCTCAGGACAAAGCTTAGGCGGTCATATAGATGACGCTGAGAATTTTGGGCGACCAAGATAAATGTCGCACCTTTAGGCCATGCCACAGTTGGCGAGTTTCACAGATGGGAAACATATTAAAGTTATGCTAGAAGACCTTTCGAATGTCGCTTTTAATTCTATTACAAGTGGTACCTAGCCATGCCCTTTTCGTACTATTCGCTACAAGTACATTGCCCATACGGCATACATTCAACCACGCGCCAGATGTTACAGCATGCTTTCTATGCCTCATTTTCGCTTACGGCTTTCTCACTTAGAATGCTTGCATATCTTCTCTATACTCTGCTAAAGCAATACGCTCAATAAAACCCTCCAAAATACTGAAATATTAAGCCCATAACGGGCTGTTTAGCGAGGAAATCAAAACAAACAAAAGAGACAAAATTTTCGATCACTAATATCATTATCATACAGCCCGCTATATAGTATATCAAATCGTAAAGATAGGTCGCTCTATTGATCTTGGCAAACGGCAAGAGGAATTTGCGACATTTCATGAGGGTCGTATATGACGTCATAATTCTCAGGTGTCTGATTAAGCGCCAAGGCTTGCTGTTCATGACGCATGAAACTCCGCAATGATATCAATCTGTGAGCCAAGGCTACGAAATTGATGTCACAGTGAACTCTTTCGTGGTTTAATCGACGCCTCATCCCTGCATGCTCACAGCCGGCGCCTGTGCTTGCCGGGAAAGTCCACTTCTGGGTGCACAACACGCATGTGTCTGGTGAGAGCATCACTGCGACTGAAAGTCTTCTCTTCAGTGCATAAGTGACAGCGCACCTTCTGCTTACGAGCGGTATGTATAGTGTCCTCGTGTCTAGTCAGATCATACGGCCTTGAAAATATGGTGTTGCACGGTTTTCCTGTAGACGGATTGATGCGTTCACATTTGTGAGGGCCGGCTTGAGAGTTGCGCAAAAGCGCCGCTGAGGTCATCCCGCCACTAGCATCGCTTCCCCGATGCGCGCTAGACCCTGACCCACCCAACAGTGGAATCGATTGGCGATGACCCTCGCGCTTGTGTTTCTGCAGCTTTGAAGGAGTCTCGAATCGTAGGGTGCAGCCATGGTAGGTGCAAGTGTACGTTCCAGTGTCAGCTTTTGCGCCTATGGGCTTTTTCGAGTCGGAATAATCGTTGAATCCTGCTTCCATCGAGTTCATGTTTGGCGTATAGTCTGATGTGCGATCCGCGCCATTTGACATGCCACTTGTGGACTGACGCTGTTGAGGCACAAACGGGTATTGTTGCGGCACCTGCACGCCTACCACTGAAGGTGAGGCAAAGTTGAAACTTGAACCGTGGCGCTGTGTCGTCTGCGACGAGTTCGAGTATGAAGAGCTCTCCCTCCTACTTGTTGCCATGCTGGCAAAACTTTGCTGTGAAGAGCTATCTTCTATGTCGGTCGGCGCTTCCTGCTTTGTAGGCTGTGCGATTTGATAGTGCGCGGCTTGTCTCGGTGGAAATAACGGCCTCGCTGCATCCTCTTCTGTCTCATGATATTCCAGCAATGCGTCCTTCGGCGAAATCGTTTTGGGAGTATTTTGCTCAGGCGAGGACCTCTTCGCGTGCTCCTCTAGTGCCCTCGCATATTCCTCGTCCTTCTGTTGTTCGCGCATCTGCGCAGCAGAGCCTAAGCGGATTTGCGTCGACGGGTGTGAGCTAAATGCCTGGTTTAATGTTGGTGCGAGCGGGGATCCTTGACGGAAGGGTGAGCGACCTCGTGACTGGTTTGGTAATGGTGTATGAGACGACGCGCGAAGGTGTTGATTGTTTGCCGCAGCGAGTCTTTGGGAGAAAATATCTGATTGATGCGATGGCGACTGTGTGGCCTTCTGTGATGGCTGCGATGGCGCCGAGGTAAACGTGAAGATCGGGCTGTACAGCTCGTCATTGTACACATCGGACATGGTCCTGTCAAGCTTTGGCACTGTGGGGGGGGCGCGATACTCTGCATCTATGCATAAGTGCTCATCCTGGTTAAAAAAGGAGGAGAGACGCCTACCAATTCTTCGGCTCATATCTTCGAAGTCGTCGCCTCCAGACGGTGTCGCAGGTGAATCATGGGTGCTCGCCACCGACGGGCGGGGCGTATGGCTGTATTCTGGAGCAGGCATGTTTTCCTCCCCCATATTTTGCTTTTGCATCGACATCAACTGATTGTAAGTCGGCTGTATGTTGTACGAGTGCATGCTATAGTTGTGCTGGAACGCAGCTGGCATATAGTCTTCGGCGCCCGTTGTCTTTGAGAAATTGGATGTATTTTGATCAGTAAGCCCGTCATAATACACTTCACCGACGGGTTCCGAAGGCAATATAACTGGGTGCTGAGAGTTGGCCAGGTTGTATGGTGAGGCTGGTCCCACTGAATTTAGGGACGAGAGCGAAGACTCGCGATTATGATTCCGTGCAGAGACGGGCGTCAATTGACCGTTCGAGTATTGCCAACTGCTCTGTGAAACTGGTTGCTCAGACTGCATAAGTCTCTCTTGCTGTTGTGAAATATGGCGGGGTATGTGCTCGATCAACTGAGCTTGTTCGTCGTAGACAAAGACTTGTGTTGCGTTGACGTTGAGTTGCTGTATATAATTCTGCTCCGCTACGAACAATTGAAAATTGATAGGTATCGAAGGCGCTGCGTGATCAGAGGACTGGAATTTCTGTTCTTTGGTTCGCGGTATCGACTCGAGATAGGAGAATGTGGGGTTGTAGTGGTATGGATCGGTTGACTGACGTCCCTGTGCTAAGAGCATGTGGAACTATATATGTGGCAAACGGCTAAGTACGGCTGGCTGACAAGGGCGAATTGGATAGGTTGTCTTAAACGAGACTGATTGATAAGGCAATGACTCGTCGGCCTACTTCTCCGATGATGATGCGTTTAGTTTGGGGGTCGTATAAGAGCGAGTCCGAGGCCAAGTCCCAGGTGCCCAGTCCGTAGTGAGTCTTGATTAATAAGACTCAATTAAGTTCTTGGATATTCTTTTGCCTTCTTAAACAATCAGGTGACTGGTGGCATGTGATTGTACTTAATATAAGCCACAATGAAATACGGGTAAGTCGTCGTTTTCGTGTAGGATAAGATGTGGTCCGCGTGGGACTGATAGTTTTCTTCGTGGAGCAGTCTAGATGGTGTATACAAAGGAGCAAGAACTGAGAAAGCGGGACGATGAGATCTTTTTAAGTTCTACATCATATATGATGCTTTTTTTGGGTCGAATCTGGGAACGGCATGGGATGCGGCCTGGTTAGTTTTTCATGGACATACAAAAAGCCACAAATTGTCAACGATGATGAGAGGGAGGTCTGTAAACTGCCGTGGTTCGACAAGGACCAGAGCCATGACGCATTGACATCCTTGTCAGTGGGGATGACAAGATGACAAGATGACAGGGATGGTCTTTGGCGTTGTTGTGCTGAAGTTACGTACGGAGTCACCGCTCGCTTGCGGGTGGGGTAAAAAGTTAAGCCACACTTCCTTTGCAATGAGAGACTGGACTGACGGAGATGTCGTGGCCAGCCGGTTGTGTCCGGCTTGTGCTCTACCGCTCTGTGGCTGGTGTGCTGCACTTGCAGAGCTGACCAAGCTCTATGGAGCATCCAGCTTAGTAATCACCCTTGGGCATCTGTTGAGTGTGGCTTAGCATGACCAGTCCACCCTCAAATGGACACGACTTCTGCTTTGGGTGCAGCGCTCGGACGAGAGCGAGCCGGTTCCCGGGTCCCACCAAATCCGCTGTCTAAAGTGTCCTGTACCACAACCGATACGACTGGACGTGAACAGCATCAAATCCCCTTAGTGCATTTTCGTTCTAAGCTATAATGCGAGTAAGTTGACGTGTGGTGCCGCCACTGCCATTCATTGAGCCCCGCTGCCTTCGGTTTGCTGGGCTGCTCAGTAACATGGCCATCTCGTGGAAGCGTACTCGTAAAACTATCGTTTGATAGAAATTTCCATATGTTGCAACTTGCAGTAACCCTTGGCCGATGAGGCCCGCCTTGATACAGATGCGGAGCATCCCGACACTGCCAGCGGTCTCGCTCCTACAGTCTGCTCCCACCTCGAAAAACAAATCGTGCGCCGACACGCACGAGACACTGCACGTGTGCTTCTTCAGCTACGATCAATCGTGGCTTGCATACCCCACGCTTGACTTAGAATAGACACGCCTGCTAGCGGTTTCTCGCGGCTCTACTCACTGAATCCATAAGCCAGCCGGGTTTCTTCATCCTCAGCTGGACAATCGTAACTAGAAGGGCCTGCAAGTGGACCCACGAAAACTTCTTCAACCATCAAGCTTGTTCTGCCATTATAGTCGTAAGTGTTGTATGCTTTGGTCGGATGACCTCTACGCACTTCATGGATTCAGACTCGAAATGCAGACGCAATGTTCACAGAGTACGTGGTATTGACGCTAGATGCCAGCGAACCAGCCAGTTTGTTTTACTGATTCGCGGTCGCAGAATCTTCGAGTACATTCAATCCACGCCTCTTGGGGCTTCGAAGACGTGGTGTGCTCGCACAGAGAGTCGTAGGTAGGGCTGTACGAGGATAATGACAAAAGTCTGGGGCCAGCTGCCATTTCAGTGCAAAACACTACTACTTCACACCTCTGCTAAGTTCTTAAGCGATGGTTAAAACAGGAAACAATATATGTCAATCATGCTCGACTCTATGTAAATTATGAGCTCTGCTATTTTACTTGTGCTCTTATTGCTTTATCTTCGAAATATCTGCCCGTCCAAAGATTGGGAGACGCGCAGAAGCACGAGTTAAGCACAATTTGAATGAGAAACAGCCATTTTCGCCGAGCAGTCTTAACTTTCCATCTAATCATAGGCGCTAATGAAGATATTTCGGATTTTTGATCTGACGAGAATAAACAAAACATATCCGATGAGAATCTTCGCCATACATTATTTTATAATTAAAAGCTGTTTTGCTCATGTAGCAGGGATATCAAAGTATGCCGTTTTGGCTTGATAAGCACAGTTGCCCGGCGACTTTTGCCAGAAACCTCGTACATGGGTATGACGGCTCTCGGAGTAAGCGATCAAGGCCACAGATCCAGGCTCGGTCATTCGTTGCATCTAAGCCACACAATGGGCACTATAGGCAGATCTCTTTCTCATGAAAAAATGTTGCTGCAGTGGAATTCGCAGTATTCCGGAACCTGGCATGTTGAAATTTAAAGACGTTGCAGTTATCTTTGAAGCACCGCAAGTACTGCACTTATTCGGAAATGCTCTTACGTTGTGTTCCCTCATGGTATTATTCATACCCACATGTTTGTTAGTGTCGAACCTTTGTTCTCTTTCTTGCGAGGAACATTGGGAGAGCGGAATTGCGCTTTACCATGGAGCATGGACAGTGTCCACATCAAGTGAGATAGATCGGGGTATCTAATTAGTCTGTCCTGGCTCAACGAGTGCTTGCTCCTGCGTTTTGAGGAGCATGCCTTCCCAAAGATGCCCAGACTACTGTAGGTAATTGTGTACGACTAGCGTTTCTACCTCGCCCCCTTTGGCTATGTAACGGTTGACAGTAGTCTTGAGTACTCCTTAATCTTCGCTTCTTGGGCAACATAGAGTATGCAAGCAAGATCATGATAAATCACATCCGCTCAATCTCCTTACCACAGTTAGAGAGCTTCCAGGTATGAGGGCCTAATTGGTCCCGAGCCACATCGTGGCTTGGGGCTTTGATAGATCGTGGTTCGAGTGTGTGGCGAGTGTTAATCAACTCCTTGGCATATTTGCCACCTGCAACCTGCCAATTCGGAGTGCTTGAATCGAGATGCTCCCCGTATGGTGAATTGGTGATGGAAGGGAAAGTTACTTCGTGCTACAACTAGAGATACTCTTTGAGAATAGACAGATAAACCTCATGGTTAGTTCTTTCGGTGCCATTTTTAAACTTTGCATGTCAGAGGGAAAGCACATGCCCATCCACTCTTCCTATCACTTCTGGATCCTCACTCTGATTCCAAGTAGAGGCGCATGCTTCCACAAGACGCTGTCGACGTTTCTATGGCAGGTGTTCATATTTTGTTCATAGGATGTGGCATCCCGTCAAGCTGTGGGTCGATTCAGTATTCTTGCCCTAAATTTACTTGCGCATGGGGTTGTTTCTTTCTCGAAGTCTTCAGAGCTCGCATATTTTCTCTTTTTCGGCGCTGCTGAAGCACTACAGACCGCGAACAGCCACCACAATTGACTTGCTCATATCGGAAAATCCAGTACAAATCTCTATGGGATTATTCGGGGTTTCAAGCTAGTTAATGGTCGTGAAAGTCAAAGACTTTTGCCATGGGGCAGCCCAAGTCAGAAGGAAAAAAAGCATTATGACTACGAAAATGATATTATAAACGGAAATTACTTAACAGCGACCCTGGGTATCTGGGTTTACCAGATTGCCACTTTCTAGCATTTTAATATCTAGATTGTCATTTCTTCGTACACTACAAGCCGTAGCAGGCTAAAAGCCTCTACCTTCAGGGCATGAATCTGCCACTTTTCTTTTAATAGAGGTCAGAGTTGGCTTAAAACAGAGAACTAAACTATAAACTGGTTAGTATCCATGACTGCAACAAAGGTGAACTACGTGCACACTTCAGTATAAAGTCCCGGCTCCAACATAGCAACGAGACCTTATGGTTCCTGACATCGAGACTGAAACTTTAGATAGCTAATCGGTTAGCAATCACCATTGTGAAATTGTGGATGAACAGCAGAGGCGCTGAGGCTGGCGCTATTAAGTCCGAAAATCATTCCCCTGCCTACCACAACCAGAAGTCGTTCATCAATTGATTTCTAACGACACAACCCAATTAGTATTAGAGCGATGTCTTTGAGGGAAACTTTTGCTGCTTTTTAGCAAGAAGAGTGATTAGCTGGCAGTTTTGATATTTAGTCCCCAAACGTGGCGTTTTAGCGAAGCGCCCTGTCTCGTGTGGCAGATGGATAAATTTTCGTATTATAAGACGACTAAATCTAACCACTCTTTCGCGCCGGAAACCAGGGTAGAATACTACTCCTTTAACTCCCTTTAATGAAAACG
This sequence comes from Antarctomyces pellizariae, assembly GCA_010623925.1. Classification (NCBI taxonomy): domain Eukaryota; kingdom Fungi; phylum Ascomycota; class Leotiomycetes; order Thelebolales; family Thelebolaceae; genus Antarctomyces; species Antarctomyces pellizariae. Next base: position 159,768 of record WCAA01000003.1, read on the forward strand.
AAGTAAACATTAGGATTGGATATGGTAGGGCCCATATGAGCTCCAAGCAGTGCAACAGGATATTAAAGTGTTGGCCTTGAATTTTAGAATTCCATTACGAGTACGAGTACATACATTTCAACCTTAGACATCGACCACAAAACACAATGAGTACAAAACGTATATACAAGCACATGACACAACATGGTAAAGCCTCGAACAAGTTGATGAAAGCATCACTCCACAATTGCCAGGTTGACCAGTAACACCGGACCAACGGACAGCACCAAGCTCGGAACGCAGTGGTGGAGCATGCACCAAACCGCGTCAGTAGGAAAGATGGAGCACAACAGAGCTTTGTGACGCGACTTATCACAGATAAGGTGAAATATAGAGATGAATATATGTGTGTGATGGTGAGTTTGATTATCTCGTTAACCACCTATCCATGCCTGGAAACCGATACCGTTGTATGATACAATCGTAACTCCGCAAATAACCCCATATCCCAGTGCCATCAATTGACTACCATCTCCCGTAGGAGGATCCACCACAGCCCATTGCCGCAGGAGGAAATTCGTAACATAACATTGCTAAAAGACAAACGCTTAACCACCGAAACCGTACAGGGTGCGGCCCTGTCTCTTAAGAGCGTAGACAACATCGAGGGAGGTGACGGTCTTGCGCTTGGCGTGCTCGGTGTAGGTAACGGCATCGCGGATGACACCCTCAAGGAAGGTCTTCAGAACACCACGGGTCTCCTCGTAGATCACTACAGACTTAGTCAGAGAGGGGTTTTGAGGAAAGTTACTGTTGCGAGGACTTACTGGCAGAAATACGCTTGACACCACCACGACGTGCGAGACGACGAATAGCTGGCTTGGTGATACCCTGGATGTTGTCACGAAGAATCTTGCGGTGACGCTTGGCTCCGCCCTTTCCAAGACCCTTTCCACCCTTTCCGCCTGAGAAAACGCGTCAGTGTGGTCCAAGATAATGAATGTGTTAGCTGGGGTAGCGGTGATAGTACTCACGTCCAGTCATGATGAAGGTGGTAGTTGAAGTAGAAATACGTGTGGGGTAATAGTATCAAGGGTGTAGATAACTAGTGGTCGTTGTGATGTTCGTTGGTGGATGAGAATTGAATGTATGAGATAGAAGAAGGTGCGGAAGTGGGGTTTAGTGGAAGTATAAGAAGTCGTCGCGGTCGCGGCTGGGATCACTCGGATTAGGCGAGATCAGATTTGGTGGGGGAAGGCAATCACCCAACGCTCAGACCGCAGAGACCCCAGGGAAATCAGTGATCTCGACGACGCTAAGCCTAACAAAGCCAACTTTGGACGTGGTGGGATGGCGGAATACGCGATTACCATTGGCCAGGTCAAGATGGGGCAGGCAACAGCTGCCATCCGCTGCCTGGCGCCGGACACCACTGACGCGAACCTAAACTGCAGGACACAGCGCGGCGTAGCTTGGGCCCCGGCACCCGTTAAGATTCGGCAGTGGCACACCACAACCCCGTACGGAGTACCTTCCTTGCCTGCTGCCTGCCCTGCCGCCTTGGGCCCGTCACAATACATTTCTGCATAATGGCATTTCGAGGCACCACATTTTGAAGCACATCCATACAGAAAATATTCACTTTATTCACATCATCAGGGAGCTCTCATTCAAGCGATACACCCTGCCGTAATTATGAAAGTATAACGACTATGTGGTGACGTTGAAGGCGGCCACAAAAAGTCTACAAAAGGTGCATGTTCAAAGTGATCCATTTGGTGTTCGTAGACGATTCGCGCAGAATCCTTAATACGCGTCTCTGATTGGTCAGATAATGATATCAAAGTGCGGTTGTTTTGTTGTTCCACTTGAGCCTTACCGTTCTTTCATGCCTAGTAGGCGCAAATCACGCTAAGAAGTGCGCTGTTGTTCGGAAACGGTTACCAGCCCCAAAACACTCCCGCCTTGCAACTGATCTGACAATTCGAATCACTCACGCTAAGCGAATCCGAATGCCAATACAAATACCCACCCCTCCCACTTCCTTTCTTCTTCCATCCAGCATCTCCACATCCGACAACCACATCCACTTTACATCTACATCCATCAACAACCCTTCCACAAAACATCACTACGAGTATCCAAAATGGCCCGTACTAAGCAGACTGCCCGTAAGTGACCACATTATCCATCATCTCGACATAAGCTTGAGGCTTTGGAGTGGTGGCGCGGACGCAGAAGCATGGCCGATCCCACTTGGGTGACGCGACGCGTCTCGACTGCACCTCCACTCAACCTCAACACCACGAATAAATATCTAACATAGTCAACAGGCAAGTCCACTGGTGGCAAGGCTCCACGTAAGGCTCTCGCCTCCAAGGCTGCCCGCAAGTCCGCACCATCCACCGGAGGTGTCAAGAAGCCACACAGATACAAGCCAGGTAAGCTCTCACGTCACTCGTACGAATTCGTATCACCATCTAACTCGCATATCAGGAACCGTCGCTCTCCGTGAGATCCGTCGTTACCAGAAGTCCACCGAGCTCCTCATCCGCAAGTTGCCATTCCAGCGTCTTGTCCGCGAGATCGCTCAAGATTTCAAGTCCGACCTCCGCTTCCAGTCCTCTGCCATTGGCGCACTTCAAGAGTCCGTTGAGGCCTACCTCGTCTCCCTCTTTGAGGACACCAACCTTTGCGCTATCCACGCCAAGCGTGTCACCATCCAGTCCAAGGACATCCAGCTTGCCCGCCGCCTCCGTGGCGAGCGCTCTTAAGCGGATCGTTTAGGCCTTTGATTTTTCTCGCGATGCAGCAATGGTTATGGGGGGCTATGGGATCTGGCCGGAGTTATCTGAACAAGGGTTTCGGTTGCTAAGGGTGTACATTATTTAAGACCAGCGATAGTGCGCTGAGTTCATGACCACAAGTTAGATGACGAATTACGATTCTCATCACCCTTTCAAAACATAACCATCTTTCTCATCTATGACTGACTTCAATGTGAATGCTTTCAAAGACGGCGCAACCCCCTTGGCTGGAGCCTAAAGAACTTTGCTTCATCACGCAAATCATGCCTTTGCCACCTTCGAGCAAATTTCTTGTCGAGGCAGTTGATGCTACAAGTGACTATGGGACTCTCATCTCATAACTTCCTGAGCTTCGACTACAGTATTTGAATTTTCCACCTCATCACTTTGAACTTGGAGTACCGAGCGCGATGTACTGTCCGACTGTGACTTAGACGCCCTTAGGAATCTGACACCACCCAGCTGCACGAGCTTAATCTTTGTCACTGTGTAGGTGTTGGCACAATCTCTGATTCGAGGTACCACACAGCTTCGTCCTGATGATGCTTGCCACAGCAGTCCTCTTGCATTGATGGCTCAGCACAACCAGAGGTGGGCAAACTGATGGCGAACCAGGGCGATTATAGATCCTCCTCCAGCACACTCCGTCGCCTACACCTATCTTTATGGTGCAAGTACTACACTAGACGCAGCGCAACCATTTCCAGGAATCGCTAACTTCATTCTTCTCTTCCTAATTTGGTGGGCAATAGACCAGTGACTTGGCGGCTCACATGAGGTGTCTTCATGATGCAGCAGGGGGTATGGTTTCTTCGTGCGACCATTTGGAGTTGTCGCGCAGCGGATGGTACCTTGGTGGTTTACCTTGGGAATCCTACCAAACCAACTCGACTCAGTACCCGTACACGCAACTGACAACCAGGACATGGCCATAATGTCTTTCCTTGTTTCGAAACTCTAAAGCGGATCGCAAACTAGCAATGCTCGTCTTTTGATCCTACGGCAACTTGTTGCTTCTTTCGCCATGTCAGAGGCTACCAAGATGTCCCAAAAGCACAAGCAGCAAGTAGTAGGTAAAGCGCCCTCATGGAACTTTATATTATTGAGGCTCGTGTGTCACCCGGTAGAATTGCTATTGCAGATGTTTGCCCTCACATCCCCAGACTCGGCCGATTGCTGGGTGTCATCCCTCAGCTGAAGGAGCAGAAGTCCTTCCCTTCATCAAGCAGCTCTGGCGACCATGCCGGATTTACTGCATTAAATATAAGAAAGAGATATATTTATCGCACCTTGTTGCAATAAGGATTTTCGTGTCTTCTCTGAGGTGGCCGGCGACCGTATCTGTGCTCTCAGCAGATCTGTTGATGATATCAAGGACGAGAGTGTTTTCATTGATACCTACCTAATTGAGATGACTCCTTTTCATTAGTATTTAATTGAGGTGACAAGCCCAATGTTCCTTGGTGCGTATTTCGACTTGTTTGAAAATGGATTTTTGCACATGTGTTCATACCTCGTAAATATTTAGATCACAGGAAAGACATATATCTTGATACATGAAGCTTGAAAAGTGTTGTTAAACAAATAATCGATGCTGGGATGTTTGTGCCGAGCGAAATATTTGGGCTTGTGTTCATAGTGATTATATAAGGATGATCACTTTGATCAATATTACTATATCCTTCGGCAGCGGTGTTGGGACAATATTGAGCATTATGCTCACTTTTACATTTTGTGCACACTTATCCTTCCGCAACGCGTATACCACTCCTCGGTTATAAAAACTGGTCAAATAATTGATACCATACGCGTACTATTGTATATTGATCATGCTAGCTTTCAAGGCATAATAATAATAACCAGAAATTACCATCATAATCCCATATTGAGGACCATACGCGATTATCCGCGCAGTGTTTTCATCACGAGTTTCCTTGTCACTTACGGCTTACAAAATTCGCTGGCCTCACCTTTCAGCTTAAAATTATAATCTTTTCAATGCATTTGGGCAGTACCAATATATAACTTTTTGCTCGCGGAAACAATTTCCCCAAAAGGAAAAACATGAGATTAGGCAGGCTCAGCAGTGAAAGACCAAACGCAATCGATTACTATCAAATGCCCTTCATAGTTCCACGATATATCATGGCCTTTAGAACCAAGCAGCACCAGATTATAGAAAGGCCAGCTAGATACTAAATACTTGCATAACATGTGACTTTCAGATATACCAAGAGGCCCATTATGGTCACCTTAAAAGACTTGTTCAATGATGGCGCCTTCTTTGTGCCGAATGTCTGCTGCGAGACAACACCGACAACAAATCAAGTATGCCAAGAACAAAGAGCGTATAAAAAACTGCTTTGCTATGCCGCTGTAGCCACTTCACCTCGCTTGCATACCATGCTGCCCAAATACCATCATTACCCTATCTACCAAAGCGCATCTGCGCCTGCGCAAAGTTGTACAGCGCCCTCAAGAAAACCTGATATGCTACTCCCTGATTATCGGGAACGTTGTAGATTTCGGTGAGCCTAATCTGCCACGGCGGGTATCCATCCAGCTCAACTGTAGGTCCGAAGAGAATTAGCAACTCCGGCTCACCCATAACACTTTCAGACAATTCGGCATCCACAAGCTCGATATTGATGTCGTCAGCAGAGATCTTGCCACGCTGGAACATCTCAGTTAGAGTTTTTGTGAGGTCCACAATCGAGTCTTGGCCATCCTCCTCGGAAATTAGGAGAATGGAGAGCTGGGCGGGAGAGATCGTGGTGTCGGAGGATGCTGTTGGAGAAGACTCCATCGATGGGATGTGCGGTGCACGAATGCAAAGGGCCGGAATGTGAGAGCCGAAGTAAGAGTTTAGCTTGCGGGAAACGGTACGATGCGTGGCAGGGATACGCTGCTTAAGAGCTCCAGTCTTCTCATAGATTGACAGCATGGGGATGCCGGCACATGCGCACCAAGCCGAGACTTCGGCGACTTCATCCATAAGCGCATCGAGCCCTGCATCTCCTCGTCCGCCTTCCTCCAACTTCAAGATAACGCTGAGATGCTCTGGCAGTCTTTTGAGTCCTTTGACGTCCTTTTGGATCAACTCGGGAGTGCGATGGTGGTAGTAAAGAACGCCGAAAATGCGGTCGCGAACTGCGTGGTAGGTTTGTCTAAACCGGATATATATGCTGAAGATCGTGTGAATGACTGCGAAAAGGAACGCGTGAAGCTGGTTCTTCATGAATCTCCGAACTCCGACAATGCCCTTCCCTTGCTTTGCGGTTGGTACACGTTCTTGCTTGGAGCGATTGTGTGGCTCCGGAAGGTATGGCTGTAACAGAATTAGTTGTCGCGAATACAGCCGTCGACTTGCATTGAACTCACAGCAATAAGCTTTTCGCGCTCCTCCTTGGTGAGAAGAGCTCCTCTAGCCCTGACATCCTGCCTGTAGAGGTCCTCCTCTTTCATCGGCGACATGATGTGTGTTGTTCGTGGTGAGTGCCCAGGTCTTTCCGCCGCTCCTCAATATTGACAACTATTTTTACAGCACGCTTGATTATCGTACGTGAGATGAGATGGCTGAGATGATAATGAGCGACAGTAGGAAATACGGTCAAGATAACCAGCGTTGAAAGAGTGGAAAATCAAGACTTGAGGTTCTCGGTCGGTTCAGTAAGGTTGTTGAAGAGCTTGCTTGTGAAGAGCGGACAGTCCTTGGGATCAAGATGCTTCGTACCTGGCTTACGTTGAGGTACCAGGATACAGTGCTCGCACCTTTCCAGCGGTGCCACGTCCACACGCACGGGCAGTTGCCGTAGTCCTGTCGATGAGTTGACGGTTCGTGCCGAGACCTTGCCTAGCCGTGTTGGGGTGATGGCAGCGGCCGCTGCTGGCACCGCTCCAAGCATGCTGCAACCCCCACGGCCATCTATCTACTGTACACCATCAGAATCTATTTCCAGAAAAACGTGAGACAACTACTTCACGACTTTACCTCCACGGTAGCTCATCGAAACGGATACTATAAAACCAAATGCGCTAAGAACATCGAGAAAGCACGCCCGAACCCAGAGGAAGTGGCTGTTGAGCTATGGACCGCTCAATGTCAGGAAGCGCTCCAGGCGCAAGGTCCATTTTCCCCAGAGGCCCGACTTTCAACCTCGAGACCTTTTCCAACAAGAACTTCATAGTCAAGGATTTCGTCGAGATACTTTCGGAAAGCGCGATGCCGACCAGGCGGCGATCGGGACCACGAAGCCAAGCATTTGATCCGAAACCACTTATACGAAGCTTCGAGAGCGCGTTATCACAACTGGCGGACCTATCCGGTAGCCTAGAGCAACGGGAGACCGAGCTTCAGACAGCAGTCAGACGTGCGGAAATAGAGCACGAGAAGACTCTAGACAGTCTAGGGAGGAAACTTGACCAATCGATAGACTCGTACGAAAGGTTAGAAGGATCACTCAACACCAGTACAACAGATGGCGATCCTAGTCCGCTAGCGGATAGCGGTGGCAATGTTGCGGTGCAGCTAGGTGAGAAGCTGGAAGACTTGGACAAGCAAAGGAAACGGGCGCTCGACGCTCAATTTCTGGTGCAATGCTGGATGGAAGTAAGCGAACAGGGGGAGCTCACGTCATTGGAGGATGTACGACGGCAAGGCAATGGGGAGGGAAAAGTGCGATGTGCCATTATCGCTCGTCAGCTTATGAAAATCAGTCAAAGGCTGGATCCAAGGTCATGGAACCAAGGGTCTGCGAGATCAAACGGCGTTTCCAACGGAATGTCAGGATACCGAGGATACAACACCAGAGAGCTTATAGAGAAGTTTTCGGAAACGCTCGAGAAAGACCTACTTGCTCAGTTCGACTCTAGCTATAGAAAACAGAACTTCGACAACATGATGGAATGTGCGAAGGTGTTGAAGGACTTCAATGGCGGAGCAAGTGTGATTGCGTTGTTCGTGAATCAGCATGAATTCTTTATCGACAGAAATCAGCTCATGACCGACGAAGTCACTACAGATGGAGAGACCTGGGATAAGCTGGCTGACCCAGATGCCGATCCGCCTGGCGTAGAGCCGAGTCTTCAATCCCTGGTAGATGGCGCGAAAGTGACTATGCAAGATGAGTCCTTCATTATCAAGAGGGCCTTTCCATATTACGATATCGTACTTGCGAAATTCATCCAACGAGTCTTCCAGCAATCAATTCAGCAAAGATTGGAGATGGTGCTTGATAAGGCGGATACGATCTCCTCGTTAGCATTCTTGCGCTCCTTACATTCCTCAAGGACGTATATCAATGGCCTGGTGGACGACCTCAAGAACCACGGGCTTACAGAGCACCCGGATCCATGCTCAGCGGCCACTACATCTGTATTAGAACAACAAGTCGAAGAGCTGTTTGTTCCATATCTTCAAAGTAACCTCTATATCGACAGGGAACGGCGAAGCTTAGAGGAGCTCTATTCGTCGCTTTTGTTCAAATTCACCATCTACCACTCCCGTCGAAAGAAGGCGGCCACTGGCTTCATGGCATCTCTAGCTCAGCAGGGCACTCAGCTTTTGGCCAGCGCGAAGGATGCGTACATTGACAAGCTCGACTCATCAGATCTCACGCCCACTCAGAAGTCGATCATGTTGAAAGTGGCTGGTTTAAAGGCCAACGAGAACAAGAATGAGATTGATGTAACTGAGGAGGACGGCTTACTAAGTATAACATATACCAAGAGGATGCTGAAATGGCTCGCCGAGGGGGTGCGGAGGGCGCTCGAGCTTAATACCGGCACAGACACCCCGAAAGATGTTTCAATCCTTCTAAACACGCTTCTCTCGAGCATGGCGCAGGTTTACGTTGAGACTGCTCTTGAGGCAGTGGGAGATCAAGCATTGATTCTCGAGAATGCCAAACACGAGCCTGATTTGAGCTACTTCACTCAACTGCGCGCAGCTATTACCACGACAAGTCTAATGAGCCGCTTCATCAACACAGTACTGATCCGCCTTGCGGAGTCTAATACAATTGTTCGCCGCGAAATGGATAGCAAGACCAAGGAAGCAATTAGGAGGATCGAAGACAAAACAAGCGTTGCAATTCAGAAGACAATCGATGTCGTGTCAAATTGGGTTGGGAGGTTACTTAGCAGACAGCAGAAGGCCGACTTTCGCCCTCGCGATCAGGATCTCGATGTTGGCCGTGGCCAAATAAGCTACCTGGAGCAGCTTCAGACGCCCACCTGCGAGGCTATATGTGCCTTCCTCGCTCGAGTCGACATTGCGGCATCCATGTCGTTAGACGGTCAGAACCTCGAGAACTTCAGCAGCGAGCTCGCCACCTCTATTCGCGACCTGATTTTTGAGCACTTCAAGAAGTTCCAGGTCAATGCCACTGGCGGCCTGATGGTTACTAAGGACATGTCCAATTACGTGGCGACACTAAAGGAGTGGCCATTGAGGAAGGACGTTGAGCAGAGCCTGGATATTTTGAGTGATATCGGCAGTTTGTTCATCATTGGCTCTGAAGCACTCAAGGAGCGGATTAGGAACATACAGACGGGGGTCATGAACAAGGGTCTGGATAAGCAAGACTTCAGACAATTCGTCATGAGAAGAGATGACTCGGGTAGTATGGGCATTCAGAGCGTGCTCGCCGCGCTCTGACCGTATGAGGTGGCGTTATGAGGGGACGGTGTCTGGTGTCCATATAACATACCCGGAGGGAAGAGCAGAACTGTAGAACTAAGTTTGAATGAAATCGATATTGCGATGAGAGTATGCGTCCATCTAATATTCTTTAAAAGTGTTGTACAAAGGTGAAATTCCGTTTGCGCCGTTTCTATGCCCATTCCTGTATGTGCAGTCGCTGATTCAGCGGCGTTCTACTCGTCGTTTACTCGTATATAATCCATACGTTTTGAAGGCCTCTATGGAAGAGTGAAGCCGAATCCAGCCATGCAGATCTTGTACTTCTCGACGAAGCTGGCGCAATCTTTCTGCGGGTCAGCGGCCTTGCTGAAGAGCATGCACTCGTCGCGAGCAGCCTTCTCTTCTTTGCAAACGCAGCAAGGCTATCAATCGTCAGCACTCGCACTTCATGAACAAGAGCGCGTACGAATATCTTACCTTCGGTCCTGGCTTAGCAGCGCCCTTGTCCGCGCCGACGTTAGCAGTGGCGGAAGCTGCTACGAGCTCTGTTAACATATGCGCAGTCTTCACCATGACAGTGAGAGTAACTTACGAATTTCGCAAGCTGGAGAAGACATGTTGATTATAGAATGAGTAGAGAGCGAATTTGTTGAAGGGAAGCGGGATGCAATGAACGCACTTGGTGTACGAGAAGACGTGATGGTACGAGGCAGGACAATTTGTAATGCGGTACACGTACTTGAATGTTCTCAGCCTACCGGGCCACCCAGCCTTGGCCTCGTGCTTCCATGGGACCATCGGCGGCGGAAGAACTTTTGATCCACTGAGCTTCCAATCTTCCAGAACGTCGAGCACGGTCCCGCGAATAAATGCTGCCCCACCAACACACATCTGCCCCTCCTTTTCTGTTTCCAAACACAAACAAAGACAAGCAGACTGCCCTCCTTGCACCACCACACATAGCGTTTGCTGCATTCTTTCACTATATTATCTCACGGAGCTACAGCCAAAATGCCAGCAAACGACAAGATCTTTTCCCTTGAGGGGAAGGCGCTCAGGCTTGACACCGCCGCTGATGTCGAGCCGCACATCAAGGCTCTGCGCGAGCTCGAGGATGTCCAGGAGGTGCGCCTCCACGGCAACACCATCGGAATCGAGGCCGCGGCAGCTCTCGCAGAGGTCCTGAAGACCAAGAAGACCCTTCAGGTATGTCTCCTCCACAGGCGCATTCCGATAACTCTTTTTTGGTTCGTTTGCTTACTTCGTTTCTGCTCTTCAGGTTGCCAACCTTGCCGACATCTTCACTGGTCGCCTTCTTTCCGAAATTCCAGCTGCTCTGTCCTCCCTTCTCACCGCGCTCGTTGAGCTTCCAAACCTGCACACCATCAACCTGAACGATAACGCTTTCGGTCTCAACATGCAAGCGCCACTCGTCGCATTCCTGTCCTCTCACGTCCCACTTCGTCATCTCTACTTGAACAACAACGGCCTCGGCCCACACGCTGGTATCATGGTTGCTGATGCACTTTCCGAGCTTCATGCCAAGAAGGCAGCTGCGCGCAAGGAGGGCAAGGAGGTTCCAGATCTCGAGACGATCATTTGCGGCCGCAACAGACTGGAGAGCGGATCTATGCTGGCATGGGCCAAGGCTTATAGTTTGCATACTGGTGTCAAGGAGGTGAAGATGGTGCAGAATGGAATCAGAGCTGAGGGAACGGTTGCATTGATCAAGGACGGCTTGAAGAATGCCAAGGGACTGAAGGTGTTGGACTTGAACGACAACCTTTTCACTCTCAAGGGCGTTCGCGCACTGGCAGATGCTGTTCAGGAGTGGCCAGAGCTTATCGAGTTGGGCACTACCGATACTTTGTGGGGTTCGAAGGGGGCTGCTGTTCTGGCTAAGGCGCTTAAGGCGGGCAAGAACAAGAAGTTGCAGACTCTCAAGATCCAGTACAACGACATCAACGCCGAGGGTCTTAAGGCTCTCGTGGACGCCATCAAGACTTCTCTTCCAGCATTGGAGAGAGTTGAGATGAACGGCAACAAGTTCAGCGAGGATGATATCTCTGTCGAGCAATTGAGAGAGTTGCTGGATGAGCGCAAGGAGGCTTTCGACGGCGAGGTCATTGATGAGGATGCATGGGGATTGGACGAGCTGGATGAGTTAGAGTCCGATGACGAGGATGAGTATGAGAGCGAGGAGGAGGAGGAGAAGGAGGAACTTGAGGAGGCGGAGGAGCGCAGAGAGAAGCTTGTCGAGATGGCTGAGGAGGCACAAGAGGAGCCAACTGTCCAGGTCAAGGACAAGGAGGTTGATGACTTGGCTGACGCTTTGGCGAAGAAAGTAAACGTTTAAACTGACATGTCGGACCCAAAACTGAACTGAGGAATGAGGAGAAACCGTGGGACTCAGCCGAGAGGCAGAGGAAATTCAAAATTAACTAGATGCGTATATGTATGGATGGTTGGCGTTGTGGAGCATACCCTTTGTTGTCGTTTAGCGTAGAAGGTTGCATATTTCGTAGCGGCTGAGGAATACAGAGTATATACGTTACCTCGAGTAAATTTATTCAACGACGTGGCAGGAGTTGTCTTTATTATCTTCTGCTATCGTATTTTGCATTATCGGTAAAAACATCAGAGAACACCCTCTCGGTGACATTTCGAGACTTCTAAAACGCCCAATCTCGAGCGATTGCCATGCCTACCACTCACTGTGATCTTCTGAGCCCATCATCTTCCGTAGCGCTTCCAAGACTGGCTTAATAGTCGGCGCCACGGCCTCCTTAATTTCGTCCTGGCTCATCTCCTTGAGCTTTTGCATCATCGGCGGCCCGGGGTCATTGAAAATTTCCACCGTTCTCTCCTTGTCCTTCGTCACCTCAACGACTTGCCCACCCGCATACTCATCAGTCATCACCATCTTACACATCACCTCAGCAACTGCGACCGGTTGCACCCACTCTACGCCCATCTTTTCATATGGCTCCATCTCCCTCTTATCCTTGGTCCATAATGGACTGATTGTCATGCCCGGCGCGACAGCATTCACGACCACCTTTGGAATGCCTTCCGGTGGCGTGGATAGCACCCCCATACAGCGTGTGAACGACGAGATTGCTGCTTTGGATGCGGCGTACATAGGTTTCATTGGCGCTACGGTTTGGGCTGCAATACTGGACACTAAAATAACGTGACCGGGCTTGTTGTGCGCCATAAAATACTCGATTGCGAGCTGAGTGAGGCGGATAGGGTGCGTGATGTTGATGTCTAACGTTTTGTATCTGCTTTCGGAGACATCGTCGTTGGAGTCAGAATTTGACAGACCTGGCGGGCACCAGAAATTACTGGTAGGAGGCTCAAAGACGCCGGCGCAGGGACAGACTAGGTCTACGGTGCCGAATTGTTTCTCGGCTGCCTTGAACATGGCGTCGAGGCCAGACCAGGAAGTGACGTCTGTCTTCTGGAAGACTGCGCGGTTACCACCATCGCGCTGGGTGTTGCGGCATAACTCCTCGGCGTCCTTTGAGAGCTCAAGATCGGCTATGAGGACATTGATGCGCTTCTCAATGAGAATGGATGCCAATTGAAACCCAATGCCGCTGCTACCGCCAGTTATGATAGCTGTGCTGCCTTCTTTGATGATCGCCATGGTTGATACAATTTTATAGTTCCGCGAGTATTTTGTTACTGGTTGATATAGGAGGGAAAAAATAATCGAGACAATAGTAGCTTCTGGAATTACATGGTCGTCTGACTCGAGTGTAGTGACGAGCTATGTACCGACCCCTCATTTGCATTATCACTTTGTCGTCTGGGCCGACGAGAGATATACAGGTACGGGAAAGTGTAGAATCGCAGTAAACTCAATAATTCCTTCTCGGGGTCTCACATTCAGCAATGAGCACGTAGTAACTTTCAATCAGAGTGGCTTTGGCCCAGACATTTACTGGTGTAAGTTTTGGCTGCTGACTCGAGTCTAGCACCGCCCCATGCTTACTTATGATGCCGTGTCCGTTTATATTCATGTCCCCAACCTGAAGCAGGCCAACTACTTCTCTTATCGTCAGGTGTTCCAGGCCTTTTTTATTTATGACGAGATTATTACTCAATTTTTACTTGAGAAACAGTATTTCACATACCCACTAATAGATGACACCTTAATCACTTGAATGCCCTACTCTCCTCAGAATCTGCGTCGTCATCCTCATGAATCTGGTACGGATCCAGGCTATTCTGCTCGAGTCTCACGTATCCCTTCCTCCTCTCCAACCATCTTCCGCTGCCTGCATTTTTCTTCGTCTCCACAGCATGCAAAATGGCCATGACGAGATATAAAAAAGTGGCCGATGCGGCAGCTAGTAAGCCCAGAAGCTGCATCAGCCTGACCTTATCCTTCGCCACTCCGCAGGGAAGTCTTTTCCATTGGTCCGCCCCCGGAGATAAACAGGGACTCCACTTCCCATCCTCCTGAGCATGCTCTTGACCTTCGTGCTTGAGGTCATATGAAGCGAGTAGTACGAAGATGGCGAGAAGAGCCGAGAGAGCACTATTTGTGATTGCCCCTACAATCTCAGGCAGTGGAGCAGAGTGGTTGATTAGTGAGGCAAGATTGACAATGCAATATATCAAGCCTGGAAACAACTAGAATTGTATCAATTTGACGTCCTTAAACACCGTCCGTCGCTCGAGAGCATCAAGGTGCACGACTTCGCACGAGAGAAGGTGGATTTACTCACCAAGCATACAACGCCGCCCAAACCTCCGGCTTCATAGTTGGCTAGCAACACACCCTTCGCAGCATCACTAAACAGCTTCTCCCATCTGATCAGCACCCAGCTGTATGAAATGGCTCCAACTCCTGCAGCACTCAGGACGCCCGCAGAGACATAGAGCTTCGTCAACCGCTTGTTCACAGGGCTCAAAATCTCATAGAAGTCCGGCTCCCTTGGTGCTCCAGGTGGACGACCTGAGCGAGACATTTGAGGCATGGCTGGGCCGAAAGGCCCACCATTCATGTCGGTGGGAAATTGGACCGGAGCAGGAGGTGAACGATCGTAGGGCATTCTGGCGCGGAGACGTGAGGCTTCGGTTTCAAATGCTGCTTGAGCGGACGACATCGGCGCGGATGATGGGGATGGCGAGTCCTGATACGGCGAATCGTGGTATGGAGACGAGGAGGGCTCCATGGTGGGCGAGACGCAGGCGAAGCTCGCGGGTGGCCGAGGATATGTAGAAACTGGAATATATGAATTGACAGGGATGACAACAGGAAGATAGAGATGATTGATAAGGAGAGGAACGGCAATGAGGGAAGAGAAGCATGGATTGAGGCCTCGTATCGCAACTTGAGACACCATCTCCGTAAACAGTCGTCACTTGACATGGAGGCATGCCTCCAAATAGAGCTGGTGGCTGGCTGTCACTTCTCAGCCGTTCAATAGTGCGCGAGACATCCATGTCGCTGCATCGCTGCCAGAGGTGAAGTGTGCTTGGCGCTTAGGCCGCAAACGATGCAGGGCCGACGAAAAGGTAGAACGTGCGTCGCGCGAATGGAGAGACTGAATATTGTGGAAATTTTTGTACGCATACAAGCATATCGGCGTGATTTTAAATCCATTTGCGACTGCGCTTGGGCGAAAAGCAGAGTTATCCTGGAGGACACAGCTCGTGAGACACGATTGCCGTCACCGTTGGAGTGCGGAGCCGAGAACAAAGCTCGCTTGCCGCGCCTTGATTAACCATTATCTCGGCAAAATGCATACTTAAACTCTAGGAAACAACAAGCCACGGAATGAGTCGCAAAAAACTCAGCTGGGTAGTCAAGCGGCATAACGAACGACGTTAGTTGGCGTTTGACAGCTTCTTACTCACCTTCGCATCGTGAAAATGAGATGTTCCCGTCGATCAAGGTCGTCAGCCTAACCTCAGTTATCATTTACCGGCTTTACCACCGCGATCCTTGCACTTATGAGCTATCCAATCATGCCATTCCTCTCTGCTAATTATCAGTGGCTACTAGTATACGGCGGCCATATCTAAATTCATTACCTGTCTCAATTCATCTTACTCCTTGTCTTGTCGTTGCCCAGCCTCCAAAGCTGTTGTGTGTATTCGTTTCCTCGTTGTCTTTCTGATCATTTTGCACCTTTCATGGAGTGTATGTGTATTCTCTGCATGTCATAACAGCTCCAAATCCCCCCACCTTCATAACGTCTCAAAATCGGTATCTACAAGAGCCATGGCGTATAGAACCAATCCATAATACACGGTAGACCTTCCTCAGCACCAAGGAAATCCTTCATGCTATATTCATAGACTCGTGAAGCAGACCACTGGTTGGTTGTGCTTTCAAACTACGACTTCCAACATGTACGTCATGGCCTTGACATCCGTCTGATCACACCTTTGCTTGATCAGTTTTTGTTTCGACAGACTGATGCACTAAACCCTTTTCTTTCATACATATCGCGACAACCCAGAATAGAGCAACTTACCATGATGTCCATCGATGGAAATCCGGGGTAGCAAGCAATAACACACCTCCCCATCTTCTCCGCATGAGCAGACACATATTTTCACGATGTCAGAAAGATTGCAAGTAAAAACAGGTTAACACAGCAAGACTTGTAGACACAAATTTCTCTTAAAATATTAAAATATTCTTTCAAGGAAACCTCTGATCATTTCCCAAGCGTCCTCTATCCTCCATCAGCAACTCATATCCTCTCCATAGAGGATACCGCATTAATTGGGATACATGATAGTATCTTATAACTTAGGTATGTAATCTCAGCGGCGGAGGGACCCGGTCTTATAACGCAGTTACGTCTTGCATGAAGTCGACTTTAATCGAAAAATTTGGCTGTGAAAACGTCAAAAAAGCGCAATTTATACTATCTAATAGCGAAATTGGACGATCCTTGCGAGATTTGGGCGCAGTCTTATAAGGCCAGGTTCTCTTATAGCGAGTGCACCCTTATATCCCAATTAATCCGGTACACGTAGTGTTTCCTGAGCTCGTGGCGAAATACCTGTTTTATTTTATCGTGCTTTTTTTCTCTTACCAGTGCCCTATGCTCGATATCGACCTCATTCAGGCGGGCCAAAAGCCCTTGGAATCGCCATCTCCAAGGTTTTATGGCAAAAGGTAGGCCGCCAACGATTATTTCCTCATCGATGGCGGCATCGCCTACGCTGGCAGGCGGCGGTAGCTGATATATTCTACCTGGAGCCGGTCAGTATCTTCTCGACTGCCAAGCCATGCGCGTTGTCGCCTTAAAGCCTTGGTTGTTGATCAAGGCAAGCGCTCATCGACGGCGGTCAACAGCTACCTGCTCGCTTTAGCAGAAAATCTCGTGACCATATCAAGGCTCTGGATCGCTCGAGCGAACAGAATGTCGACTTCGAAGTTCTGCATGCTGAAATTACAGGGAAGAATACTAACTATCGTTATGAGTCTGGAGGGTCTCACTGACATAGCACTACCGTTTGAGGCGTATTAGCGCTCTCCGTCAGGCGATGTCTGATATGGGTGGCAAACTCTAATACACTTCATTAGGAAGTCGGATTCGGCTTAATGGCAACCAGCTAGCTAGATCCTGAAAGTGAGGCAGTCACCTGGGATGATGGGCATGTTGGCGAGACTGTGGG
This sequence comes from Antarctomyces pellizariae, assembly GCA_010623925.1. Taxonomy (NCBI): domain Eukaryota; kingdom Fungi; phylum Ascomycota; class Leotiomycetes; order Thelebolales; family Thelebolaceae; genus Antarctomyces; species Antarctomyces pellizariae. The sequence continues at coordinate 176,850 of WCAA01000003.1, forward strand.
GAACAAAAATGAATTCTTTGGTTTCTACCCATGTCTACTCATGTATTACGTTATGCAATACTTCTCTTATCCAAACGCCCTTCCAACAGACGTCCTTCAGTTCGTCGCTTAGGTATCCAAAACTCCATCATAGCACCACCTTCTATTCAAACATTGCATAACTCATGTTATGTCACCTATGGCACGACACTGTCGGCAGGTGGAGCACCACCAGTGGCGCTCACCTCATTCACCCTCTTCAACCCCGGAGCAAGAGCCTCACTTGCCTTATTCTTAACCGTGTCGTAGTACCCTTTTGCCATCTCAGCGTACTTCTCACGGTCCATGTCCGGCTCATAACCCGCCGAGTGGACGATAATGTAGATGCCGAAGAAAATAGCCATCAAGGTGACGAATCTGCTAAGTCCCGGTCTGCTGGACCTGAAGTTTGACCACCTGCTGGTGACCGGGGAGAGGTGCTGGCCGATCACTTCACCGCCGAGCTTGTAGTAGATGAGTCCACCGAGAGCAATGGCGTAACCGAGGAACTGGACTGAAGTGACTATTGTACCCCAGATCATCATAGAGGCTGCGACGAGGAGGATATCCTTTAAGACGCCGCAGAGGGTGAGGACAAGCGAGCTGGTGCGGCCGATAAGGAAGACGACCGAGACATTCAAGGCGAAAGCAACCATGGCGTTGGCGAAGAAGGTTGGTATACCGACGGCGTAGACCTCCGCAGCGGACACCTTCGGCACCTCCCACATGAGCGCAACGAGACCGTTCATAAGTGTGCAGACTGGGGCGAAGTAGTAGAGGGACACCAATGGATCCATCTTGCTATCTGGCGAGTTGAGGAGGCGCTGAACCATGACGAGGCGGATGGCCTCGAATACGATGCCTCCGCACTGAAAAAGGAAGCCGGCCATGACGAACTTGATCTCTCCGAAGGAAGCGAGGACAACACCGATAACGATGAAGGAGACGTTGAAAAGCGTCTTCAAGTTTGGCGAGGAAACTCCAAAGAACCAACCGGTTACTAAGACGGCAACTGGAGTCGTAGCCTTGAGCATCTGAATGAAAGCGACGGAGAGATAGAGGTACGTAAGGTTGCCACAGATGAGGGAAAGGGAGAAGAAGACGCCGATCGGGAGGATGACGCGGGTGTACATGGCGGTGTCCATCTTGACATTATGGCGGCCGTCGAGGAAGGAGGTGGTGCGGGCCATGATCTGTGTCATGATTGTAGCGAAGAACAGATGCCATGTCGTGAGGAGAACTGGGTAGTGGAAGCCCAGGGTCGAGAGAATCCATTTGTTGAAGAGGATTACTGAGGAGGATAGAGATATCCATGTACTGTGAGCCTGAGAGTTAGCGGAGAGCGGGAGTGAGTCGCAAGAGGGAGAACATACACAACATATACAGCTGGATGAAAGACCACAGATAGCTTCTCTTGGAGATCCTGGGTAGTGACGGGCAGTGCTGGCTCAAACTTCTCACGATCTGAGGACATCTCCCCAGAAGCGCGAACTTTATGTGAGCTATTCATGCCGAAGGTTAATGTGGTAATCGTCTCGGATACGGTGCTATGGAAGAGAGCTGGTTTCCCTTCAGGCTGTTACCGTGTACCAAGCAAGAGTATGATAACTCGGATCTGGAAGTCGTGGCACAATGGAAAGCCTCGAGAATCGAGAATCAGATAGCGAAGAGTGGTCGAGCTACGGAGGGGATATCGGTCCGGGAGATGTCAACTGGCGCACTATGAAGAGCCGCTCGTTGGTGTCCGATATGGTGCTTCGAGATTGGCTGATCCGGGAGAGCTAGTATGAGCAATGGAGTTTGTAATGGTGCAGCTGTTCAACGGGTGATATGGTTGCTGAACACTGGTGTGCTGGTGATGATACCAGGTTATGATATGCGTATCACAAAGAGTTGCAGAGTGCTACTATGTTGATAAGAGAGGTATGGGCGATTGATCCGGCACAGAAACCTCTTCACACAGGCAAGAAGGAGATACAAAGAGCGAGATTACTCGAGTGTACGCTCACCATTTCGTTCGGTATCGCTTTCTCTGTGTGTCAAGGATGTCAGCGATGATGGGCAGCTGCAGTCTCGCCCATAGAAGTTACCGACCTTCTGCCGGGCGGTGAGGAGGCCTATCGTGCTTTTTATAGCATAGGGCAGCTCCTCGCTCGAACTGCGGTTAGTGGCCGTCATGCCTTGTTCTTGGCAGAGTGTTCACTCCACCGGGTTTTCGCTACAAGCACGACGGGGGCGTAAGATGAGTGACATATCGGCCAAAACGTTATTATAGTACAACCCTGTCGGTGGAGGGAGTGGGGTGAGGGCGAGGGTGAGTGAGGGTCCTTCTGCCTCTGAATGAAGACTTGAAGGAGTCCAATTGGGTTAAGGGCTCACGTGATAGCCTCTTTTTTCCAGCCAAGCTCACTCTCGCGATTTAAATGAGGCTTACACGAGATGCAGCTAGCGAATGTTGACTTGAGCCGCATTTGGACACCCGTGCTTCAATCCTCAAATTCGTACATTGGAAGATCTAAATTCTAGAAGCAAAAGTGTGGCTACCTCAACAGATAAGCTTTCCTCGTAAACTCGCTCAACATGAAACACAACTGCGGCTCAGCGCATCCCCCTATGAAGTGTCGAGTCGATCTCTCTTTTTCTTGTGCTTCTGCCACTCAGGACTGGGCGTGCTGTGCCTCTACTACGCATCGGCAATTCTTCCCTATTTCCGCGTCTGCAGTTCCTTGCACTAGCCCCGCTTGAATCACCGTTTTATGACACCTACGACTCAATCCGTTGCTAGGCCTGGCCAAAACTGTCGCAAACACTTCGTTGCGAAATAGGCCATGTCCATCTAGTCTTCACTTTAACCTTCACTTTTAACTCAATTTAACCTTCACTTTAACTTTCCCTTTTTAACTTTCCTTTTAACTTTAACTTTCACTTTCACTTTCACTTTAATGCTCACAGATCCACGGTCCTGATCCAAAGTCTCAGGCTGGGAATGAGTGTCTTTTCCAGCTTCCATTTTTTTTTTATCTTCGGCAGATCTCTCATGTTTCATCTATTTTTGACTGTTTAACCACACTCCCGTGCTAACCACACTCCCACGCTAACGTCATGACCTCCATATTTTCTGACGGCGGGGTAGCTATTCTCCACTATGCCCTCGTAATGGACTCCCCTACAGCGCTCCGCAGGACGCCTTGATGGCTCAAGACCGACCGTAGAAACGTTTCGCTAGTTAACAGCCAGTAATCTATCTTCTAGGCCTCCGGTCATCATCTTGTGCTTGTCTCAGCCTGGTCTGAACATACACAGCACTGCGCCAGTGACTTGTGATACTTGGAATTTTTGGCCAACCGCGCCTTCTCAACACCCTTGCCAACCAGTTGGCCAATCGAGATTAGAAAGCACATTCACCCTAGCTCGTCTTCAAGATGATGAGCGGACACACGTAAGATTTGTTCTTCACTGGAATACGTCAGCTATGGTAGCAGCTGGATAACGATGGACTCCAATTCTAACAGTCCACACAGAGAGGTTGACGTCCTCGTCATTGGAGCTGGTCCTACGGGCTTGGGAGCTGCAAAGCGTCTGAACCAAATTGTTCGTCTCGATGCTCTCTATTGCAGATAGTTCATACTAATGGATAATAGGGCGGCCCATCATGGATGATAGTCGACTCCAACGAGACACCAGGTGGACTAGCTTCCACTGATGTTACACCAGAAGGCTTCGTAAGCTACTCTTCACAGCCTTCACTTCAGCAGCACACGTTAACCGGTTGGCACAGCTCTATGATGTTGGAGGCCATGTCATCTTCTCCCACTACAAATACTTTGACGACTGCATCGACGAGGCCTTGCCAGGGGCAGACGACTGGCACATCCACCAGCGCGTCTCTTACGTTCGCTGCAAGGGCCTCTGGGTGCCATATCCATTCCAGAACAACATCTCGGTGCTCCCAAAGGAGGACCAGGTGGACTGCATTGATGGTATGATTGATGCGGCGTTGGCTGCTCGCACGGCCACAGACCAGCCAAAGACATTCGACGAGTGGATTGTCAGGATGATGGGAACTGGCATTGCAGAATTGTTCATGAGGCCGTATAACTTCAAGGTCTGGGCTGTCCCGACTACTAAGGTGCGTTTCATTATTCCTGGCCCCAAGTGCAACCTACCTCTTTTGACCTTTGAAACTCTCGCCATGAAATATATACTAATCGGTTGACATAGATGCAGTGTGCCTGGCTCGGCGAGCGTGTCGCAGCTCCGGATCTTAAGACCGTCACCAAGAACGTAATCATGAACAGAACCGCCGGCAACTGGGGACCAAACGCCACCTTCCGCTTTCCAGCACGCGGAGGCACTGGTGCCATCTGGATCGGCGTCGCCAACACACTTCCAAAAGAGAACACCTTGTTCGGCAAGAACGGAGGAGTGCACAAGGTGTACCCTGATGCCAGGACAGTAATAATGGCAGATGGCAGCACGATTCGCTACAGGAAGCTTATCTCGACTATGGCAGTTGACCAACTGGTTGAACGCATGGACGACCAGAAGCTTATGGGTCTGAGCAAGGGATTGTTGTACGCCACTACGCATGTTATTGGTGTTGGCATCAGAGGCGAGAGACCAGAGAGGATTGGTGATAAGTGCTGGTTGTACTTCCCAGAGGACAATGCGCCATTCTACCGCGCTACTATCTTCTCAAACTACTCGCCATACAACCAGCCAGCTGCGCACGTCAAATTGCCAACGCTGTATCTAGCGAGTGGTGAGAAGGCGAGCAGCTCCGATGCAAAGGAAGGCCCATATTGGTCTATCATGCTCGAAGTCTCAGAGTCATCCATGAAGCCAGTCGACCAGGAGAATCTTCTCAAGGACTGTATCCAAGGCCTCATCAACACCTCCATGATCCGTCCAGAAGATGAGATTGTCTCAACCTACCACCGCCGCTTCGACCACGGCTACCCAATCCCATCTCTCGAGCGCGAGGGCGTGCTTAAGGAGCTCCTTCCAGCACTTGAGGCTAAGTGTATCTACTCCCGCGGCCGCTTCGGGTCATGGCGCTACGAGGTCGGGAACCAGGACCACTCGTTCATGCTTGGTGTCGAGGCTGCGGACCACCTTGTTAATGGTGCTGTGGAGTTGACGCTTAACTATCCGGATTTTGTGAATGGGAGGAAGAATGAGGAGAGGAGACTTACGGATGGGGCGCAGTATTTTAGTAATAAGGCGACGGATGCGGCGGATGCGGCGGGAGATGCCAAGTTGGAGGATATTAGGAGGAATATGATGAGTTTGGGCCTCTTGAACGGCAACGTTTTGGGATCCGGAGCACAAGTTAGGATTTAGAACGGTGTGAACGGCTCGAAAGTTCTCGGCGGCGCTAATGGGGCCGCCAAGGCGGACGAGGAGGGTGATAGACTGAAGAAGGAGAACACTATGCAGGAGGTTGTCATGGAGCTTGTTTAAATGGGGTTGTGGATAGAGGGAGCAGAGTGAGATGGCGTTGAGGCGCCGACAGCATGGTAGGTATTATGGGTATATAGGTTTGAAGGGGTGTTAATTATTCGGTTTAGAGTGGGGGGAGGGGAGGGTAAAGGGTCGGCTACATAGCTGTACAGCGTTATAGAGAGAGGCATACGCATAGTTTCCTTAGACGTAATAATAGACTCGTCGTCATTCTAGGCCATTCCTTCTTAGGCTGATAGTGATAGCAACAACTAAGTTGATGAATGAAAGGCAGCTTGCGCACTTAGCAAGCCACTTTGTTTGCCCATTGGAGGCTTGGTTCGAAAGTGAATATTCTTATTGGAGTCAAGCTTGGAGGGCACTTCGCAGCAGGGGAGCTCGAGCATGCGACAAATAACATGCGCAATTGCTTTTGATAGACCAAAAGCAGTATCACAAGTGGCGCTATGAGCTTAAGTATAAAACAAGGTTAGATGCTCGAACTTAGTTTGAGAGCCATCCTAATTGCAGCGTAGCTAGGTTCCTGAGCAAAAGGATAAAGATAGCACCTCGTGGGGAAGGATATAGATACATCTCCACTACACGAATGGTGAAGGGCAGCTTCGCAATCGGGGGAGCTTATGGATAGACGGCTTGCTTCTGTACTCGCCAGCGGGAGCAGTAATATCGAAAAGGGAGGGAGCTTGTGGAGAGGGGAGTTTGATGGCGGCAATTTGAAACTACCGATGACGACGATGACAGTTGTTATAGGTTGATTGAAGTCAAGGAGCAGTGCTTTGGGACAGCTCGTGGGATACGGAAATTAACCTTAATGAGGATGTTTGACTGGAACGCTTGTCCAGAAATGATGACGAACTTCCAAATAAGTATAACCAATGACGTTCAATAGTCAATACAAGTTTCTCTTAGATCCGCTCTGCCATCACGGGGCCCTGTTAACAACGTCTTTCATTCCCTAATACAAGGAGCCGCCACAAAGATGTTACATAGAACCTTCTTGTTGGGAGTTGTACAAAACTCATGGTAACCCACCCCGACCATAGCAAAAGAGGTATGTCACTTAAAAAGCTTGGAGCAATTTCTCTGATTTGAGATTTGATTTTAGCTGTGCTCTTCCAGTTCTTTTGGCCCTCTTTGAATGCCATCTATCTGACAGAAAACTGTGTTCGCGTCTCCTGGGTTCTATTGAAGTATTGAAATAGAGTTTGTTTGAAATTACTAACACACAAACACAAGCTCCATGTTGAGAGGCCATTAAGGTAGTTGAAAAGTCAAGCAAAATGCCTGGACATATCCAATGTATGACAGTCTTCGTGTCATCCTAAGCAGTAAACGATCTTCACTGGTGAAAGGACGCCTCTCTCATTATGATTAATCCATCTACATGCTGCCTATTATCACCGTCTTTTGAGAACTGACATGAGGATGGGGGAGAATAAAGGGCAATTGGCCAAAATATTTTGCGCCTCAACAAAACCTCACGTCAGCTTCAATTCAACCTCAATTCAATCTCACCACAACTTTGTCGTGACCTCGGGTTGAGATTTAATATCAATATGCCTCGGCCACTGAATTAATCTAGATATTTATAAAGAAATTATTGATTTTTGCTTTGAATCTAGAAGTCCCCTTGCCGGAATAGTTGAACTACTTCGGAATGACCACGGTTTTATTGTGCCTGACAGAACACTTCACCAAAAACAAGAGTAGAACTTGAACAAGGGAAAACAGACCGAGGAAACTATTGGGATCAGAATGCGCATTGCCTCAAAACACCCACAACCCTGCCTTAGGGCTTTGAATGCTGCAAATAATGTACTATTGCCATCGATCATAGCTGTTGCCGTCTTTTAACAATCTGTACAAGTACCTGCTAGTATAAGAAAGATAATTATCTACGAGGCAAGCCTGTTAAAGAAGAGGCTGCAAGCATGTTCTTTGACTTGAGATGACGTTTTTGTCCTACTCTTTCTCGCTCTTTTCCAATTTTCGCTGACCTTATACAACCGCTGGAAGTTTGTTTCTCAGGCTTCGGAAATGTCTACTAACACCCGAAAAAGAGCTCTATATCTTGAGCTGGCACAGCTAACAGAGTTTAGTGCAAGCAGAAATTGGTGAAGGCAAACGAACTGATATGGGTATTTCAAGGTCGGTTAATGAGCGCCAGATGGTTCGGCATGAATATTGCTTACGTTCTGCTGTGCCAACAGACATTCTGCTAAGCTTAGTCTAATCGTTGCCTCCAATCCGCGGTCAACGAAGATAAACTAATGCTAAGATGTTGGATAGTTGCTAAGCATAGTTATTATTCCCTAGCGACCTTTGAGCTCTTTGATTCGAAGTAGGAACATAGCGATACTCACTAGGTGAGCATGCTAAGGAACTACTCGCTAACATGTTTGAACTGTGATGTGTCTTTGGACATTCTTTTCCGTTTCTCGCCTAAACGTTTTGGCAGGAAGTGACTGAATCCCGAAATTCAGAGTATATTTCGAGCTTAGGTAGAGGAAGCAGCAGCTCGGCGTTGAAGAAAACTTTCCGAAAACTTTTCATATGATTGAGCGCCATGATATTTAAGATAGTGTTGTCTCATGTTCTGGTTGGCAGCTTGGCAAGCTGTAACAGCTAACCAAGCCGTTGTCGTTTGTGTGCCATGCTCGGTGCAGGCCGGCGGTCGTCTCAATTGGCGGGGCGAAAAGCGACCCTTGTACAGCTGCGCCGTCCTTGCGGCCATGCAGTACGATGCACCATCGTGGGGGCAACACCGGCCACCAAGCACGGCCTCGACAAATAAACCAACACGGAAACAATGAGCCGAATCATTACATACCGAGAGGAGGCAGCAGAATATACCGGCGATTGAGAATGGTGATTTTACGGGAGATATACTGGACAACAAGCATCTGAAAGACAGGGCGATATATACTGAAGTGAGGACTGAGAGTCACCGGCGCTTGGACGAACAACAACCAAGACCAGCCACTGGGTCAAGAACAAGGCGACAAAGCTCAGACGCGGCGAATCAACCAGTTATTCGATCGCCACTTTCACAAGCCTTGAAAGGTGCTCCGCGAACCCCAAGAAGCCAGAGCGCGAAGCCAATTTTGCCTTGTCGCATTGTCGTTAGTATTACTTTCGTCTTATACTTGCACCAAACACCAACAAAGAAGCTATCGAAGCGCTGGAAGCTCGCGGTGCGAACTGGAACTGGATAGTGGCACAGGCGTCAAGGCATTGCGAGAGCGCAACAGACGCAGCGACAACGAGGACAAACGATTGTGCATGCGACAGAGAGGACTAAGCGCTGGTCGTTGATGTCGGAACTCTTAGACGACTGGGACGAAATATAATTGTGCCGCCGCAACTACTTAGTTCGAGCTTCAAATACTCCACTCACTTGCGACACGGACGGATACTTTGCGCCGAAATAAGTCGACCAACCAGTTTGACACAAGCAACCTTGAGGGATACACCTGTGCATAATCGATTCCCCATACCACATACTGCAAACATGGTGTCCCAACCCGAGCGCATCCTCTCACTTTTGCCATCTCGACATCAACAGCCGCAATCTGAAGACCCATATCGACGGCGAGGTCCCTCATCAGTTGTCAGCGCGCGAACTTCAGTCTCCAACGCGCGCCGAGAACCTTCCTCACGGCGAGACCCTGAGGGACAGAGCGAACGGCGACAATACAGGTCTTCTAAATCTCATGCTGGGATATATCAACGAGAGGCCGAGAATAAATATCCCGTATTCAGCACTGGCGATGTGGAGATTGTAATAAAAATTGGCGAGCCAGGGCAAGGGCATGAGAAGAAATGGATGCTACATCGAAGCTTTCTAAGCCACAGTTCAACGTGGTTTGAGAGAGATCTGATAAGTGCGCCACTCGGGAATGAGCTAGTGAGAATAGGCGAAGATTGGCCTTCAAATCAATATGCCGAGCGAGGAAGTCTGGATCGCTTCACACGAAATAGCCAGACAGGACAAAGATGGAGGTACGAGCTGGACTTTGAGGGCCTGGGTGAGAGTGGGATACTGATGCTTGCTCAACGACCGCCGCCGCCTAGGCCTACACCATATAATTTAGATGCGCCTCCGCCAGTACGGAACAAGCCAACCAGTTCCTTCTTCCGTTCTGTAGGAAACCTCAGTTTAATACCGCATAACAACCGTCGGCCGGAACCGCCACCTCACGGTCAGTCTGCAACGGAAGCAGCCCCGCTATCAGAGAGCGATGCAGCGCTAATTAAACTTTACGACAACCTCTTTCGCTCTTTCTACAGCGAGCCCATCTCCCTTCGCGCATCCAGCATCGGCGATGCGTACAACAAATGCAAATCTCTCCTCGAGTTTGCTGAAGGATATGATGCGTGCAAGAGTGTAGGAAAGGGCGTGCAGAATTACCTCATTCTCTACCAGGCTGATCTGTGGGAGCATCTCGTCAAGTACCCATCAAGCTATCTGAAGCTTGGCTGGAAGTCGCGGAGTAAAGTGTTATTCGAGGAGGCGTTGGCGCACGTAGTAGGGCGTTGGCCTAGAGACGAAGGGTTGCTACGAGGCTCAGAATGGGAAGGTAAAGAGGGTGTCATCGAGCTTGTACTGGACAAGGTTGAAGACATTAACTTCATGATCTTCGGCGAAGACGGCATCAAAGATAAGTTAAGCAGTCTGATGTTGCGAAACAAACGTGGTGAACCGGTTACTATGAGGGACAATCCATGGGAGAAAACGGCGGAGAATATGTGGCATGCGTGGTTTCGCCAGGCGCTGGATGTGCCGATTCCGCCTCCTCCTAAGCCGGCGCCGAGAGCTTCAAGGCCTAGTAGTGGTAGGACTGAAAGGGAACGTGAGAGGGAGAGGCAGCTTGAGGTTCAGCGACAGGAGGAGAAGCGGGCTGCGATGCCGACGAAGAGACAGCAGTTGCATAGGACGTTGAGGCTCATTGGGATGTTTCCTGAACGCTACTTGTTGGATGAGAAGGTGAAGCAGGAGTTGAAGGATATGCCTGGGAACTGCTATTCAAGGGAGACGTATAAGCTGTTGCTGAAGAGGATGGACGATATGAAGCTCAAAGCGAAGCGGATCGTCGGTCCACTGGTTGATGAACAGTATCTGAAGAGCAGGGACGTCCTGGTCGACTACCTTGTCTGCGCCAGAGTCGAGGAGGGGGAAGCTGGATTTGAATATGGAGGATAAGAGCAAAACATGCTTCGAATTAAGAACCGAAAAAAAGAAAGTTTGACCAGTTGAAGGCCTGGTGCCAAAGCGATAATGCGAGATGAGATGATACGAAGGTCCACGAATAATAAGTTGAAGAGATGCAATGGGATTTGTGTTTTTATTTCTATACCCATAATTTTTGTTAGCTTAAGCGAACATAGCGAGCATTTAGAGGATAGCGCAGTAACATCACAAGATGTCCTGACACAGGTACAGGAAAATAAACTACAGCTGATTAGCAATATGATCACCCTAAATAGCCATGTGTGGAGCCATTCACACCATCTGGGCAATGGTTCCTGAATAACAGCGCCTCTAAACAGTGCCTTAGCTCTATTACCGAAATCAGAGCTCGAAGGGGCTTCGTAGGAATCTTGCAGCAGCCTGGAACTAATACAACACAGTTCGACCATGTCTCGACAGAGTCACAACCTATTACTTCCCAAAGTCCGTAGTCACTATCCTCCTCCACCATCCACTCTCCAGCGAATGCCATCTCCCAATCCACAACTTCTCTTTCTCATTCTTCGCGAATCCGCTCCGATCCCATTCTCCACCCACCATCTAAGAAAATACACGAGCCGGCCACAACAGCCACAGCAAAGCTCGCAAAGGTAGCATGGGAAACACAGGTAGCTCCATATCCCAGACCCGTATTTACCGTACGAGCCACCGCCACCTCTTAGACTCCAGGTGGTGGCGCCGATTTTCGCCTTCGGCACTCTCATTGCCATTTCCTCCACCATTGTCTGTGTAGAATGTGCCGTGGACTCGGCTAGCCTTTGGCCAAATTATACTCGTAGTTGAAGGCTCTTCCCCTGAAACTAGATGACCTTTAATCCTCGCACCCAGCCTCCTCATACCTGTATTTATCCCTTTCCTCGCGCTCCATCTGATCATCTAAGGCTGAACAAAGAGGCGCGAAGCCTTGCTATCTGCATATCGACAATATCATAGATCGCCACATTGCTGCGCGAAGGCCCACCAATTGGCGCTCGTCGGAACAGGCTAAACTTGGCCATACTCTTCTGCGAGTCGAGGTGGAAATGGCCAAAACCTGCTGCGCCGATCTTGGCTTTCTACAAATGTTGTGCTCATTCCATAGGATTGTGGCAACTTCAATATTTCCTCCTATCAACTCTGGGATGTTGACACGGTGACATTTCCCCTCCTTCCTCGAATCATAGAAACCATGCAGCCGGAATTCGGCAAAGTTTGAAGCCCGAAGGTAGATCCGTACCACGAATACCAGCAAACAGAAGTGTAATTCTCTGCGATATTTACTCTTCATTAGAAAGAAAGCTAGATGAGATTTAGCTACTCGCGACTAATGCGGCCAAACCAACGCCATCGCTCGCAAATGCTATATAAGAAATGAAAGCCCTCTCTTGTGTTGTATGTACTATGTGTGCTCCTGCGCTGTTGCCTTTTGTGACTTTACCCGACGTTGTCGTAGGCTCAGCTCTGACCGCATGCTCCCTGTCTGTCTTATCTAGCATACCCGATCGCAATACCTCCCATGCTCGATCCCTGTTCCTCATGCGCACACCTACCACGTCTGACCAGCCTTCACCGGCCTAGTTGAGTCGTTCGTTTTCTCCTTCGCCCCAACCACCCCTCTCTCCAGCTCCCTCCCAATATGCTTTTCAAAACTCATACCAGGGAGCACGTAATTTCAGAAAACGGCCGCAAGTCCATTCTTCGAACTCCGCTTGCTGAACCTATGCTTCCTCTCCTTCTTCTCCTTATCCTGGCCCTCACCGCCTTCGCCCATATCATTCAAGACTCCCATACCCAAGCTTGCTTGGCTCTTGGTGAGGTTACGACGGCCGTGTCTGCCCTCGTTGTTGGAGGACTCAGTATAAACCGCCGAGCCGCCAAGTGTAGAAGCTGGGGAAGAGACACTGGACTCCATATCAAAGTTATCGCGCTCATTGTTCGCAACCAGCATCTTCTGGCTCATCGCAAAATCCTTCGCCGACTCCAGCGTCTCAAGCCACTCCTCCGCCGTCGTGCGGCCTGGGTCTGGTGTCGACGACCTCGGGTCCTCGAACGTATAATGCGTGCCTCTCTGCTTCTTAATCAGCCCTGTACCCGCAGCAACAGGCAGACAAGCCAACGAGTGGCGAGAACGCGAAGAACGAGAACGACTAGAATGACTAGAATGACTGGGTAACGATGTACTTACAGTATCTACACACCACCCGCTTTGCCCCTTCTCTCCTGTCTGGATACGCCAGGTGCAGTCTGATGCTAGTAATGAGATCTCCGTTTTGGCTTTCTTCTCGTCTCCACCGGAGGGTGCGAGTATTATGCGGCCGGTGGATGTGATCAGGACGAGGCGTTGGCGCTTCTTGATCGTTGTGCCGCCGCCGAAGAACCTGCTGAAGCCTTTTTTCTCCTTCGTCTCCTTTTCTGGATCTGGCGAGGTTGATATTGGCGAGGTAGTGACCATCAAGTTGCCGAGCTTTAATATCCTCTCATTGTTCCTAGTAAGCACTGGCGACCACTCAATATCTAGTTGTGATGGTGGTGGAAGCTCAGTGATAATTCTTGCTGGCCTCGAAGGAGCTTGGCTGTTACTGCCATTTGGCGCTCTATATCCTAATGGTGTAGGTTGTGGCGCGCTACTCGTTCCATTCAGGCTAATGATTTTTGGCGCTTGCTCAGGCGGCACATGTGGCTTCAACCTTGGTGCCTTTTGACGCCACAGACCTCTGCCCCAGACGATACCGTCGAAGAACTCGTGGTTCTTGATATGCTCCATGCTCAATCTCCTTTGCGGATCATGCACAAGAAGTCTCTCTACCAAATCCCTTGCGACAGGCGGGAAGCCAGGAGGGAACTCATATTCCAAAGCAACAATCTTTTGAAAGGTAAGGTATTCATTCGCAGCCTTGAATGGTGGTCTTCCAGCCAACAATTGGTAGATGATACATCCGAAAGCCCACAGGTCGGAAGCCTTGCACGCGTTCTTATCCGTAAGCAGTTCCGGCGATACATACTCGGCAGTGCCTACAAAAGAAGCGGCTCTATCATCATCATCGCCTTCGGCATCAGGTCTACTGCCTTCTGGTCTGTCCCGGGCGAATGGATCCTTCAAAAGCTTCGCTGTGCCGAAATCAGTAATTTTGACGTGCATCTGGTCGTCTAGCAGAACGTTCTCCGGTTTCAAATCGCGGTGAATAACGCCGCGAGAGTGCATGTAATCTATGGCATCGAGAATTTGGGCGCCGTAGAACCTCGTGCAGTCGACATCGAATGTTCCGATCTTCTTCAGCACGCCAAGAAGCTCGCCGTTGGACGCCACATCTAACACATAGTAGAGCGACTTCTCGTCCTGGAATGTGTAATAAAGACGAACGATACCCGGGTGCTCCGTCAAGCGGTTCAGCGTGTTTTTCTCGATATTGACATACTTGATCTTCTTCTCCTTGATGATGTGTCTCTTGTCCAGCACCTTGACTGCGTATTCCTTCAGTGTCTGCCTGTCTGTGGCCGCAAGGACAGTACTGTAAGATCCTTCGCCCAAAGTCCTGCCAAAAGAGAAGTCTCTAACGCCCTTCTTGACGGAACGCATCACTGGCTTCCCGTCCGCATCCTTTTCTTGCCTGACACCGACTGCTGCGCCTCTTTCATCCCACTGTGCACTGCCTTGTACCAGAGGTCCATCCAGTCCATATACCCCCTGATTTTGCCCTACTGGACTCGGTCCTTGCTGCTGTTGTGAATGCATCCTGCCGACTCCCATGTTTCGTGAGCTCTGTCGTGATGGGACATGATCAGGGTGTGTTTGGCCCTGACTGTATGCCCGCTCCCTATGCATTCCATCACGGTTGTCTGAACCTGCCGAGTTCATTGCTTCCGCATTCCTCGATTCTGATCTAGGTGGTAACACGGACGTCCTTGAGCCTTCGGTGCGGAGACGATATGAGCCATGTTGGCGATTTGGCATGTTGTTCTGGGGTGGTGCTATGGGAGAGTATATGCCGGATACAGGCCTTGGGACGGGAAGGTCGCGCTCTCGGCCACGGCCGGCCTGGAAAGGAGGATAAAGTGCATCTTGCTGTGCCTGGTGGCTATAGGGCATGGATTGCGACTGTCTATATGTCTGCGCTGCGGCTGCGCGGGCTGAATCTTGAGCAGTCATTGTTGGCTCATTTTGTTGTGGTGAGCGCCGTTGTGGCTGTTGCTGCTGCTGTGGTGGTGGCATATGCTGCTGCTGCTGCATATCAGCAGGTGGTGTCTGTTTCCTAATCAAGCTGCCGTCGCTTCCTGTCTCTCCTTTTCGTCCTAGGATATTAAATAGTGAGAGGCGCCTCTGGTGCTGCGTGTCTGAAGAAGCTTCCGTAGCAGTACTTGTGGTGACACGACGACTTATTGAAGGAGGAGTAGCAGTTCTACCCTGAGACGAGGAGTCTGGCGAAGCTCTATCTGGGTTGGCAATGCGTAAGCCGCCTAGGGCCTGCGAGAGGCTCAGGTCGCCGTCCATAGTGACGAGGCCGGGAGCTTCGAGATTATGGTTAGAGGTACTTTGCGGACCCCGTGGATGTACCTTCGAGGTGGCGGGCCGGCGCAAGCTGTCGACCTGGTAGCGAGTGTAGTATTTCTTTGGAATATAAGCACGACAATGAGGTGCAGCTAGATTGTGCTGCCTCTGCGTGTGCTCGCAATAAAGCCAGAATGTTGCTTGTTGAACGTTGTTCGAACGATCCAGGATTGGCCTTACAGCTTAGATAAGGTTGAGCGATTGAGGGATGTGGATGATGGGCTCGAATCCCTTCGGCAGAGCACTTGTCAAGCCACAATGAGCCGCGAGGAGATTACTTCGAAACAGCAGCAAGCAATGCGAAATGTCAACATGCACGGTTTGCCATATAAGTGGTCTGAAGAGTTAGAGTGGAAATTGTGTATTCATATCTTGCTTTCTGTCTACTCTTCTGCTGCCCGCTGCTCCATGAGAGGATGCCGAAGGTCCCATGTGTCGTGCCAAGTGAACACGCGGTTACAGTGGGGACGAGCCAGAGATCCTCTGTTCTATGTCTTGAAACTGGTTCAACAACACCGCTTCAGTCACTTCTCTATGACTATGTACATCCTCATACTCGGAAAATACGCTCAATATAGCTTACCCGGCAACTTCTTTCACGATGGCTCTGGCTGGTTCCTGACAATGACGTTGCCTACCAGCCTCCGCCTCAACCTCCAAACATCTCTCCACTACGATTTTGCGATGGCTTCATGATCTATTTATAAGTGCTCCAAGATGACGGCCGACACATCCTCATTAGCTTTAGCCATCATACTCCCTATTCGCCCAGGATTTCATCTACCTTTCGATAGGGCTGGCTAATGTGCTGGCTTGAGTCTTTCTCCTCACTAGCCGTGGAACCAAGTAGAGTTACGAGGTCCGTATCGACACCCTGCAACATATACGATTCTGAGACACAAATGAAGGAAACTCCCGTGCAGCAATACGAGTGTCCACTGGATGCTATTTGTGGCCTTTGAAAAGTATTGGGAGATATATCCAAAGTACTCCTGCTTCAACTGAATGTTGTTCAAGTCCTCTTTGTCAATTTTGGACTTCTGCAACCCTCCGTCATGTCATGGAATTACAGCTCCTTCTATTCTCATGCTATTTAGCTCAATTAAAATGCAGAGAAGTACCTTCCTTGTGTTAGAGCGAAGTTGCTGCCATTTCTTCATGGAGTCCAGAGCTCTTTCACAAATACTGTTCTGGCAAGAAGTGTTCTTTCCATATCCCCGAGTATTCAATATGAAGAATTCCATCTATGCTTGCTTGCTTGCTCTCTTCATGAATATAGTGTAGGTATCTTATGCCACACTCCCTTTCTTGGAAGCGCCTTGTGCTAGCAGAAACCATGTTGCGACCAAATCCTACCATGATATCCCTTACCATGAAAGATGTGAAGGAGCATCTGGATAGAATGGACTTGGAAAAGGCAAAAGCCCGCAGCTCTGGAGTTAGCTATCTTTCCGACTCTCGAAGGCCTTTGGAGGTGGTCAAGAATAACGAAGTCGCTGTCGTAGAACCACCGCAAGTGATCTACTTGAACCAGCGAGTCCTGCAAAACCCAAGCGTGGCGCCATTTCCAGAAGCTCTAAATTTGACCGGAATGCATACATTTGACATGGCCATGCATTCTAGGTCCAATGGCTCCATTGATACTGCTCGGACTCGTTCGCCATCGTCGCCGACTCGCATCGGTGAAAATCGATTATCCCCACCAGCTCTTGGAAACGAAACTACAAACTTGCATTTTGAATCCGAAGAAGGCGAAGAGGAAACTCACTATTTTGATATAGAAGACAGTGGAGTGGAAGAAACACCGATTCTCATTGCACCACCGTTGCCGAGTTTTGACTACGACGAAGTGTTGGACAGCGTCGCCAGAGATTCTTCCTCTTTCGGTACGCTCGTTCACCTACGTCTCTTCACATCCAACCGTGACGATATAAACACTAACAACAACCCATAAACAGCGCCAGATGAGGTCTCGACACCAACTGACGCAATAATATTGAATACACAGGCACAGAGACTGCGTACTCGTAACCCGCTTCCTCGTTCACCGTTGTTCCGTTCTTTACCAGCGGGCTCGCTTCGAGCAACGCCAACCAGACCGACAACCATCGGACTTGAGCCACGCTTCAAGTCGCCAGGAACTCCAGGCACGCTTTTTGCACATCCGCCTCGTAGACAATCTTACAGGGCGCGCGAACTGACATATTCATACGAGGAGTCTGAGAACACGAACGCAGCCGACGAAGAGTACGTGTTCGAGGACGAAACAGCGGAACTACTTGAGGAAGGAGATGAAGAAGAGGGAGAAGAGGGAGAAGGGGAAGAGGGGGGAGAGGAGGAAGAAGAGGAAGAAATTGAAGTAGACGGAAAGGACGAAGAAGAAGAAGAAGCCAACGAGGGAGAAGAATCCAAGCAGGTTGACGAGCAAGAAGACGATGAAAGCACTGTTGCAGAGGACAGCACTTTTCAGCAATCAACTACTGATAAGTTAGAGCCTTTCCCGTCAGTAGTCGAGGTCGAAGATGATATCTCTTCTTCACCACCTGTAAGCATCTCCATAATGGCGCGTCTTAACGAGAGCGCCGAGTCTCGCGCAAGGTGGTCCCAGCCAGCCACAAGCAATAACAGTCCTGGTCCATCCTCGCCTTCCTTACAGCTCCCATCGCCGTTCTCAACCACTCCAAGACGTGTCTCTGATCACAGCGCTCTGCCTCAAGTTTCTTCAGACGACTATAGAGAAAGATATGGATCGAGCTTGCAGCCAATGTCAGGCACAAGTATCTCTCTGCCAATCAGAGGACGAAGCGGTACTCCTCATACGAGCCACTTCCCTCGTAACCGAGGTGACATCCCATCCTCGACTGATGTGCAGGTAAACACCAGTTCGCCAGAGCCTCGTGCTGCTACAATTTCACCAGTAAGTTACCACTCCCGCATCCAACACAGTGCCAGTATAAGTCCTC
Organism: Antarctomyces pellizariae; assembly: GCA_010623925.1. Classification (NCBI taxonomy): domain Eukaryota; kingdom Fungi; phylum Ascomycota; class Leotiomycetes; order Thelebolales; family Thelebolaceae; genus Antarctomyces; species Antarctomyces pellizariae. Next base: position 195,070 of record WCAA01000003.1, read on the forward strand.
AACATGACGGAACATAAAGCTAACACCCTTTAGCCCAATGGCACAGCACGCTCTTTGTTTGCACGCAACACATCTCCATATAGGCAGCGCTCTCCAATGCCACAGGCGACACACAACAATGGATATGGCGGGGCTGGCGGCGATCGCGTATACAGAGTCACGAACCCCAACATGGACGGCAGTACCTCTCCTTCACCAAAACGCAACACAGTTGCCCCTTCCAGAATCATCTCAGGAGCTACGCATGATGACTTCAGCTTCTCATCACCACAACGCGCCGATGACCGCGAAGACGTCCCACCTCCCTCACCAACTCGCGCCAGAGCTACAACCACTGCAGCCAGGCCTAGATTCTCCATGGAATCAGCTAGCGATGTTGACACTGGTTCTCATGAGACCTTTTCCCGAACCCCTCGCCGTCCACCGAATGGCCGCCGTGAGAGCTACCACAGCGAAGACTACGTCACCACCCACTTGGACACCGACATCGAGGTCGACTCCGGCTACTACGGCGCAGGCGACTTCCCCAGCTCCCGCAACGACTGGCATGTCAACCATAGAGGCTATAGCGGCTACTCTGGCCGTATGCCACCGCCAGCCACGCCGAGGACACCAAAGACGCCAAGACCGGGAGGCTTTGTGCCGTATGATGATAGTATTGATGCCGGCTTGCAGCCACAGACTCCGAAGGATAATCTGGATGCGAAGCCGCTGGGAAGGGGGATGTGGGCGATTGGTTTCAGCGGGGTGATGTATGATGAGGCGTATCATGCTAGCATTCAAACGGCACCGCAGTTGAGGACGGTGGGAACGGGGACAGTGAGGAGTATGAGACCACCGCCAGTGTTTTTAGGGGGTGGTGGACGTGATTTCAGAGCTGAGAGAGGTAGAGGGGCGAGAGAGCCGAGGTGGGTGGGTGGAATTGAGGGGGACCCGGCCACGCCTGTGTCTGAGAGGTCTTCAGGATTGGCAGGCATGGGCGGAAGAATGAGGGTTGATAGGGGGACGAGGAGTGATAGTCCGCAGGGCGTGGATTCTCCGGCGGGTATGGTTGGGTTGCTTGGTGGTGGTGAAAATGTGAGCAATGATGTGATTGCGCGGAGGTTGAGAGGGGTGAGGGGTAGGAGAGATAGGCAGGGAAGAAGGATTACGAGGGAATGACGGGAGGAGTTTGGGACGCCGGAGGCGGAGGAGGGCCACTGGTGTGTGATAAGCTCTGAGCTACTATTGGAGATGTTATAACTGAAGTGGACCGAAGTATATCATTGAGCGGCATAGATACCATGGGCGTCAAACACACCACACCAACAGAATCATGCTTACTATGAGGAAAGAATGGGGGTATAATATCAACATCAAGGGGGAGTTGTTATCATTGGTTTTGCCTTGCTATTACCACACAATAAGCATGGATAAAGGAGTGTTGTTTACCTGGCAGCATAGCGTGACGTGTAGGATTAGATGACACCGGTTACTGAATACAAACACATGAACAACTTCTTCAGAATGTCTACGAGTCACGAGATGACGGGACATTGACGCGATAGCTATCGTCATCAAGAACGAAGACCTAATAAGCCGTACTTATTATCGACCTAAGATCTCAGCGCTTATGGATACATGAAAATATTGAAGTTTGGGGTCCATGGACTAACCGATTGTCGTCTTCCTCGGACTCGACCCAATGCGGACGGCGGCCAAAGTCTTGCTATCTTTTTGCGGCACTTCTTTTTGACGAGCACCACAACTTTCGTCCAAGGGAGTCTGGCCAGAGATCTGACCGAATGAGGCATAGACCAGAGTGATGAGCACGACTTCTGACCGGAAATACGAGCCCTCGCTTATAATTCGCGTGGCTGGCACTAAATCAGGCCATCATAAATGTTGGTCTTAATTATGAGGCCATAAGGCTGCAACTTCTGTTTCTGAAATGCGCTCATTTCCGTTCCGCGTCAACAGAAGGCCGCTTGCGCGAGTTAGATTTAGCGTCAGAAGCTTTCACCTTGTGCTCGGCAATCATCAGGGTGGATTCAGTCAGCTCAATCTGGCCAATTGCAAGGCACGAAAAGCAATTCCAATCGGACGTCAGGGTCCCACACTCCGCATTTTGCTCAAGATGCCTTACAGATGGGGCGTGCACTTAAGCTGATGTTGCTCTCGTGATTGGTTTACAAGAGGAAGGCTTGATCGGGAGCACAGGTTAGCGTGCCCTTATGCTCGATTGTGCTTGCCGGAAACCCCGCTGCCGACTGCTTTTATGGTGAAATTATGCCTCTTTGAGCTCTAGATTTGCTAAAAGCGGAATAACGGCGGGATTTATGCACCCCGACTTCTTTCTAGGGCGCAAGCACTTTACCAGCACGCTTCGCGTCGCTCACTTCACGTCGATCCAGTACCCGATGGACTTCTTGCTTCATTGGCCAGTGACAGCCCGTTATTCACTTCTTGCCCTGCCGCATTGCATCCATCCTCTCTTCTCTCGTCTCTTCACCTCTCTCTCTTCTCGAACACTTCATAACCTCTTGTATCCCGCACCCATATTTCCTTTCTTCTTACAACTTACAACATCTATCATCTATCAACTATCACCAGTCTTTCAATCTTTTACTTCTCACATCATCGTTCTCAGCCCCAACAACCACTGCTGCTAGTCCATACCGCGAGCATCTATATCGACCTTCGACAGGATTTGAGCTTCGTTGTACTTGACTATCAGTACCTTCAATATTACAACCCTCACTCATTGAGCTTCGATAGCTTCGTTTTCTATCAACTTAGCCTCATGTTTCCGTTGACCGAAGACTGCACATCCAAGTTCACCATGGGTTCTTTCGTTCAAGCTTCGATACCACCAAACATGGCACAACCGCAGCCAACTAACGGTGCACCAATGTTCACCTCACCATTTGCTCAGCCATCACCGTTCGGCCAGCCATCTTTCAGCTCTTGTGGACTTCAGGCTCAATTCACTTCAACTGGCTTCCTATCGACCGGTCTCCCACTTGCCGGCGCAAATCCAACGCCAATTTCATCCAAGCGCAAGCGTTCCCGCGATGAGGCATCATCAGACGACGAGGACTATTTCCCACGTACATCTGCCCCATCCGTTGCCTCCAATGATGACTGGGAGTTTGGTGAGGGCATGACGCTCCAGCGCAAGAACGGACAAGGAATGATTATCGACGATGAGCAGGTTGCCAAGCAATATCAGTCTCCACCAAAGACCGTTGAGAGACCAGTCCTCAGAAATAACAAGAGCAAGCGTCTCAACTTGACTACATCTTCGACGACCGGTTTCTCGGCAGGAAGCAGCCCAACACGCCAATCGCCAATCAAGGATGAGGCGTTGTTGGATGTATACAGCATGAACCTTGGCGTCGGATGGAATAGAATGAGCGACGACGCTGACATCCAATCTGCTAAGCGTGGATGGGAGAAGTACATCGAGAATCATTTCCCAGTCACAAATGCTCAGATTCTCACCAAGTCATCAAGCTTGGAGTCGTATCTCGTTGAGGCTTCGGAAGGCTGGTTCCTTTTTCACGAGGACCTCAAGCAGGGACGTCTTGTCGGCAAGAACCTTGAGACCACGTTCCGCCATCTGAGAAGCAGACCACCAGTTTTCGATGGAGAGGCGACTCTTGAGGCGAACATCCATGCTACTCCAACTTTGGAGATGAGCGAGGATGAGAAGCTCCACATAGATAACGCTGCCCTTTACGCTGCCAGTCAGGAGAAGAGACAGGCTTTCTTCCGGACACTCGGCGAGGGTGCCGGCGAGAGCTTGAGTGGAGGATTCGTCGCCAACGCAGAGGCCCATCACAACAGCATCCAGAACCTCATCAATGCTCATGCTCAATTGGCCGATGGACAAGTTCCAGAGGTTCAGGAGGATGATGTCATGGATATGAGCTAAGCGTCTCATCTGCATCTTTTTTTTCATTCTTATCATTACCACAGTACTCTAGCAAGAGGGCATTGGACGCGGACATCAACGGCGCTAGCAACATTTGCTTATTCTCTTGTTATCATTTTTGGGGCGGATAGGTGGCTTAGATCCGGAGATCTATAGCTTGACTGGACAAGGATTAGGGAATGAGGAGGATAGGCCAGCATTGAAATGATGCAGGACGGTGTATCATCATTTTGGGATCATAGCTCAAGGAAGAAGGCGGCCATGCGCCACTAGCGCTGTGTCATTTTTATGGCCAGCTGATGGAGGAAGTATCTCTCGGCGGCGACAGCGCAACTGCATTGCTTTTAGTTAGAGAAGCAGACAATGAACAATCAACTATGAACCAAAACAAAACTGTGCATGATCGTGATAAAGTGATACCTGTGATCCCTGAGCAACCTCTTCGTAGCCCACTCGTTTGCCACCAATTAAGAACTGCACGGACTAGCTTCCGTATAGACCTGAACATGACTAATTTCTTGTATCGATGGATCTTGTTTTCAATCAATTGCTAAAGTAGTTCAAATTGCTGTTGTCTCAAACCGTGCTTGCCAGCTTATCGTCACGTGTCCATCTCAGTCATACAATACAGCCCAAGCTAAAACCCACTGGTACCCACGACTTTCAACCCAGCGGGCGCGTCCTCCACGAGTCCACAACCGCGCACCAAGAAAGCACAAGCACCACCGGCCGCAGAACCACTCTTTCTGTGGATCACCTCGACAACTGTCATCTGTGCACCAATAAACACAAAGCTCACGAGCCACTCTTAAACTACAGTAGCCACTAGGCGATCTAACCACAGCCCTGTCAACGAAGATACGCCAGCCGCGAACCGCGAAGATGCAATCCCAAGGCTATCGCAACTTCCACCAAGGTGTGCAGTTAGGACAGCAACAACAGTTTATGAACCAGGGTCTTATGCAGCAGCAGACTCCGCAGAGACAGCAGGGGAATCAGAGGCGAGCAGGTATGTTCCGATATCTTTGTATCATTCCCCAGTATGCTTGTCGCAAGCGCAATGGGCGAAGAGCGTGCTGTTGCAAGTGCGATGTGCGTATCGCAAGCCACCAGACGCAGATACCACACCTACACACACGCGGTCTAGAGTCGTTCACACCTTGGCTGTACATATCACAAAGCCGTCGACGCATGAGACTCTCCTGCTGCAAGATCTCACGCACATCTAACCCATCACCGCGAACGCACATTTAACTTCTCGCGTCCTATCAATGATATCTCTTCTTTGACCACGGAAATCATGAAGCGCAGACGATGAGAAATAAGCTAATCAAAGCCAAAGTCATGCCACCAAACAGCCAATTAAACCCAGCCCAGGAGCAGCAAAAGATCCAGCTCGAGCTCGCTAAGCGTCGCAGCAGAAAGCCAACAGACAAGACGATCCCAGAAGGTGTAGAGGAGTTTATCATCGGAGATGGCGTCGCCAATTACAAGAGATTGAGAGAGGTGGAGAGGAAGCTCGATGCCGCCGTTGTGAGGAAGAGGATGGATGTCCAGGACAGCTTGGGCTTGGGCGGAAACATCAAGCGCTTCCGTACCTTGCGCATTTGGATCAGCAATACGGTTGAGGATCAGGAGTGGCAGGGTGGCGAGGCCACCGTCGATAATTTTGATTTCAGCATGAATAGGGATGCGAGCTGGAAGGTTAAGATTGAGGGCAGATTACTGGGTGATGATGAGCAGGATGAGGACACTGAATCCGAAGATGAGGAGGAGGGAGATAAGATGGAGGAGGATAAGAAGAAGTCGTCAAAGGGCGAGCAGAGATACAAGCTCTCACACTTCATCAAGTTTCTGGCTGTCATCTTTGAGCCATCCCGCCATCATGCCTGCATTTCTGCGCCAGTTGTTGAGTGGAAGAAACCGAATTTGCCAGCCAGTGCTCGGGGAGTCAGCATGCCGGCTTCTGCTTCTGCCGACTTTGACAGCATAGAGTTCAAGAGAGGTGGAGATGATAACCAGAATATCACCATCAAATTGGTCACAGATGAGAACCCAGAGAGATTCAAGCTTAGCCCAGAACTTTCTGAGGTGTTGGACCAGGAGGAGGCTACTAGAGGCGAGGCTGTTACCGGTGTGTGGGAGTACATCAAAATCATGGGATTACAAGAAGACGAGGAGAAGAGGACTTTCAGATGCGACGAGCTGTTGAAGAAGGTAAGTCACACCCCAACGCCAATTATAGACTGGGAACCAACACTGACCAAAACAGATCTTCCAACGCGACACCTTCTACGTTCCATCTATCGCTGACGCCCTCCTCAACCACCTTAAGCCCCTCCCACCAATCGAACTCCAATACACAATCCGCACCGACGCAGCATTCCACAACCAGCCAGGCGGCCCACAACCAACTATCTATGACATTGTCATCCCGCTCGACTCCACTCTCCGCCTCGCTCTCTCCCGCTTCACTTCTTCGCCATCTTACCTTCCAAGCTTACAGCAGATTGCTCAGCTTAACGATGAGACGGCTGTTATCATTCAGGCGCTCCAGCACAGCAAGGCTAAGCATCAGCTATTGACAAGCGTGGCGAAGAAGCCGGCGGAGACTTTGAAGAAGTGGGTTAGCTCCCAGGCTAGGGACTTGGAGGTTATTCGTGGTGAGGGCGGTCGTGGGGGTGAGATTGCTGTTAGTGGTGATGAGTGGCGCAAGGGTGGTGATAGAGGGGTTTGGGGTGGCGAGAGTGTGCGTGAGTCTGTCGCGCTTATGTTGTCGAGACCAACGAGGTAAGCGTGCTAGTAGGAGAGAGAGGTAGAGCAGAAGAGTGATTATGGATAATGGGCGGTTTGCTACGATTACAGATTTGCGTGGCACACGGCGTTCAAGGACGGAGAGATTGGAGAAAGGAGTTCAACTAGCGCCGAGTGAACGCTAGGGGGAAAGAAGCTACGAAAGGCAAAAGCTCATTCAAATAAGATAGGTCATTTTGTTTTAGATACTATCAATAAAGAAATTTACTGAAGCTTCCATTTTGGCGGAGCCAGCTGTGCATGTTTCTTTGTGGTCGCAGAATCGTCCAAGTCTCTGAGCGGCAGCACCAATCTCGGGACAAAGGACAAGCTGCGATTGCTCTCAAGAGCAAGTACCGCTTCCGGACACTGCGAATTTTGATGTCCTCGAGTCCAACTTCTGCTCTTATTGTCTTCCCAAATCTCTGTAATCTCCCATGCGTCAATCCATCGAGTGTATACATATCGAAACCTCCGCCACAACATCTCAAATCGTAGTCTTTGCACCTCAATTGACTGACTCTCGGCGCAGACCGATCAATTGCAAACCTCAGCTTTTTGATACCCACAACCACATCGCACAATGTGCAAAGAAACAACAATCCACTGCGTCTGCGGCGCCGCCTTGGCCCCAATCATCACCGAGTGCGCCGCCGTCCGCGAAAAATACCATGCCTACCTCGCCACCGAGGAAGCGGAAAGGCTCGATGACCAAGCAGCAGACGAGGCTAAAAGAACGGAGTGGGCGGAAGCTGCACGAAAGAATAGGGAGGACAAGAAGCTGAAAGATGAGGTGAAATATGCAAAATATGGCCTGTTTAAGACCGCAAAGAAAAAGGACGATGAGGTGGGGAAAGGGCGGAACCCCGAGGATGGGGCGACGGATGATGAAGAGGACCAGGCGAAATGTGCAAAATATGGCTTGTTTAAGAACCCGAAGAAAAGAGAGAGAACTGAGTTTGAGATTGTCGGGAAACACCAAAAGCATTTGGCGCAGAAGATCACACTGTTTTGTGAGAAAGAGAAGAGAGAACAGGTGGCTAAGGAGGCGAGTAATTCGACGGGACATAGGGGGTGCATGTATCCGTATGGGAGGGTATATGGGACGGAGGAAGAGCGGAGAGAGTATGAGCAGAGGGACATGTATAGGGAGCGGTTGAGGCAGAAGAGGGTTAGGGAGAACGAGGAGAGGTCGGGGGTGCGAAGAGTGGAGCATATGATTGAGAGGGCGAAGATGTGGGATGAGGAGATGACGGCCAGGGGTAAGAAGAGGGTGGAAGGGCTGATGGAGAAGGAGGAGGAGAAGGAGAGACTAATAGTGAAGAAGTTGATGGCGGAAGAGCGACAGAGGATGGGGGAGTTGGTTGAGGAGGATGGACAGAGGATGGATGAGTTGATAGAATAGGACCCACAGAAGTTGAATGAGGAAGAGTCGAGGAAGAAGATTGATTGGTACTGCCTCTAATAAGGGTTCCATTAATTTTTAGAGCGGAACCAAGAGAGGGGCTGCGAACTGGATTTGGAGGCGGCGATGGCCTCTCGAGCTGATGATCTATCGCCTTGCTGTCCGGATCCGGTGTATTGATGACCAGTTGACCTGGCCGTGGTATGCAAAAGGCGATAGCAACTAGACCGCTGAGGCTTAGTTACGACTCAAGAAAGTTGAGAACGAATGCTGAGAAACTATGAGCCTTCGTGAGGAAGAGCCTAAAGAAGGCCGGTAGAGTTGACGAAAAAAATGTCGTATGTCCCTTGATGTATTTTGAATTTGGGAGGATTAAAAAGAGTAGACTGTATGCTAGTAGCTTTTATAGGTCTTGGAAGTTAGAACTTGTGAAATTGGTCCCAAGCGATGTCTACTCTTGGATGGAGCTGTGTTGTCATTATTGCGGCGTGGTATAGGACAATTCTTCCGCTATTCTTCAAGCTTGAACCGGATAGGCTGGTGTTGACACCTGCTTTGAGCTTTACATGAATCCCTGCAGAAAAAGTAAGTGGAATAATTGACAGTGTGCTGCTGGCATCGTGACAATATCAGAATTGGTGGCTGTATTTTTGCTGCTGGCAGCAGCAGCAACTAGCGTTTAAGCCAAAAAGACGCCCGAGCGAAAATAGAACCCAGGTCACCAAAGAGATTTGATGTGACGACAGGAGAAGTACTAGAGAGGGCGTATCCTCGTTGTCGGAAGCGATTTGGCTTTTGCTCCGTGAGGAATCGCCCAAGACGAGACACCTCAGTGGGGCTTAAGTTAGAGCTTCTTTAGGGACTTGAGCAATCTCAACGCAAATAGGATGTCATACCCGCTTTTCAACAACTCAATAGGCAGACACGACTCGACTCAGAATGGGGTATAGGATGGCTGTGCTGACATGCACGAGTATGAAAAACCAGACACAAATTTGTTGTTAACAACCCTACACATGTGGGCATTCCGCCACAGCCACGGCAACATATTTCGATATTCTGTCTGCATGCTTGACAAGCTGATAGCAATATCCATGCTAAGCCAGCACCGAACTTAGTTGCTGCCATCATAAAGCATTACTGCAAGCTTGCTGGCTCACGACGGCTGAAAAAATTGGACGTACTGGCAGACTGACAGTTATAAGAGGAGGAACTTCAAAACCCTGGGAAGGGCGAAGACAAGCATGCGAATCTTGTCCACCTCCAATTTTGATACACAATCAAACTATAAACAAGCAGCTTGTCAGCATGGTTAAGCAGCAGCAGATTTAAAGACTTGCGTCAAAAATCCTCAGCCAACCTATTGGCATGTATTGGCCGAGTTGTAAGTAAACAACATTTAGAGATAATGGTATATAAGCTGCTCCCTATGGCATGCTTTATTATGAGACGCAGATTGTAATTGTTTTCGAGATTCCGACCACATGACTGTCCGCAGGAGGAAGCACACACCTTCGCCCAATCAGTAGTGACAGTCGACTGCTGGTGGGACTGCAAGCCTTAAAGAATCCGACATATCCAACAATACACTTGAAACAGCAGATAGAGACTGAAATCACTCGAATCTCCTACATATATATCTACCACTCAGTCTAGTCATGCATAGGCACACTCAAGACGCCTCTACCGAAGAACTCGGACACCGTCCCAAATCTATCCCTACTACTCTCCAACGCGGCTTTAAACAAATCGTGCTTCCCAGCCGTCTCAACCTGCGCCTTCCTAATCGCCCTAATCGTCTCATTTCCTCCCTTGCACTGAGGGCACTCCCACTTCTCCTCTCCATCCTCCGTCTGCACCACATTCAAACACCTCTGATGATAGCTGTGCTTACACAAGAAATGCACCATCGGCGGATCAAGATTGCCTCCACAACTCGAACACCTCGTTGCCTGGAAGGTCTGTGGCTTAGTGCCCAACTCTTCGATTTCTTTACGCTTCTGTTCAGTCTGCTCTGCGTACGAACCTATCAAACGGCGATTATCCTCGATCTCCCGCCTCTCATTCGCAATTGTCTTTTGGAGGTAAGGCTTGATGAGTCCCATGGTTGCAACGTCGTTACTTGACAGTGTCTGGATCACCTGTAATGGTGCCATGAGGCCATGTGTGTCGATCTTCTTTAGCACCTCATCGAGCTCTTTGCCTGCTTCTTGCAGAATTTCCGGACTGGAGGTGAAGTATGCAAGGGCTGCTGGATAGAGAGCAGGTTCTTCTGGTGCGTATTTCTTCAGTGCTTTGATGGCGCCTTTAGTGTCTTTTGCGCTGGTGTAGGAGCGGAAAATATCAAACCTCAGTCCAGCTTGCTCGCGGACTAATATGCTACCATCACGAAACTGGGACAAATGAGACAACAGAAGAACGTTGGATGTGTCAATAGGTATGTCTTTGCCTTCAATAAGAACCTTAGCCTTAGCCTCCCACTTTGCCCGGTCTGAAGTGTCCGAGTTGGCTTTGTGCAGATACATCTCGAAGAGTGTGGTGTAAAGGTCCGCTTTGTCGTCTGAGCTCAGGCCTAACTCGACGAGGCAGGCTTCAAGGAATATAATAAACTCATTTGGATGGTCCACAAATGAGGAGAAAGCCGTACGTGGGCGAGGAGGAGAATATGTTAGCATGGCAGCCATTATCTCGGCATCATCAGCTTCTGGTGATGTGACTACCGGTTTTCCGTTGGCCGTTGCGTTGTGAACAGATGAGGAGTTCATGAATGGTAAGGGCATTAAGTTGGTGAGGTTCTGTACGGCATGTGCTGCGCTCTGCGCGTAGCCACCCTCTGCTGTGATAGGTAGCTCAACTGGGACGATGTCATTCTTAGGAGCGTATTTGCCGGTATAGTAATCGACAAAGACATGTGTGGTTTCGCCAGGACAGTTTTCGAGCAGGACGCGGGCGTACTTCATGAGGTTTGGGTACATCTGGAACATGTTAGCACAATGTCGTTTGAAGCAGACAATGTTGCGCTTACATTTTCAGCATCAAGTCTGCTTATGTATTTCAATGCTTCCTCGTACTTTTTGCAATCCTCGACCAAGATATCAACAACAATCTCATGTTCACCATGCTTTGTAGCAAGATACACTGCTTGACCATAGTAACCACCTTGGCGACACATCGATATCGCAGTGTCAAGGTCAAACTTAAGATCACCAGGTGACTTGATGAACTTCTCCAGCTTACCAATATCCTTTAGCTTTGCATAACAATTCAGCAACAAGGTCGTATGGTCTGCGGTCGCCTTGTGATGCTCATGTAACTCTTCTAAATACTCGATCAGATTATGTATCCTTTGGGTATCGAGGTATTTGCGAATGACTTGCGATGGCTCGGTGCTGTCAATCGCCTTCAGATATTGCTGCATGGCTCCATCGTAGTCGCCCTTCTGGTATAGGTGTTCGCCGTACTTTCTGAATATCACGTTTTGTGCATCGACGTCAATGCCGGACTTTTGTGCCAAGTTGATGGCATAGACATAGAGATTACGCTGATAGAGAATCTCAAGTCGTTGCTGCAAGCTCTTCTCGTGGTATCTGAAGAGTTTGCCCTCCAGCGTCAACGAGTAAAGGTCGCCCCATAGTGCAAAGAGTGCCTTGACCTGACTGATCAAGCTTTCGGAATGTGCCACTATTTGAAGACCTGTGTCCAGCAGAGTAAAGGTGCCAGTATTGAACAACGGATCTGGGGCAGTGCCGACTAGTCGCCTCAGCGCACTTGTCTTGGTACTCGTATTCGATGGGGGGGGGGCAATGACTGCCAAGTACTCCTCATAGCATTCTACCAGACTCTTCTGCCCATCATATGCGAAACAAGGACCTCTGCCATCCTGTCCGTAGTAGTATATAGCATCGTCTCTGGCAACGACAATATCTCCATTCCTCTCATCCACTGTCATGCAGCCGACTCCACATCCGGCGTCCTCGATAGCTCTAGCAGGCTGTCCCTGGCCCTTTCCGCTGACAACCAGTTTCAGTAACCTTGTTGTAGTGCTGACAAAAAGCGTTGTAAGCTTCGCCACATCTCTAAACTCGACACCAGTGATCGGCTCTTCCGATTCAAAGACCGTGCGCTGCTTTGCACCTCTATCGTGTATCAAATCGCCTCTCACAACCGTAACCGCGCCATTCGCGAAACCTACGGCCAGCTGTCCCAGATCCTCCGTCGCAGCAAATGCGCTTATCGGGAATGGTTTCCTCCCATTCTGCACACTCAATGTGGACGTACAAGTCGGCAGTCCGGTCTTCTTCACGATGTTATCCAGCGCCCACACCTTCAGTACCGGCTCATTGGACAGATCCTCGGCGATAGTGATAAGCCACGATGTGCCCTCAATCTGCTTCAGATGCGTAATGTTGCCGGAGTCGTGAGCTTGCCATGATTTCTGCAGTTTGAGGCCTCGGCCGAGTATGTGTACATTCCCATCATAAGTGCCGAGTAAGAGGGAGTCAGAGCCGGATGTGAGGCAGGAGATCTCGTTGTTGGTAAAGAGGGATGCGACGTCCGGGTCGGCTGGGGAGAGTTCTTGGACTTCAAAGAAGTCAAACGTTTTCCACTGTCGCGACATGTTAGTGGATATAGCACAACGGTTAGCTATAATGACTTACAGATGTCAAGGCCATGATATGTGCATGTCGAGTATTTGTTTGGGCGAGGCTGAGAAAGCTACCAAGGTGGTTGCGTTATCGATAGTGACGCTGATTTAAGGTTTGGCGCTAAGTCGGGATTGGCAAGCAGCCAAGGAGCTTCAGCTCAACCACAACAATGAAGGCGAAGAAATGTATTTTCGTGGTTTCTAACTTCATAATAATTTAAGATTGAGTTGAAATCGCGGTCGAGATGGCAAAGAAAGAAACTCATCGCTCGGAATAAGAAGCTAGCTCGTGCTTCTTGCATCTTCGAATGCTGACGAATCCATTATAGCACTCATAGCAGCCACGGAGGGCCAGAGGATCAGGATCTATAGACATAAAATAAAAGCTCAATTGTATTCTAGTAGCTATCTTGAGATATGACTACCAATCATGGAGTAATCCTTTAGAGCCGCAAAGCAATGCTCCCTACTCTTTTCTGAGCTCCTAAACAATGATCGTTGTCTCAATAGCAAAACTCCCAATAATTCAGCAGGTAAACAAGCAAACAAGCTGGATATCATGCTCAACGCTCCTCAATATGCAAGCAACCACCCATAAGCAAGTTTCCAATACGCCCCCCGTCAAATGATCATGTGCCAACTCGGTCGACACAACCTTTGTTCTCAATCACCCCCGCCATCACCCTGAATGGACCAATTGATCGATCACTGTGCAGCCTGAGCTATCTGCTTCTGCTCGCCATAACCCTCGATGCTCAGAGTCGGCTTCTGAGTTGGCTCGATCGGCTGTGGAGGTAGTCCTCTGATCTGTCTGATCAAGAACTCCCTCTCGTCCAAGAACTGCTCGTCCTCAGTCCTATCGTCTAAGAAGGTGCCCAAGAACCTCAGTAACCTCTCTCTGTTCGCGATCAAGATCTTCTGCACCTCAACACTCTTATGCGGATTGGCGACGAAGACCTTGAAAACGTGGAAGCCTTCGTATTGAACCATCTTGCGCTCATCGCGCAAAAGGTTCATGATAATCTTAAGGTGGGAGCCGAGGGAAACGTAGAGCGTCATGACGGAGTAGTTCGCGCGATCGAGAAGAAGCTCGCCGAGGAGTTTTATGGACTGGCGCTTTGTGACGTATGACGAAGAGGTGAGAAGGACGCTGTTATATGTTTCGAAGAACTTGCCAAAGTTCGTAGCAAGGTATTGTGCGACGATGGGCTTGTGCTTGGTGAGAAGTTCCCTGAACGTGGTGAATGCATCTGCGCCGACTTCAAAGCTTCCCTTATCGATGAAATCGAAGAACTTCCAAAAGACGCCTTGGCCAGACTGCTTGAGATCTGGGCGAATGCCAGCCAGACCCTTATGCTGAGAACCGTTCTCGCCAATGTCGTCGTACAATATGACTGCCGCACACGCATCACTCTTCAGGACTTCACGCAGGACGGTACCAGCCGGGATGGCAGACTCTTTGTGCGAGTAGCAATTACAAAGCTCGATAAGTACGGCAGGGCGGTTGTTTATGACCCAGCTTAAAGCTGGTGGTTCGCTCTTTGGGTTCGCTCCTGGTGGACGATAGCGGAAACAGCTCGAGAATATGGATTGTGCATCTTTGCGGGACTCAAAAGAGAGAAGGTGGAGCTTGGCCGCAAGCGTGTAGAGAAGGTCGGTTTCGATTACGGAGTTAACGAGTTGGTGGACTTGCTCTGGGGTAGTCTCAACCTCTGCGCGGGTTAGTTAGTGAACGCGCGCAACGAGATTGAACGAAGGCTTATGATGTGATGGCCAGCGGCAAGAGGATATATACACACCTGGAGCTCCTTGAAGCATATGTTTAGCTTGTAACAGAATCTTAGAGAGCTCCTCAGTCTTAAGAACGTTAATAAAGGACCAGCGATATGTCGGTGAGAACAGATTCACCAACCTTGGCTGCTCCAGCAGGTGTCTCTATCTTGAGAAGGATGTCTTTCGCTTGCTTTGGCAACTCGGCGGTGTTCACCTTCGGTTTCGCTCTGCCGAAGAGGAACGACATTTTTGGTGTATACTTGCTCACCTCAGGGTTGTTTCTAATCGTGAGGGCAGCTATTGAACTCGCTCTACGATATGCTGATGCTCAGTGGAGGTTGTCGCTTATCGACAACAAAATAAAGATACACGAGGGTCTATCACTCAAGGCACACCCAAGAGATATTCATAAACTGCTTTAAATGTCAATTGTCGAAGTTCCATTTGTTTACTCCTCTCCCACCCAGGCGGGTTGATCTGAGACCCTTCGGAAAGTCAGTATCTCCGCTTCCGGACATTGACAATGACATGGTTCCAGTTGTCAAAAAGTGACTGGCAACTGCGCAGACACTTCTGTGCATTAGCCATCTATCATAGCAGGAAAGAGCAGGATAATAGTTTCAACAACTTATGAAACTTTCTTCTAGGCTGCAACCCAATTCAACTAGCTACGAGCAATTTCTCTCGGTATTTAATCACTTTCCAGTGTAGCTCGAGATGTCTCACCGCCTTCTTATCAGCTCGTTATCGGAACACCCCTCACAAAATTTACAGAGCCACAAACTTCCCCGCCAAAAAGGTCCAGTAAAGTAAACAAACCAAACATGGCTTCTTCACTCCCAACTAGACAGCGCAAAGCTGAGGACATCTCCGACTCTGATTCCGGTTCCTCAATCGCATCTGAGGTTGGATCCGCCGCTAACGAAGACGGATGGGAGGACGTCGAGCCAGTTGAGGAGCAGGACACCATCGTCTCCCTCGTCGATTCGGAGACCTTCCCAAGCGTCAATGCTATGCTTGAGTACACCAAATCCAAGGGACTCGATTTTTTGAAGATTAGAGATGAACTCGCCCTCGACTTCTACGGCAGCATCAAACTCGTCAACTATATCCGTACTCAGGTTAAGGATGGAAAGGTCCCAACCACCATCACCATGGAGGATATTGAGGATGACAAGTACTTGAAGCCAGCTATGGAGGATGATGCTCTTCTCTTCAACCTGGATGAGCTGCCAGAGGCTGCTGCACCGGCACAGGATAGCGACTTGCTCAAGCGCGTTGCTGAGCTTGAGGAGGAGCTCCGCCAGACTCAGAAGAAGTTCGGCGACTACAGAGACGTTGTCGCAAAGACTCTCGACGAGAGGTGGATGGAAAACTCTGCCCCAGCAGCAGGCGAGAAGATCGAGGAGAAGCGTGATGATGATTCTCACTACTTTACCTCCTACTCTTACAACGGTATGTCCAACCAGTTAATAGCCATCAAGGTTACACCTCACTAACGCACCCAGACATCCACGAGACCATGCTCAAAGACACCGTCCGCACCGACGCCTACCGCGACTTCATCTACCAAAACAAGCACCTCTTCGCCGGCAAGACGGTCCTCGACGTCGGCTGCGGCACCGGTATCCTCTCCATGTTCTGCGCCAAAGCCGGCGCAGCCAAGGTCATCGCCGTCGACAACAGCGACATCATTGACAAAGCCCGCGAAAACGTCTTCAACAACGGCTTCGCCGATACCATTACCCTGCTCCGCGGCAAGGTCGAGGAGGTCGTGCTCCCGGTCGAACACGTCGATATAATTGTCTCAGAGTGGATGGGCTACTGCCTCCTCTACGAGGCTATGCTGGATTCCGTCATTTGGGCTCGTGACAAGTACTTGAGACCTGACGGACTCATGGTTCCATCTCACATGAACATGTGGGTAGCTCCAGTCGCAGACCCGGAATACGTCGCCGACCACTTTGCGTTCTGGCGCGATGTCTACGGCTTCGATATGAAGGCCATGCAAGCCGGCATCTACGACGAAGCACAAGTGCTCCACATGCCAACAAAGACTATCTGCGGTACTCCGTCGATGTTCAGACAGCTGAGCCTCCACACTACTACCGTTAAGGACCTGTCCTTCAAGGCGCAGTGGAAGAGCATGCTGGACAAGGACATCGATGCTCTCGACGGCTTCGATATCTGGTTCGACACCTTCTTCATGCCATCGCGCAACGATGAGATACCGCTTGATGCGCGCGCGGAAGAGTGGGCCAAGGCGGAGAAGAAGGGCGTTGCGTTTACCACTGGCCCTTGGGGTAAGGAGACGCATTGGCGCCAGGGCGTCATGTTCATTGATAACGACGACAAGGCCGCTGCACCGCTTAAGGCTGGCGAAGAGTTGGGGGGCGAGCTGGAGTACGCTGTCCCAGAGGACAATAGTAGGGCGCTGAATGTCAACTTTTCTTGGGCTGGGAAGAATGTTAAGGGGGCGCAGAGCTGGAAGATGAGGTAGTGCGAGCGTGAGCGAGCGTCAAAGCAGATGTTATTACATTAGTGGTAGTCTATAACACCACAAATACAAACTTTCCCGTCCCAACTCCCTCTTTCAGGCCCAAGCTGTGTCCATTAACCCCATCCCTGCCCTTTTTTTTCGGCCCTACCCCATCGCACCTGATTCAACAAATCGCTAAGAGCGATCTTCTTCTTAACAAGCGCCTCATGCTCTATTAGCATCCCACTCGGCTGGTTCATACCGCTTGGTCGGCTGAGGAACACAACAAGCTCCCTAAAACCATCATAAGATCCTATAATAGTGTTACCCTTCCCATCGGTGTACGCGCTGAACGCCCTCGCGAATGAAGGTAAGACGGGATCACGCGTGTAGTTTGGGGCCCTTACGGGACTGTTGTCTCGGAGGACGTTGGTGAGGGTTTTGTAAGACGGCAGAACGATGTTGCCTGGGTCGTAACCAAGGTTGGAAGCTGGGACGGAAGAGGTGGATGAGGTAGTGCTGGTCGGGGTGGTACAAGAGGAAGAGTAGGGAGGCGCATTTGGTAGTCGATGGTGGTATTGAAGAGGCCTATGTTTCCGTTGGCGGAGAGGTAGCATCCCGTTATTAGGGCGGGCGTTCCGGCGCGCTGGAGAGATGTTGGAGGTGGTGTGGCCATCATCGGCGGTGGGAGGTTGACGAGAGGCGGTAACGGTGAATTGTTGCGAGGTAGTATTATCACAGACGTCCGTCGTAAATATGGGAGATACGTCGGGAAAAGGAAGGATGACGGCGAGAGCGGGAGAGGAGGTGTTGCCATCTCACATCATTAGCGTCGAGTATCAGGGCACAAAAACCAAGAGAATCAACCGTACGAGCGCGTAATCGTTTGCAATGGGTATCTAAGTGCTGTAAACGCGCCATTCACATGTAAAAATCCCGAATCCAATGCCATGTGCTACTATTTACCCCAAAGCTGACAACGTCTCGTCGTCAACAGGTATCGGTGGCCTGAGCTCAAGCTCAGTTACTGTAGCAGGCTGCGACGGCGAGGCATCGACGACTTCCTTGACTGCTAGCTTACCAACTTTCCGCGCAGCCAGATTAGCCTCACGCTCACGGACCTGAGCCTTCTCAGCCTCGATCGCGCGGCCCCGTCTAACCTCGACTTCTTCCCGTTTCACAACACGGCGCAGCCCTTCACTAGCATGGATAAGCCCATCGATGGAAATAGCATGGTTCGTCATTTGGTGGTTGATGTACGAATATACACCAGCCGGTGTGGAGCAGGCTAAAAGTTGTGGCTCATTGAGTTTGAGTAGCGCGAGAGCGACCTGGAAGAGGAACGTGGATCCGTCATTGATGCAAAACACTACGTCCCAAACCCGGAATAGAGCTTCTGCGGACAAGCAGTCGGTGAATACCGAAAGGAACCATTGGAATGTCAAGGCTTCGAGTTCGATCCCGAGGTCGTCGAGGTGTGCCGATAGCGTTGGCAGGATGTCACTGACGTAGTGACGCAGGACCTGTTGGTCCGCCCGCGACGCTAACAAGGAGTGATCGTAATATCCTTGTGGCAGTATGTTTTCGATGATCGAAGCTAAGAGCCAAAATGCATCTTCAGCGGTAGGGATGATGAGCAGAAGACATGCCGTAATCATGTTCATTCCCTGGCAATAGCCGACGTCCTTGTTCCTGCGCGAGTACGCTAGCAGGACCTCCTCTAGCTTAGCGACACCATTGCCGCGACGGAAGAATATGTTGTCCGTAAGCGTTCGGTTAATGTCCATCTTAATCTGGGAGACGATGATTGGGTCGTCTTGGCCATCTCGGTTGGCAACTAGGTCGTCGTAGTATCCTGGCACACGCATCTCAGCTGCACCCGAACACTCCGCCCATACCTTAGCACGGTATGCTACAGGTATTCCTCCTAACACAAGTTGTCTGAACTCATTCCACTTAGCACGGCCTATCTTGCCCTTGTTACCTAGACCAGCTACCCCTATCATTTCGCCATCTCCTATGGAAACCTCGGGCATCTCAAGAGGCTTAGCACGCTGTGACTTCGGATCCATAGCAGCAGCCTCTCCCTCGCGTTTTCGTTCAGCTCTAACTTTACGCAGGAAGTCATTCCATTTTGCCTCCTTCTCTCGTTGAAGTGCGACATGAACCTCACCAAGCTGTTTCAGTAGTAACTTGACAGGTTCAATATCTTCTTCGGCGAGCGGCACGGACGCTTTGGATGATACTGGGGCCGAGCTAGTCGGTGACAGAGTGGGCTGTGTGGCTATGGTGTTGATGCTTGGAAAGAGCCCGTCCCCTGAAGCCGTAACGCCAGCTGATGTGGCCGGTGATGTGGGCGACTTCTGACCATCATCCTCCAGGACCTCCAGGGCAGCTAGATTACTAGATGGTGTATGAGAAAGCAATTCCGTAGGAAAGGTAGCAATCTTCAAATAGTCTTGCCATTTTTTATTGTTTTTTCCGTTTTCCCAAGACTCCGTCTCATGCAGGGAAGTGGAGTCTGGACCGACGTCAAAGTCTATACCAGCCACCATACCAAGTTCTTGTGGTGACATGGTCTCACGAGAACTAGTGATCATTTCGACCGGGCATCCTCTCTTTGTGGTTCTTATCGTCTCCGCTGCTTCACGCTGCCTCTTCTTCCGCCGCTGGTCATATATGAAGCCAAAGCTGTCCGTCAAAAACTCAGATCTATACTGCCTATTGTACACCTGAGTGACAGTAGGTGGCTGATCATCAAACGGCAGTATAGTATCCATTTCAACGGGGCCATAGCTAACAATATCTGCTAGTTTATTCTGCTGATTGGGACTCTTAGAGTTCTTGGAAGGGGAAGCAACGCGAAGAGAGCTGGTACCAGTAGCTACCGTGGGACGGCGACTGCTAGGAGTACTCTTCACCATTGAGCTGGAGCGCTGAGTGACGACCGAGGTAAACGATTGGGGAGTGGAAGATTGACAAGGACGTATGCCATTATCACGAGACGATTTACGAAGAGATGATGGCTCGGAGTCTCGGAGAGGGGTTGACTTGCCAGAAGTTCCCGCCACTAGTTTAAGTGCTCTTGCGGCCAAAGATGTGTTTTGTTGTTGATTTGATTCAGCTGTGGCCGCCGAAGATTTGGAGGAAGAGGTGGCGAACGGGTTGACTTCGCTATCTGGTGGTTGGAAGAGATAGTCCTGCAACACACTTCGCTTGTCTGCCTTTCGAGGTGGGTTTGGCAGGCCAAGCGGCATTGTGGTAGGTACAGCACTGGCCTCTTCATGCACGCTACTAGCCTTGCTCCCCTCTATGCTCGAGCTCCCCCACAAAAAATCTTTCCAGCCTCTTGTCGTTGCTTTCGAAGGCTCGGCAGCATCCACAGCATTCTTCTTATCCACTGCACGGATGGTAGCATCTCCAAACATGCCATAATCATCAAGATCATGGGCGTTATTCATGGCATCGTGAATCAGGTTCTCCAAGCCAACTCCCGAGTCCGTAGCAATGCTTGCATCATCCGCACCACGAGCCTCCTCTATTGCGCGCAGACGCTTCTCCAAATCCAAAGAAGAGATTCCGCACTCAAGTATAATCTTCCTCAACGCTCTCTCCCTGTCTTCTGCCTTCCTCCTCAACAATGTTATTTGTGCATCTCGCTGTGCCAGATCTCCAGCAAGCTGACGAACCAGCGGTACAGCTCCCTGTCGTTTTATAATGCGGCCGAGAAACTCGTCGTTTGCCAAGTGAATTACTCCTGGGACATGACTTGTCTTTACCGGAGTGTCATCAAACAACGCAGAACGAGTGTCCTGTGGACCTAACGCCTGCGTCAAGCTTTCCACTATCGATGGCGCACTGTTTGAAGCCTTCCTCCCTGGCAATAATGCCCGCCCGTCGACACCGATAGAAGCTTCATATGCGCGCAATACTGTTGGCGATCCGGGGGAAAATGAAGGGAATGACGTCAAGGAGTCGTCGACCGATGAAGTTGAACTAGAGGCATACGATGGTGTCTTCCGCAACCTGAAATTACGGCTCGCTGTCCGGCTGCTCCCGCGCACAGCGTTGTTTGGCTTCCTGCTCCTATCTGAGTTCCTGGAGTGTTGAGATGCGCTCCTCCTCGGCAAATCTTCCGCTGCAGCTTGAATATCCATCCTTCCTTCACAAAATTATTCACACCGGCGGCGAACACATAGGTATGCACTGTCTCGTAGGCAACGGAATGTGTTTGCGGTATTCCGGACGGGGCGATAGGACAACAATAGCCAATGTCGGATTGGTGGAGTCGAGTGACAAAATGAATGTTACTGCGAAATTCTGGTTAGTTCTTACAGCTCTATCAAAACAGAAATATCAGACATCATCAGGCTGTAGTTAGGTGTCGACGTCTCATCTCATCTTACATTGGCAAACAAGTCAAATCGCCTGTGTCTGTTCCAGCGCTAAGATGTGAGGTTATGTGCAGCGTGCACAATTGTGAAGCCGTTGAAGCCTTGATTCTATCTATGTCCACTGAAGATTAATAGTAGAGGTTCTTGTATGTGCTCTAAGAGAAGGCCAATGTGTGAATGTTGTCAAAGTTTGGTTATAATGATGCAGAAAGGAAAGCTCCCGTCAACAAAGCCCAGGCACAATCAAGCAACACGCTGTTCCAGGCTCGCCTAGCTGCAGCTGTAGCCTTGCGAGATAAGATCGTGGTCTCGTGGCAGCATGCCAATCACCGCATCGGCAAAACAACGCTTAGGTCATCCGGAATAGCAATGTTCTTGCTGCCAAGATCAGCCAAGGTGCCATGCTTGCCAGCCTCGGTCTTTCTGAACGTTCTCCAATTCCCCGCAAAGTGCACCCTTGCTGGGTCAAGCTGCAAAGCTCAGAATGGAGGACCCGGCCTACCGAGGTGTCTCGTACTCAGTAAAGTACTACATGAAGCTGTAGATATTATCTTTTGTCCTTTCTCATATTTACCACTTCACACACTTTCCATCCCATCGTCTACATATATAGCCAAAATGCCCGAAGTTAGAACCTCCGCTACCACTGCGAAGTACCGCCTCGCAGCTTTGAGCGAGCAGCTCGTCTCACCAGTTCCAGACCAGGGCACCTTTGAGGGCATCCCAAAGCTCAAGAAGATCGCTGGTGATTCCAGTGGCCCAAGACTAACTGGAAAGGTGTGCATCATTACTGGTAAGCATATACTCCTTCTCAACCCTCACTTCCCAGTCTTCACTTCATAACATCCACCTAACACAATCTAGGCACAAACTCCCCTCTCGGAATCGGTCGTGCAACCGCCCACCAATACGCCCAGAACGGCGCAAAGGCTGTCTATATATGCGACTACAACGACTCCCATCTCGCCACTCACAAGCGCGAGATCGAGTCGCTCTACCCAGGCGTGGACATCCACGCCCGGCAATTCGACGCCAGCGATGAATCCTCCGTGAAGGCGGTCGTGGATGAGGCACTCAAAACGTATGGCCGTCTCGATGTCTTCTTTGCGAATGCCGGAATTGTCGGCCAGCCAAAGATCTTTACAGATGTCACCGCTGACGAGTTTCTCCACACGTTGAAAACGAATATTGTTAGTGTGTTCTTGGCGGCAAAGTATGGGGCTCCGGCTATGCAGAAGACGTCGGAGGGGAAGAAATTCCCTTCTGGGTCTATCATCGGCACTGCGTCTGTAGCTGGTCTGCGCTCCAATGCTGGATCGACTGACTACTCCGCTTCCAAGTCTGGCGTTGTCAGCATTGCCAATACTGTTGCTTTCCAGCTTGCAGGCACCGGGGTGAGGATCAATGCTATCTGCCCGGGCGTTATCGAGACTGGTATGACTGCACCGATGTACGAGGCGGCGAGGGCAAAGGGAACACAGCAGAAGATCGGACAGTTAAACCCGTTAAGGAGAGGTGCGCATGCGGACGAGGTTGCAAGAGTTGCGTTGTTTTTGGCGAGCGATGAGGCTAGTTATGTCAATGGTCAGGCCTGGGCTGTTGATGGAGGTTTGAGTGCTGGGCACCCCTTTGTGCAGGGGAAGCTTGCTTAGACGTTCTACTTGGGAGGTAGCGTCATCTCAAATAATTTCGATATAGCCCGCAAAATGCCAACGAGTTAACGAGGAATGGAAATGATTCACTTTACAATTTACTTCTCGTTTTCAGGCAGTGCGCTCTGAGTCGTTAATTATCGTTCACATCTAGGTAAGGATTTTCGCCTGACTGTTTGGTAATTGATCGGATTCGATGGCAATATCATTGACTCAGGGTCAAGCTGCTCACAATGTTTTGAATATGCATTTGACAACTCGAGACTCAAGGGCTACCCGACAACTCGACTCCGAAGACAACTCAAGACACTTGGCCCTTACCAATCAATCCACAACTCTAAGTAACATAAAGCTCCGCTTTATGCCTCTCGTCCAGGCAGTTTCTAACCAAACAGAACTCAGCCAGTTAAATCAATAACCATACAACAGAAACGACTTCTTCTACTCTACACCAAATAGCACACAAGCTCCAAGCACATATTTGAACAGCCACTCGCCACATCATCCACCTTCATCTAGACGAAGCGAGATGTGTGTCCCCCAACTGTCCCACGGCTCCTGCGGCCATGCCTGGATGTCGATCCTCACACCCTGCGGTCCAGGAATGGGGTTTGATAACTGTCCGCTGTTCACCGACAAGGGGACTATTCTTTCTTGGCCGAAGCCGGTGAAGGTGCATAGGTGTGGGTGTCCATGCTGCGGAACCCTCACAGGCTCGGGCCTCGGAGGCTCCGAGGGAGATTACTGCTTGAATAAGATCAGGATGGTGAAGAGTGTGAGGAGGGGCGTAAAATTTGGGAGGGATGTGCATGCGTGGACTGGGGGCGTAGAGGTCGATGCTGGGTGTATTGTTATGTGAAGGCGTCAGGTGGAGAGTGGAGACGCATACAAAGGAGTTGTGAGGTTATATGGGACCGAGGAGAGTAATGGAAGTTTCAGATGCAGACCCATAAAGAACCATGAGAGTTCAGCATGCATATCACACAAGGTAGCAGAGATCTCAAGTCTGCTTAAGGCGGCTTTAAACTTTGCAGTCGCCTTCATTAGTTATAATCTTAAGGCTTTAATGCAGACATCTTGCTGAACCAAGATTATAAAGGAATCCACTTTGTGTTGATTGTTAGCCCGTTTCAAAGCCAGTGTTGTGGTTGAAATAAAGCTTCGCATCGCCGAAGATGTCTCAGATTTGAAGCACTTCGGCTTCAATGATGTCAGAACACGGCACCTCTGACTTTTACCACATCAACCTCAACGCCTGATCTCAACATCAACTTCGAAATTGTGGACTGGGCAACATGGCTAATAAGCGTACATTACACGCATTCTTTACACCGGCAGCAAAGAAACATCAACCATCGCCCACATCTCAAAATAGTGGCGATGCTGATGCGCAGCCAACGCCACAAGATGAAGTACCTCTCAGCCCTTTTCTTTGAACTTCAAACGCTAACAGCATTCCAGACTCCACACACCTTCTCAATACACTTCGCTTACCCGTTCCCCATAGCCGACCTTTCGAACCCTATTCTTTCCTCCCTAAAGTCTATCCCAGCTCAACCCAGCCGCACAATCAACAACCAACCAAACCTCGACCTTATTTACTACGAGCCCTTTGTTCCTCGTTCTCTCGCCCGCCAACTATTCGAGCATTTGAGGTCGACGTTGCCATTCTACAAAGTATCCTACACCATCCAACGAGGTTCCGTGCCAACTAACATCGTCACACCCCGCTTCACCACCGTCTTCGGCCTTGACTCCACATCCCGCTTCAACGAGGCCGGTCAAACCGTTAACGCATATCCGCCCTACCAGTTGCGGGGCGAGAAAGAGTATACCAGCATCCCACCTCGACCAATACCCCAGTCCTTGGATGCCTTGAGGAAGATCACGGAAGAGGTGACGGGGTGCAATTATAACTTTGTCTTAGTAAATTACTACGCCTCCGGTGTGGACAGCATAGCCTACCACAGTGACGACGAGCGCTTCCTAGGCGCCAACCCCGCGATCGCCTCTCTTTCTTTGGGTGCCAGGAGGGACTTTCTTTTAAAGCACAAGCCGATGCCTAACACGAAGCCGCCACAACAACCGGCCGGCACGGAAGTGCTGAAACTGCCACTTGGAAGTGGCGACATGGTTCTCATGCGCGGAAAGACACAGGCACAGTGGCTGCACTCTGTGCCTAAGAGGGGAGGGGCAGCAAAGGCGGATGGCGGGAGGATTAACATTACATTCAGGAAGGCGATGGGGAAGGGGGGGACGGCGAACTATTATCAGTATAATGTGGGTAGCGGGAGTGTGTATAGATGGGGTGAGGGAAAGAGGAGGATGGATATTTGGGAGAATAAGGAGGGGACCGAGGTACGGTATCACAGGGGACCGAGGGAGAAAGTGTTGACGAGGGATGAGGAGGAGGTTAGAGAGAAGGTTAGGAGGGAGTGGGAGGAGGAGGAGCGGTTGGGTGGGATGGTGGAGGAAATTTTTGATGGTAAGGGTGAGGATTTTGATGTTATGAGCGAGCAAATGGGAGGCTGCTGGTGATCTCGAGGTGGGGAAGCATGCAGATCTCTCCGCCGATGAGCTCGCTGTCCTTGGCGAGGATGATGCGGCGACTGAAAATAGCATAAAGAGCGAAGAGCCCGAAGCCTCAGAAGCGACTTATAAATGCCCAAAGCAGAAAGCGTATCTCGTACTAACAGAGGTAATACCACTCTAGTTGTGAACATGTGATCCTGCATGGCCACGCGGTTCTATGGAGCGCGAAGACATTGCCGGCCAAGAATTCAGTCAACATTAGCCACACGACCTTGATGAAGGCTTGTTGTTTTATCCTGCGGCGGCCAAGTGGTCCAGGGCGAATTCACCGATTTCGCCGCTGAAGAAGACGAGGAGGGTGAGGCGGGATGAGGTTATGACTGACGTTTCGGCGGAGGTGGCTCGCGAGGAGAACCAGAAATAAAATTAGTATCGGGAGGTGGGAAAGTAGGTGAGTACTTCATACTGGATCCACGTCAAGGGCTGGGTGGGTATGAGCTGGGTACTGCTAAACATAACAAGCCAGAGGCCGAACAGGCTACTTGCCAGGGAAGGGGCTTGAGTACCAAGGTAAGGCCGGGACACAGGGTCATAAAAAAGGGGCTAGCATATAAAGATCAGCTAAAACGATTGGGTATACTCACTTCCCTTCTGTCTTTCATTGTAAAACGCACGCCATTTGCCGTTCCAAACTTGCCAATTAAACTCGAAATCGGCAGCACCGTCTCTTGAAACATAGATAAAGCCATTTTTGACGACAAGACACCTCGTCGTTTCAACTAATATTCATTACACTATGCCTCATCATATAAGCAAGCAGACGCCCCTTTTTGCTCAAGAATGCTCAATTGGTCACAACGCCCCGCAATGCACCAACCATAGAATACAAACGCAAACGCTCAGTCATAACATCGTTCCTCATCATTAGGCAAAGCTATCCTCAGCGGGCCACGTGCTCTCCCTCCTCATTCTCTCCAAACCCTCATTGATCTTCTTCTCCCTCTCCTGTCTCTTTCCCACCTTTCTCTCCTTCTCCTCAGTCTCAGCGTCCGTCACCACTTCAGCAAGTGCCTCGACGGCCGCTGCGACCTCAACTGCCGCTTCCGCCACAGCCCTGGCTCTCTCCTCCCCAATCCTACTCTTCTCGGTTTTATCCTCCTCCGCTTGCCTCTGTTGCATCTTTGCACTGCTCCTCACATTCTTTGGGGATCTGGTGTCTGAAACGTTCATACCCGCCATCTCCATAATAAGACTTCTTTCCGCTTCTTTCTCGTTTTCCGCTTCTGTTACGACACGTGGGCCCTTGATATCAAGGACTTGAGTTTGGGTGGGTACAATGAGGCCTCTCTTGACCATTTCGTCGAAGACCTCATCCCTAATAGAAACCACCGCTGGAAGTCCTGCTGCGTCCCTTGGAACAGGCATGCCATCAACCTTTCTAAGTCTGGGGCCCCCATGCACAACCATAAGCTCATACAGGCGTCTCCTCATCTTCGTTTCCAAATCCAGTCTCGAATGGTACCTAATATCCATCTTGGTCTCCTGTCCTTTCAACTGGAAGGGTTCCTGGTCCTTATCGGCAGGTTCGGATTCTTTAGCACATCCATTAGTAATCGCCTTCCTTGGAGAGTTGTCCTTGTCCTGGATGGTAAGAGCAGTGGAGGTCATACTAGAATAGAATCCCAACGTCAGGGGGTTATTCCTCAAATCAAGAATACTTAATGCCGGAAAACATCCAAGGATCGAACATGTTCTCCTGAGTCGCTGAAGTCTATTGCCTGCGATGGAGAGGCGTTTAAGGCGAGTCATACCCAGTAGTGCCTTCAGATCTTTGATAGCGTTAAAGTTGACATTAAGAACTCTCACATTCCGCATAAGGGCGCCGATATCCCTTGGTAAGTCTGCAAGTCCGCAGTTCGCGATCTCTAGATATTGAAGGTTCAAGAACTCAACCTCAGGGTCAAAAGACGTGAGTAGGTTTCCTGAAAGAAACAGTTTTCGTATCTCGAAACACTGATTCAAGAAAGCCATATCCAAGGTCGCCTCTCTTTGTTCGCGAAGTGAAAGGGAATCCAGGTGCTTTGTCTTCAGCAGGCCTGTGATGGAGCCGAGACGGTTCCGGTCGAGGTAGAGGAGTCGGAGGTTGGGATAGAGGGAGACTTCGAGAGAAGTGAGGTGGTTTCCGGATAGCTTGAGGTATTTTAGTGACCAGAGAGTTTCGGAAGGTTGGAAGGCTTCCAGGGAGTTGTCTTCGAGGTGCAGGTTGTCGAGGGCGGTGAGCTCGTATAGGCCAGCGACGTGCTCCAGTTTGTTGCCCTTGAGATCTAGATCAGCTAATCTTTGCAGGCGGCTGCCTGTAAAGTCGAGAGACTCCAAATCGTTGTTCCTCAAGCGAAGGCCGAGAAGGCCATCAAGGTCAAAGATGCCACTGATATCCCGCAGCTTATTATTATCGGCTTTAAGATTTCTCAGATGTACCAAATCCTTCAGTCCGTCCAGATTAGTCAACTCATTGTTGCTAACGTCAACGTACTGCAGATTTTTCATATGCTGCCACGAGGTAAGATCCGACAAGAGGTTGTCGTTCACACGTAAAGTGCGGATCCCTTCTGGAGCACCATCGAGCTGAGCAATTTGGTTCTCAGATGCATCAAGCTCTTCAAGCTTCTCACAGAAACGATCAAGCTTATGCAAGCTCTGCAGCCTCTTGTTCTTGAGTTCGAGTAGCTTGATATGAGACCAATAAAGCTCATGCGGCTCAACATCAGTAATACGCTGCACGAGTTCCTGAACGTGAATGCTAAGAGTGCGCTTTTGCTGCACATCAGGATGCTCGTGATGTACCGGGAGATGATCGTTGCTCCTTGGCCGACTCGTAGCAACATAGCTGACCTCAAATGCAAAGCTTTCCTCGCTGCTGCGATTCATCGTAAACTCAGACATCGGAGACAATTGGTACAACCCATTCGCATCTCTGTGAATGGTTTGCGGCGTGTCTTCCATTCTGACAAGCTCTTGAGATACAGCTCTATTGCCGCTCACCTGAACGTTTGAGTTTCTTTGAGCTGGCATAGGAGTGCTGATCACAACGCTCATTTGCCTCTTAGAATCATCGAACTGGGCACCAGGGTCCTCGTCCTGCTCCACGATGCGGGAGACCTTCCGAATTGCTGACATTGGGCGCCAGATAGAGCTGGATGAACGGCGGCGAGGGTTTGGACGGTAAGATTGGCGCAACTGGGCCGTCTGCTTCTCGTGTGGTGACTGCACCATACTATCGTCCACAGTGGCATCGTCATCACCATAGTACTGCTCATAAATGTCTCCAACGACAGAGTGTTCTTCAAAATAGTCACCTTGAGGTTGCTGAACCAGTGGCGACGAGAAAGAGATGGTGACACGACGCTTGTGAGGCGTCTTGGCAGGCGAAGTCGGCTCAACACGGCTCTCATGAATAGAAATCTCCTCCTCCACGTCTTCGTCTTCAGGTTCGTTAACTGATGGTTCCTGGTAGTTGGTCGACACTGTGCTAGTAGTCGTGTTTCTGATCTGCTTAACCATGCCATGCACTGGAACAACCGGGCCTTGCTCAGTCGTATCATCGTCCTCCTGGCTCCAAGATGTGGCTCTTGTCTCAGTTTCAGGCCCAATAAGATCACTCGACCTTCTCACAAATTTGCTTGGGTCCGACAAACTACTCCTGAACCTGTCCATAGCCGCATTATTAAGACCCACGAAGGCAAGATTGGTGTTTTGATGAATCTCGAAACTGCTCTTCTGATACTCCTGCACAACAGCAAGTCGATTCTCCTCGACTTGCCTGGCTTGCACAGCCTTGAGTCTCTGCTGTTCCTGTATCTCATCAACTGTCAGATCAGGAATGTCGCCGAATGGATCTTCATCGTCAGTGAAGGATGCCTGGCTGGCAGAGCTGTAAACGGTTTTGCGCTTGTACCAGCCATGTCTTTCGTGGTCGAAGACCATGCCAGCCATTTGAGGTGGTATCAGATGAGCCACAGCATCAGGCGGAATGACTCGCCTAGAGTGAGACTGCTGAGAAGTGCGAGTAGGATATGTGCCCCCAGTTGAGTTGGAAAGCGCATTTGTGCCATAAGTGCGGTGGCTCAATTGGTCCTCAAGAGCACCGGGCGCAGAAGAAGCAGAGTTGCCACGTTCTCTGGAGTGAGTGATGCGGACATTTGGCAAATCACTCTCGTACGGCTCATTGTCGTTTAACGTCCACTTTGACCTAGGCTGAAGCTCGCTGTGATAGTGCTGCGTATCATCGTCACCTTGATCCTCAGTATATGCGGTTCTCATTGATGCAGCCATGGTTTCGAAGTCGCTCCGCTCTTCATACTGCTGCAAATGCTTCAGCAGATCAGGATTACTCTGCTCCTTCGGCAAACGTGGCACTTCTCCTCCATTGACTCGACTAGGTGGCCTATCGAAAGGCTCCATGCTAGAGTCGTCAAATGAGTCGTCCTCAACCGCATTGGACGAGATATTGCCACCTCCTGGCCCCGAGGAAGTGATGTCTGATTGCGATGCTTCCATGCTGCTGACGCCACTCGCCCTTGTTTTCTGGCGAAGGCGTTTCATGATGTATGCCGCCTCATTGAAGAAGTCGTTGGTCGTGATGGATCCTTTCCGGCTCTGGGCAACCATCTTCTTCACGCCAGGGGCCATCAAAGGTTCTTCGGCAGGCGCTTGATCCAGCTCGGCCTGAATCTGAGCAATCTTCTTTTCTTGTTCCTCATGCTCCTTGAAGGACATTTGAGGTCTCGGAGATGGCCTTGGTGCCTGATTCTCCTTGTTCAGCGAGTCGATCATCGCAGCATCTTCTTTATCTGTCGACACAGTTGGTTGAAGTGTTGGTCGATTATTATCCAGGGCAGATTCCTTCCTCTTCCTCTCTGGCGACGGCTGCATGCTGCGTTCTATCTCCTCCTCAGTCCTTGCTGCTTCAGCTTGACGTGCCTGCTCCCTCTCGATGTCCTTCTCATGAAAAGTTCTCCGGCGTTTCGGTGTTGGATCCTTCACTGGCGAGGTTGCTGACTGCAGTCGTTTTCCATGCACGTCGTACTGAATACTGGCTTTCTTAGGTGTGCCAGTCGAGATCGGAGCTGGTGGTATCGCCCTGGGCTTCAGATTTGGCATAGGACCATCCCGAGGAAGCATGGACTTCGAGTGCATCAAAGTCAAGCTTGACCGCTTAGAGAGCATAGTTATGCCTCTTGACTTGATTTCTTCAGTTACAACTGATCTATCGAAGTCGAAGAGGCTGTTCTGCGTCCGATCCTTATCGGTCTCTGCGGAGTCCGGCCTCATGTCGTCTTCGGATTCAGGCTCGGAGCTTAGCCATGATGGCAAGTTGACCTCTTGCTCGAAAGCCACTTCGTCCAATTCTCCTTCGCCAAAAGAGGTGAATCCGCGCGACTTCTTCGCCGAGCCATATTTTGGTTCCTCCTTCTTGGTCGGGCTCGTTTGAGCAATATGTGCTGCATTGATCTCGCTCTCGGTCGCTGGCTCTTCTTCCTCATTGCTAACCTGCTCTTCAATCCCGCTGAGTACCGAGTCTTCTTCTTCCAGAGTATCACACTCAAACTGGCTCAGCCTGCGCAATAACTTTTGGTTAGTAAAAGTGTCATAATTGCCAAATAGCTTCAGAGGACTGGATTTCGAGGTTGGGCGTTCTTCTCTACTGATTGTCCTCGGCGTTCCTGGGGGAGAGCTTATCGTCTCAGATTTCTCATATTCAGCTGAAGCTCTAGTTTTCCTGATTTTTGGTACCACGCTTGGGAATAGCTTTGGTGTGCTGGCGTGCATGAAGTCATCTGGCAGCACAGCAGAATGGTCGCTTGGCATATGCGATTGCGCTGACGACTGGCTCAACGGCCTATGCATGAACGATCCTTCCATTTCCCTTCCACCTCTACGAACCACAATATGGTGCCCATTATGCAAAAAATCCGTATCGTTCGTCATGGCTGCGTCTGATGGCAGCGAATGCATGTCACCCATCATTCGAGAGGAGTCCTCATCATCATGAAGGGCCAGGTCTTCCAACCGTTGCTCAAGATCTCGGGCAGCCATTGGTGCGTAGTCCATCTTCCCATCTACAGTGCTTTGACGGGTGAGTACCACTGGACTAAAGTCTTCATGGCCAATTGTGCTCTGTCCGCTCACGAATCGTTGTGAAGGTATTCTAAGCGACAACCCCTGATCAACAAAGGGCGATTTTTCATGATCTCTGTCCTCGTCTAATTGAGGCAGCTGGGGTTGGTTCAAGGTGCTCTTTCTGGTAATGCCTGTCCTGTTTGTGCTTACTGACTTGCCTGGGCGGAAAACACTGCTTTGGCTC
Organism: Antarctomyces pellizariae; assembly: GCA_010623925.1. Lineage (NCBI taxonomy): Eukaryota > Fungi > Ascomycota > Leotiomycetes > Thelebolales > Thelebolaceae > Antarctomyces > Antarctomyces pellizariae. Next base: position 227,023 of record WCAA01000003.1, read on the forward strand.
AAGTCGTCAGAGAAGTTGTCGCTTGGAATCTCGTTCAGTCTATAGTTGATGGCTTTCGAGGCAGTCCGTCTGGTGGGGTTTGGGTTGGACTCGACTCTCATTTGGTATGGTGGAGGGCTTGACGGCATCACACTCTCCGAGAACATGGCGCGATCTGGAGATGGAGCTGTTGACGGTCTGATTGATTCTGGCGGAGGCATGAACAAGCTCTCCAATCCAACAGCACTAAACAGATCCTTCTGCTCCCCATATGCGACATCTCCGTGCAGCAGCCGGCGCCTCCATTCTGGCTCTTCCTCTGGCTTGCGCTTTCTCGGTGATAAGCTGTTCGACTTCTTATCCACGGTATAGTGTTTGACAGATTCTGTCGTCGATACTGAGTAGGATCGGGAGGCTCGTCTTCCACGGCCAATACCTCTTGGTGCCTTGGGATCCTCTCGTGGACCTTGTGCTGCTGGAATATTCCCGTTTCGCTCACTGAGAGGCCCTTGGTTTGAAGTCAGTATTTGGCCGGTTGGCACAGGTATGCGACTACTATGGATCGAGCCTTCTTGGACATAGCTCCGTATGCTGTTGGATGTATGAGGCCTGGAGCCAGCGCTTGAGGAAGGCGCGCGATCAGAATGGGCTGGTTGAGAAACCCAGTCCTCGGAGAGGGAGTCGAGCCAAGCAGACTCCATGGTTGTCCGACTCGTCCTTTATGGGCGTAGAGCTGTCAAATGGCTTGCGACATGGGCGTTTGTCGATCTTGTATGTTATATCCGTCGCGACAGCGAGCTGCAATTCAGATCGTCGGGTTCCTCGACTTTGGTGTTTGGGCTAACCAGTCGCTTATATATGCTAGATAGGTATGTATCGATAGCTAGTGTCGAAGCTATGTATGTTGTGCCGTGGTTAGTATTGACTCCGTGTCGAATGTGATATTTTGGTTAAACCAAGCAACAAGGCTACGTCTGTAGTTGCTTCGAGGCGCATTGGCTTCCCAGCCCAGCAGCGACACCGCGTTTCCCTTCCGATAAGGTTAATCGAAGTTGCCCAAGCAACCATTGTCTTGGCGCCAGGAATGTCAGAAAACGGCGGGGATAACATCACATGACCCCGCGTAAAGTGAGGGATGTCTCGCGGTTAGGCGGGCGCGTCAATTGTCGACCGCCGATTTTTGAGATGCCTTTAATTCATTGAGCACAACAGTCTAAGCATTGCATACTACGAACAACGATGGAACGCTCATGTACAAATTAGGCTGCAATAAGTCAAGTCGGCTCGAGGCATAAAATACCGCTCCCGGCGTAATCACGAAATCCGAAACGAAATGCCATTCAATTTTGATGCGATACCGTGGATCAAAGATCAGCAACGGCGCAATCCCGTACCAGCACCTACACTAGAGGAGCCGAAATTACCACCGCTACCGCGAGAAGAAAAGGCCATCATTACAGAGCCAGTATGGCTGAGCTGGCTGCCTGAAAACACCGAAACTGAACAAGAGAAACGTGCGCGGGAGGCGCGTCGCAAGCAAATTGGAGAGCGATACCTTGCTGGACGGGGTGCTCCCTTGATATTGTCTGCCTCCCTGAAAGGGCCATTTGACAGGTCCAGTGGATGGGTTAATCCCTGGCTACCCAAGGACCCACATAAGGAAAATGGAAAGCCAGCTGGAATACATGGAATTCATGCGCTGAAAGCACTAAGAGGCGACTCGTCCGCCGTACGCTCAGCAAAGCGACGCAGAACTGATAGTGTGGCATCCTCAAGGAGGATATTAAATCTGTTGGATTTTCCATCTATCGGAGGCAGAGACACAGGCGTCAAGGTCCCCGCGGCTAAGCCAAACTTACATGAAGGTCTTAAGTCGTTTATGCCCAGCGCATTAGGAAATGCGCCTAGTTCAGCACGAAAGCCGAGCGGAGATAGTGCTGTCACAGCATCAGGAAATAAGCGCCCATCGGACAATAGTTGGCTGAAAGGAGCAAATATTGTGAGAAGAAAGCGAAAGGACTTACCGGAGATACCATCTCCTACACCTCCAAGCAGATTGAACGGCAGTCCACGCACAGGTTTTACACCGCAAAACCTATTAGAGAGATTCCGAGAACATAAAGATGCCGCCTTTACTCAGGAAGAGTCTACGATCCCAGCCATACAAAGTCTAGCGCCGAAGTGGTCCCAAAAAACTGCTGTCACTCCAGAGCCGTACTCTCCTCCTTTCAGCAAGCGGAAGCGCTCTCTGTGTAAAGATGTCCTGACACCCCCACCGGTTAGCGGAAGCACCTTTTACGGCAAAGCACCTACCCAAGATAATACTGCCCGAGTATTCAAAAAGAGCAAACTCAGAGCCGAAGACCATGGCTTCTCACCTGCATCACCAATTTGTGAGCCTAGCACTGAGCCTGAATGTTCGCCTCGTCCCGGAGGGCCGCGGCCACAGATAGAGCCCTTGATTGAGGCGGTTCCTGAGCTGGCAGTGGTTGAGAGGTTGCAAGAGGAAGAATCGTTCCAGGATCTAGAAATATGCCCTGTTAATACGATTTTAAGGCAAGAGCTGGACTTTGAGGATCTTGTTCCACATCTTATTGCTGGTCACTTGGCGAGGGCAGTTGAGTATATGCCACCTGCGAGCCAAGAATGGATATCAACATTAGGCTCTCCCAAAAGAACCGAGACGTCCGCCACACAAGGAGAGAAATCGCCTCTACCAGAAAAGGAAATACTTCCTGTATTGCCACAAGCCACGATCAAGTCACGTCCTCAGATCAGCTCAGATGCAGACTCTCAGCCGATTGCTGCCGTTGAAAATGATGCCGTAGCTGAAGAACCTGTCCGCTCTCCGCGCCCAAAGAAGCGGCCTCTCGATCAAGCTCGCTCTCCATCGCCACCTGGCAGTTTTAAGTTCAGGAGGACGAAGCGTACCTACTCGAGGAAATTATCTGGTATGCTCAAGCAAGCTCTTAATCCTGGGGCAAGAATTACTTTGGGGCAAGATGACGCTCAAAGTCCGGGTGGTGAACATGAGCAGCAGCTTTCAGATGCTCCTTCTGCTTCTCCTGAGGACATCGCGGGTATGGTGCAGGACGCCAATGATGCAAGGGAAGATACTGCCCCAGCTGTGTCTACAAAGAAACTTTCGAAGCCAAGCCATTTTACACTTAAAAGCAGTCCATCAAGAGAATCAACCGTAATGGTAGAGCTCTCAACCATTGTCTATGATCTTCAGGACACCCGCGAAGATGCCACGATGTCCACTCAGCCTCTACGGCCAGGAGAGCCGGAGACACAAGAATGGCCTGGAGAGTTCTCCTTCATCAAGCAATATGCGGAAATCCCAGATCAAGGCAAGGACAATATTGGAGGAGATGATGAAGCGCCCATGAACACGGCTACCACAGGTACCACATCTATGCTGATTAATGCCGCCATGACACAGCTACGAGATCAAGGAATGAATGAAGATGAGGCAGATGTGACTATCAATGGACTGCCCGGAACTACTCCTGAAAGCACTGAGGACGCTTTGCCATTCCCCGAGGTCGAAAAGACACATGCGATGAGAGAGAGTGCTGCCGATGTATCTTTTCCACTTATGATGGAAGAAGATGATATTGCTGCATTGCCGCAGGTCTCAGCTCCTGATGATGTCCTGGAGCCTGAGACCCAGGAGTGGCCGGGACTGGATATTTCGTTCACGCAGAAATCTGTGCCTGAGGTCGCTGTTGAGGAAGAAGAAGAGCAAGAGACACAAGAAGAACAAGATGCTCAGGAGAGTTACACCGGAGAGGACGAAAGCACGATTATGCAGAGCATACTGGAGCATGTTAGAGAAGCTACAAGACAGGCCTCGCAGTCGCAGGCCGGAACTAGTCCTGTGCCAAGCCATGAGGGTGGAGAACATAAGTATGAAGTTTCGAAATACTTTGAAGACAACCAAGAAGAAGAGAAATTTTCCCAGGAAGTCAGCACGCCGTCTGCTATTGCTGCTGCGTTTGCAGTGCCGCAAGGAAATAGAGTGGTTAGCTTGGATTCTACTGGAGAGGAAAGGAGCATTGTTACGCATATCTCCCAGTCTGCTTCAGGAACTGCCTCTGGAACTACAGGCTCCAGATCTACGGAGGAACAGTGTGCGCAGCGGACTGATGGTCTTGAGGAAGAGGTACAAGATGAGGATGACGATATGCTTCTTGATGAACCTGTGTCGCCTGTTGTCGAGGCCGAGGATAATGAGGAGCAGTCTCCTGTTCAGCTGCGTATAACTCAGGTGGAGGTTGCGGAGAACAGCAATGAAGAGCCACTGCTGCAACATCATGACAATGGTCAAGTCCAAGAAGCTGTGGCAGATACTAAAAATGGCATAGACGTCGGTGCGGAAGATAACTGGGAGACTATGCTCTTCTCCCAAACATCCCATGTACCAGAGACCTCTTTCTCAAGCCAAAAGGGGCCATCTCAAGCATCAGTCGTAATACAGGTTGAAAATTCGGGCGAAGGAAAGGATGAGCCTTCACAGCTTGAAAAGTTCAGCGCCGACCATGTGGTACCGTCTAGCATGGTCAGCATCGAGCAGCAAACGCACCCAGACAAAGAAACCACTTCTCATCTGCAGGCAGCTATCAACGCAGAAGAGCTCGTCTCAACACAAGAAGGTTCTTCCCAGGCAGCCGCGACAGCCACCGTTGAGGGCAATCGCCCAGCAGAGCCTGCGAGGGCTGCAAATTCTCCAGCTGTGACGCAAAGCCCATGGCACAAAAACTCACCAATCTTCACTCGAGCACAAACTAAAATTCCAATGCCTGCCCAGGCATATGCGGAATTTGGCGGCTTTACAATGAGCCAGAGTCATGTAGCTGCTAGACTCTTTGTTGCTGCCTCGCAACCTGCTCTGTCTTCGTCCCTAGTCCACGCGACGCAGTCGCAACCTAAAACAGTAAACACTGATGATAGGGAGGTCACTGTTGTTCTAGACTCTGATGAGACTCGGCATGCTCTTCCACCCCAGAAGAACATGGTTGGTGAGAAGTCACCACTTCCGTCAAGCCCGTATTTCTCTGCTCCGATTGCTAAGATGGCGCCTACTCCGTCTCCGAATAAGGCAGAGAAGATGTGGCCGCATGTGAGCCCATTGAAGCCTGGTGAGGTGTTTATGTCGTTTGATAATCCTTGGGCTCACGGCACTCAAGTTGTCGCTACACAGCCAGGAAATAGTCAAACTCAGTCTCGATCGCACTCGCAGTCGCAGCCGAATGGTTGTAGGAAGTATAAGAAGCGTGTCTCCTTCAGCTTGCTTCCTTCGGATGATGATAAAGAAAACGAAGCGGAGAGTGATGATGATGATCGTGAGCTTCCGGTGGCGAAGAAGCAGAGCATCGCTTCGAGTCCGCCGGCACGCATCAAGTCCAGGTCACCCCAGCATAGAAACCCGAGGGTTTCAAGCCCGCCTCCTCTTCCTCCGCTCAACGAGCCAGGCAATCTGGATAGCGACGATGCTTTCCAATCTAAACTGAAGTTGGTAGGACTGAAACGCTTTGGTCATGTTGAGAAGGAGAACATGCCAGCTACAAGTCCTCCGGGATGCATGGCGAAGGCATTCTTGGAGGCAGATAAAATGATTCAGAAGAGCTCTGCGCTGTCTGACGGTTCCACCGTCCCAAACCCCTCCAACGGTAGTAACGCCTCAAACACAGCAGTCAAGGGCACAGTGCCATCTAGTCTTCCACCTCATGCTCTGGCACCATCAACGGCCAGGGAGAGACAAAGTTCAGTAGTCCGCAACCTTGCACTACTTTACCCATCTTCAGATGAGGACCCCGAGGACGATGCTCCTGCCCCACGCAAGCGACCAAGATCTCGCTCCAAAACACCATCCACGCAGTCTCAATCCGAGAAGTTCCGCTCCCAAGAAAGCCTCAAGCTCACACTTATTACCGACCCATTTGCCAATCCTTGGAACAGCGAAACTCCCCAAAGGGAGCCTGAACTTCCTTTCCTTGCTTCAGCGAAAGAGGAGGAAGAGGAGTATGATGGAGAGGAGCCTGCTCCGTTTGCGCTAGGAAGTATCATGGGGATGTTGGGGAAGGACTTTGGTAGTCAGAGTAATGTGGGGAGACAGGATGGGAGCCAGGGTGTTGGAGAGGTGGTGGACCAGATGTCGGATTTGTTGGATACGTGGGATATTGAGGAGGAGCTGAGGAAGGAGAGGAGGCAGTCCGGGCAGGTGGCGGAGAGGAAGAGTACGGCGAGGGAGAGGATTGGTTGGAGGGGGTACTGAGGATGCCGTAAGGAGGGAGAAGCTATGAGTGGCGATAAGGATGAGATTGGAGGTTGGTTGAATATTAAACTAGTTGAGCTGAGATACAAATCATAACATAGACCATGCAGTCGTGTGTGCTCCAGTCGCTTTCTAACTGGTTTGAAGGCATGCCTGCAAATCTTTCAGGGCGAAATACTTTCGCTGTTGTCGCTATAATCAAGCTTGGAGTCACGATGCATTAAAGAGATATTCAGTACGTGTTTCAAAATTCCTTGGATTTGAGTACGACTTGTTAGTCTTTTACGTATGGGGAGTGGTTTGCTTACCTTCCTACCTACCAATCAATACCTCTTAGGGGATTGCTTGCCTGTTCCTGGCCTGTTGGATAGCTTAGCTGTTAATGCCTGCACTCGCCTGATCTTGCCAAGTGTCGACTTTATTTCTCAACTTCAATTCCTCGGAGTCTCAGCCTCCGTCTCTCTCTCGCCCTGTTATTTCAAAGTCTCTCAGAGGAGACGTCAGCCATCCCCAAATTCTCGCTCAACTACCAGTCCTCCATCTTTGCAAAGTCGGCACTGAGCCCATCGCCAAGTTGCGCAGTTACCGCTACATTGGCTGAAAGTACTCACCTGTACTCTACCTCAAGGGATCAACCTCCCTATGCCGAGTCCAGCTCTCGCCAGCCGGGAGGTCAGCCATCGCTACGTCCTCAGTGATGTCCAGTCTTGCGAAGCCAGCAGCGAGCTTATCGCCAACACAGCGAAGGCAGGGTCCGATGACAGCATGGCGGGCGTGCTGGGTGCAGGAGGCAGATTTGTTGGCGGGTAGGTTGGAGCAGGCTTTGATGGAGTAAGAGGTGCGCCGGCAGGAGTGGGTGTAAGTTGCGGAGGTATACATCGTGGCTGATGTGCGGAAACGTTGGAAGTGGCGGATGGTTGAAAATATTAGCGGGGGGGAGAGGAGACTTACTTGGGAGACTCCAACCTGAAGGCGGAAGACTGAGCAGAAGATACAGTGCCTGACTGTATACTTCTGAGCTGCTGAATGAAGAATGATGATATTGTGAGAATTGGCTACACATTTGTAGCCGATCTGGACAGCTAATCTGGCACAGGTGTTCCATGGCAATGGGATTGTGACTCAAGAAACGACTCTGAATAGGATCTGTATACGACAGACGGAGGGCTTGTACTGCCACAATTCTTTGAGGGTTTATCGTGGGATGAGAGCTCTTTGTGGTTTACCTTTCTGCGCCTTGTTCGGCATTGTTCGTGCATGGAACGGGCGCTTTTTCAAACATCAGCGTGACGAACATGTAGCTTAACCGGTGACCTTGGTGGAACGAGTTAAAATCGAAATCGAAATCAAAACGGTAAACCAGAATCAAATTTTGAGCTCGTTCGTCAAAGTGGGTTGAATAATGGGGTACAGCTTTCCCTAACATGCTGTATTTGATTTATTTGCTTTGCTAATTGTTGATGTTTAAAAAATGGGACTTTTGTTCCTTGAATTTTTTGTAAATAGGTGAGAACCGTTGATATCAGCACTGGTCTTCGAAAGCAATTTGTTTCACATTTATCTCCAGACAGAAAAGTGTATATGCTTGGATAATAATCCGAGAAACGTGTGAAAAGCGGCAAGAACGATCTTCTCAATTAGCGTAAAAGAACCAGTAGAATATAAACATTTTTCCGCCGAACTTTTTAGGGGTTTTTTTTTCGGACGGGCTTACAAGCGAAATGTGTAAGATGGAAACTCGTGCCTAAATTTCTCAAAGCACATTTCCTCTTCTAGACGACCAGACATACCGATTTAAGACAGAGCGAGCTTTTTCTCAATGCAGAAGCGCTCCCAAGTTCGAATACATCGCATTTCCACAAAGAGCTCACGATTCATGTCACTGCCACCAAAAGTCCAAAACAGTACGAGTTCCGAAGACAGCATTTCTCGCCGAAAACGGACGCAAATACGGCAGAGCATCACCATATATCACAGCAAATATAGTCTACCCACAGCACCGATGCCCAACTATTCGTACGAGGCTGCAGACAACCCACATCGGAAGTCCGTTTCCAGGTTAACACCGCGGTGACAGCAGTGATGTGAACCCTGCAGCCTCAGTCCTCACTCACAGTGCACTTGCAGAGATCACCAAGCCCAGAGCTGGCGATATCGCATCCCGCCTCGACTCCCACCCCAAGTTTGCTGCGCGTTCGAAGACGGACGTCAAGATGCTTCGACGCGGTGCCGTTTGGTATCGCGTCAGAGCGTGGAGAAGTCGGCACGATGGGATGAATGAAGAAAATGGGATAAGACATCCAACCCGTGTGAGTTCCAGCTTTCAGCAGTTCACGCCATGTGTCCATTGTTGCGATGTTGGAAGTTATGATAGCGAGATTATGAGAAAGAGATCCAGAACACACTCTGTGAGTGCAACTGTTGGACCGCCACGACGGCGAAAGCTCCCTGAAGCGAGGCCGAGAGAGTACAGATGATTACTCTACTCTAAATGACGTTTGTTGGTGGCTTCAAAACTTAGCACGTAGAGAAGGAGATGAGCTCGCGGGTGTCACCTCGAAGTAACGACGACAAGGAGAACTTGTCAAGAACAGAAGCATGGGACCAACAGCGCCCGCGCAGATATGCAACGGCGCCGTTGAAGAAGGAAGAGACAATGGGAATATGGCGGGAGACGGCGCCGGAGGAGGGATGACTGTTTAAGCGGTGTACTGGGATATGGACTTTGGGAAGAGAGCTGTCTGATTTGAAGCTCTGCGTTTGGGATAAAGCTTGAATGGAATCAGGGACGAGGCCAAGACGAGACGAACCTGGGAGGAAACTGCTCTTCTCCGTAAAAACACCAGGAAAATACTCCGTAGACTGGGAAGTTTCGGAACTGCTATCGCTTTTATGACCTTAGACATCTGGAGTTGATGAGGGACTACTCGGACTCGTAGTGAGCAGGGCAGAAAGCTGGAACAGCGTCGGCGCGATACTCGTACCAAGACAACACCAGTGAGTGCCTTGGAATGGCTTCAACATGGTCATCACGTTTCATCTCGCCTCGTGCATTCGGACCGCACCTTCGGACCGCAATGGAGCTCACAACTCCAAAACCTCACCACCTGGAGCCACCAATTTCCCCATGAAAACTCTGCAACTTGCGAAATTGCAGCAATGAGACCCCAAACGTTCGTGCAGCTCTGCCATTTCTGAGTTTTGGGTTTAGGTTTCCTTTCCTATCTCCCCGAACCAGGATCAAAGCGGAGGATAATGGGCGATGGAACGATGTAATTTAAGAATGGAGAACATGACGTGGGGACATTGCTTGACAGGCTTCTGGAACAATGGACGAGATTGAAGCGATGCGACAGCATCAGACTCGTCAGCAAATTGCGCAGCAAAACCGGATCCATCATGCAGATTAAGTTTGACGCCGGGACGAGAGCTCCGGCGACAGAGGCAATCGACGATTGATGGTGAAGTGAAGATTGAGAGTGGTGAGGAAGCGGTTACGACTGTGGCTTAACTGTGGCTTCCACAACGGCCTGACAGCGTCTACCGAGCCGCGTTGCAGAGTCTGGGGGAGGATTCTGTGGTGCAGAAGTACAGAACGATAAGGTCAACATTTTGATGAGCTCACTGTCGCCATCGCAACGGGAACGAAACTCTCGGAAAACAAGAGTTGGGATCGCGACAATGATGTCAATTATATTTGTGGTACATCTATGTGGCTCAGCACGAAGTAAACAGTGACAGCGTGGCCGAGGCCGTCATTCGCCTCGATGTCGAAAACAAGATACTTGGGCAATAACACAAGCTTCATGAAGACTGGTTGGGCAGTATCACGAGTTTGGTAAGGCAAACGAACCACTTGCTCTTTATCCGGAGAGTAAAAACAGGGCAACTCTAGAAATAGAGTCGTAATCGTCGCCGCAACCAGTATTGCCCCATTCTGTGGTCAGGAGAACAGAGCACAACGCCTGAATCATTCATTAACTCAACTCGGTGTTGCCTTCGTACTTTATTCCTGGACGTTGCGTGGGACCAGTGGGAGTTTGAATCACTTCGTGAACCGCCGTCTTACGTCAGCATACGAGGCATCATGAGAACCATCCTCATTCGCCCTTACCAAGCCTCACTTTCTATTTGCTCTGTTTGCCTTCACCTGAACTGGTGGTTGCTCGTGATTCAGTCACAACACAAACTGCATCTGAGCGGTTCAGACGGACGGATGAGCCGAGGTGCTTAGTCGCGTCACCCTCAGCAACTCTCCCTTCCTCCCGTTCTGGCTGGCCTTCCGCGACAGTTTAACCTCGGTCTTTCCATAAACTGATTTAGGCAGTTAACCCCATGTTTACCCCAGGTTCCCGAGATGAGCAATTCTGCTTGCCTGGGACACGGCCGAGGCCTGAGAGCGCGCAATGACTGCATTTCTGGTACTCGGTCGCCTCTCGGTCGCCTCTCGGTCTCCTCCTATCTGGACCTGTGAAATGAGGGCGAAGGCGAGTGATTAACATAGCCACTGCGCTCTACCAATCCAGAGTAGAGTACTGAGCGCTTCATTTCATTTCAGCTTCTCGGCAGACGAACACAAGTTCTGTCGAGGCCAGAAGGCCGCCAAGTCTTCGCAGCGCCAGTGCCCAACCACATCGCCAGCCTTCTTCAACTGGTTTGAAGAGACTTTTGTGCGTTTCAGCGGTCAGTCACCGCCTTCCTGTACTCCCCAGCCCTCCTCGTCTGCGAGTCGAGGCTAAACCAACCACTAAAAACCACTAAAAACCACTAAAAACCACTAATGCTCCCTAACGTTCGTTAAGCACTTCCAAAGTGAGGAAAGACGGGGTTCAGCTTCCCCGCCTGCAGGACGCCTCCGTTCCCTTCCGCAGGTCGAACCCAACTTCCTGGCTCACTCAAACTTAAGCTCAGACTTTCTGAAGCAGGATAGAACAGCCGAGCACGGGGGTCCAAGCTCCTTGGAGCTCTGAAATTACAGTGCAGGGAAGAAGAGCTCTCCCTGCCTAAATGACGAAAGTGCATGTGAAAACTCAAGGCTGCCACCCCGCTCCTGCGGTCGGTCGCCCGCCCTCCCTTCCGCCCGCGGTAGGTAGGTGTCCGCCGGGCGGAGGAGGAAGGGATTGAGGGGATCAAACAGCCGGCGCACTTGCCTTGAAGAGGGAGGATTGGGAGGATTGGGAGGGTTGGGAGGGTTGGGAGGGTTGCGAAGTGAAGGGAGGTTGGAGCGCAAACACGGTGAGGTTTGGAGGTGAGGGAAGTTTCAAAGCAGGCGGTCAGATACAGCGAAAGCGCAGTGAGGACGCAGATAACGCAGATAACGCAGAGATGAGGAAATGTGACTGCAGCGAATAGACGTCGAAAAGTCTTTGCAGGGCAGCGAGTCCTAAGAGTGGGACAAACCGCTGCGATAGATACCGTGTTCTGACTCGACAGCAATAAAGCGCTGCGCCTTCGTGTTGGGGCTCACTCTCCACTTCAGCTCCTCGCTCGCGCCGACTTCGTATATTAAGAATTGTTCGAATGAGATGACCACTGGAGTACGAGATCTCTACACACGACTGCAACACATTGGATCAATCTTGAGTGCATTTGATAGGCTTTCTGTGCTCGCCTCTGTGACGAGTTTAGAAAGCAATGGCCGATTTGAAGAAGACTATCCCTTGTGTGATGGTCACTGTGGGTTAGGCGCACCGCCGGACCGACTTGCAACATATCGCTTAGTTATCACTTGACGACTCGCTGAGCTCTGCTCGCAGTTAAGAGTCAGGAAAGGGGAAGGTGATGAAGAGTGTCAAAGTGATAGGAATGTCAAAGTGATAGGAATGTCAAAGTGATAGGAATGTCAAAGTGATAGAAATGTCAAAGTGATAGAAATGTCAAAGTGATGAGGAGTGTCAAAATGACGAGTTCTGTTTGTCGGTTTCGCAATCACTCTCATCACGAGAACTCACTGTCCAAGAACCGATCAGAAGTCTCGATGGCCTCTCTAAGCGACAGCCGCGCTCAATGTTCCCTTTCTGTCATATTTCCACCTTGGCCCCTCAAATCAGCCAGACCCGCAGTCTCATCGTCGCATTAACAGCGTTCGGTGCATTCAGGTGCCGGGGGTTGCGCTCGCCCTTCCGGCCCCGTTCCCCGTCCCCTACTCGTACTGCAGCACAAGACCCTAACCGCTCTTGTCTTACGGCTCCACACCGCAATTCCCAAATGAAGTTGCATTATGGGTCGCAAGCCCAGGATCGTCCAGAACACCCTTTCAATGGAAGCCAACCCCTTCCCTTGCACTGTTTCCGCGCTGTGACCGGGCCGACCAGAATCCTGGAGCTCTCCTTGTCTGCTGCCGCCATTGGTGACTCGCCCGCTGCGCTCGCACAATTCACAATCTGAGTGCTCACCCTCCGGGCCAAACTTAAACCACTCTGAGATGTGAGCACAGTGCACAAATAGTAATGAAACTTGCACGCCGTGGTCGTCGGGAAATAGACGTCTCCACAGCGCAATACCAAGAGGCTGGAGTGGAACAGAGCGCGGACACGAAAAGAGGAGCTCCTTCAAGCCAGTGCCACAAGCTGAAAAGCAACACCGCCCTAAAGCTGGAGCCGAAGTGAGGATTCTAGTTGCTGTGCACCGGCTAAGGCGTCAGACTCCGTAGGTGGGACTGCCCCATATACAAACCCACCCATAACCCGTTCCAAGTCCTCGGTTTTTTTACTTCTGAATATAACTCTATTATCTCCCCCATTTACGAAAACTATATTGTTTGCATCATTTTGAAAGTAGAGAATAATTTGGAACATCTCCCTGCTTTCAAGGTTCTAGAGTTATATTTACGATCTCGTCCACATAAATCAGATCCTCCTTGCATATCGAGATAGATTCCTCACATCTCGCCTGCATTTCCGCCATCGCGCTCACCAAAGAGCGATAGCCTTTAAACCTTACTCCGGGGTTCAAGTGTCCGCAAGCATAGCGGCCCTTCGCAGCAGTGCTTTTCAAATAGCCACCCTGCCTCCCGCATCGAAGATTCCATTCTTTGTTTGCAGCGATCTATTCTCTGCGGCCACCATCTGTACTTAGCCTACGGACCCCAGATCCACCTCACGATTTGAGTTTCGGATCCTCTGTTTGCACGACGTAGTTTGGAACGTTGGGATCGAAAACAAGCAGTCATCAGCATTACGAACTGACTAATTAAGGCCACGAACCGAAATTCTTGTTTGGTTGTAAGGCCGCCCGCACATGTTCGCAAACTGGTTGCCCAGCACATACCACGTACCCACGAAGAACATACCACGTACCCACGAACCAACCCACGCGCTACCGCACCACGCTTGGCCCTTAGCCACACCGACGCAACATATACCTCACCGCAACAACACGCTTCAGCGCCCGAGAGAGGTACATAGGTACTTCGTTCGCCCACTTCGTAAACATCGATTATAAGATCTTGCATCCATCCCGCTTTATTTTATCACAGCCAAACAACACATCGACTTTGACGAGTTCAATATCTTACACTCATCAGAGTTGTATAAGATCGCTATCCCTACCACTGCTACCAACATCGTCGTCGACTATCACAACAAGTCCAAAATGGGTTACTTCAGCTTCATGGCTTTCAGCCCACCATCCTCCGCTTCATCCTCCGCCTCCTCATCACCACGCACTCCAAACAACTCCACATCCTATCACGCCTCATCCCCGTACTCCACAACCTCAGCATCACCGATCTCCATCTCCTCGCCCTGCGCCTACCCGTCGTGGCCATCCCGCCCAACACTCCACTCTACCTCTGCTACCACCAACCCTTACGCTCTTACTACTGCTTCGAGTTACCTGAGTGACGAAGACCTCTTTCCTTTAGAGGATGAGGATGTCTACGCACCGGAGCCAGAGCTTATGGAGAGGCCTCAGCCGAAGATGGAACAACTCGACATGAGAGCTATTCGTGAGCTCCTGCTCGAGGAGTCTGCAAGAAAGGCAGCCAAGAAGGCAGCGAGGGCAAAGTCCTCCAAGTCGTCGTCAAGAAGACGTTCAAGTGCCAACAGCGAGGGGAGAAATGTTAAGCTTTCTCCTATCGCTGAGGGCAGCTACCAAGAGTGAAGAGCTGCAGTTTGAGTTTGATATCATTTTAGCGAGTTGTAAGTTTTATTCCATCAGCTGGCAACAGGTTGCGCAAAGACTAATATATAGCAGTGCACTTTTTGCATCGATACCCATAGCGACAGCGCCTGCATTTACAGAGATACCAGCGCAAGCGCACCATTATCATATCGACATTTACGATATATACCAGCAGTCACCATTTTTCACTCTCCATTTGGATCGAGTCAGCACAGCAATTTTCAGAGATACCCAAGGAGCAGCAGGAGTCAGCAGATTGACTTCAGAGAGTGTAAGAAAGACGGGCGCGAGCATCATCATCACCACCAGCCCGAACGCATTGGAGGGTCACACTCAACCATCACTTCAAATCAGAAGCATCTTCCACATGTCTGGACACCCATCCCGCCTGGTTGCATCATAGTATCCACAAATTCACCAACCCTTTCATCACGCTTTTCAAAGCTCAAACAGCCTCGGTTCCGATCCCACCCGTGCCCCTTCGGGTGGAGGCGCCGATCTCGGACCCACATATCCAGATCGCCGAACATTCACCGAAGATGCTGAAAGCGGCGATGCGGGCGGCCACTCGGTGTGGTACAGAGATACCACCGGCTGTTGCACAGATGCAATGCATCGATGCCGCGGTGTGGCACACGATGCAGGAGGGGTTGTGCGCGACTCGAAAGTTATCGCACACGATGAGTATGGAGTTCCGAAAATAGGAACCGATGGTTGAGCATGAGTGGTGTGCTGAGCTAGAGAGAGAAGCCGGCTCCAGGTGAGCACGGTAGCACGATGGCGTCCACATTGAGAGAGTAGTTAGTAGTAATAGTAATGGATTATATCCTTATCTTTGTTTTTACCTTTTGATTGATTCTGAAATCGGTGTATGTTTGTCTTTAGGGTCTACGGACTCTCTGACTCCCCTTGCAACAATAATTGCGCTGAAGTGTGTGAGCATCGCGACTTGTCCCGAGCATGATGACTCTTTCACTCTGCCCGTCACGAACATCAACACCTGCTCCTCTTTCACTTTCTCTTTTACAACTTCATTCGTGACCGTGACTCATCATCAACTCTCTTCGAGCTCGCCGCGTCTCTTTGACAGAAGACCACATCCGCGGTTGGTCCCATCTCCGTCTTTCCCCAAGCCCCCAGACCCCAAGGTTGGGAACCAGAAGTTTCACACCACATTTTGCCCATAAACGGCTCCTTGTTCTCTTGCTTGGCATCCCCTGCATCTCCTCCTACACCACCATGATTCCAAATATTCGTTCTGGCTGCGAGGGCGACATGGTTGGTGACTCAACGGGTTATAGACAAAGAATGGCATGACAACCACCACGATCTGAGCAAAGAAACACCACATCCATAAATAACAGCCAGGGTAAGAAGGGATACGACTCGTGGCATAGCTCTACCGCCAACCCAGCGGTTGCGGGCCTGGCGGATGAAAGGCCTGGAAAAGGCTCGAAGCTCAAAGCTCTCACCTGGTCGAGACGGCACTTGGCTGATGGGTTGGAGCAATGAGTTGTTTTAATTAGGCCGACCTCTTTATGATCTTGAGTAATCAGATTTGAGGATGATTTTGATGTTTACTCGTGAAAGCGTTGCTCCTTCAAGTTTCTTCCATCACCATGAGCGGTAATGGAGTAACTGAGCCGTGCAAGAACTGTGCTTTCGAGCTGGTGTTTCGAACTGATATACTGATCGCCTCCAAGATCAACAGCTCATGAAGAGAAGCCAACGCCAAAATCCGAGCTCACGATTCCTATCAAGACCGTGTCCTTCGAAGTCTTATGTAGTTCTACACACTGGTGTTTATCTGTCTCCCAAGTTATACCACTTATCTATGTATAGAGGTCAAACACCTCTTCCATCAACGCCATAAAGCTGCCTCCACGTTTTAGCGTTGAGTTTTTGAACAAGCACAACAAATAGCAACCCACAACTGAAGATATGAGAGGCATCGGAATGAAATTTACAACCAAGACTAATACGTTGGCGTTACGGTAGCTGTCCTATGCAATTCTTACTCCGACGTTTTGGTATGTCTCTATTTGTAGAGCAACTTTATGAACATGGGCTGCGATGGGGGGTAAGCGGTTGATTGTCGGTGGTGGGGAGAGCGGAGTGAGGACAGTGGCCACGACGCCGACTTTATGTTTATGTCAAGTGAGACCTTGAAGGATTAGGTTGTGAGTATAGCCTTTTGAGGATTGGGGGAGCAGAGGAGAAGGTGCGAAAGTCACCACTACTTAACAATAAAACGAGCCTGGACAACGGCAAGGTATCAGTCTCTCCACTTGCTTTTCACATACCAGCCGGTTATTTCGGCCGCTGTTCAGTAAGCCACCTACATAACAACACATTCCCCCTTCTCACTATAAAAACTCAACCCACTGGCCTTACAGTTCCCCCTTATTCTCCCATACCCCATTCCCTCTCTAAGTCTCCTCCACGTCTCCCTAACCACAGCTCCCCGGTTCACAAGCGCCACCTTTCGTGGAGAACCCCAAGCTTGGTCTCAGCTTATTAGAAGTCGGTTTCAATGCCTACGACTTCTCTTTCGAAGGTGGCGAGGTCGATAAATCCTCGATCTATATATTGTCAGCAGACACGGCAAACCCTTCTTTCTCTCGGTCTCTGTGCCAGCAGTAAAAAAAACCCGCCAATTAAAGCCCTTGCCGCCAATCCCTCCCTCTCACCACCACTCCCACCCAGTCTTGCACCCCTCTTCGCCTCTTGCCGCCGCCCATCAGCTTTTATCCTCGCTTTCCGTGCATCGAGCTTTCTGGGGGTTTCATTGAAACGTCTCTCAAGCTCGGCATGCGCCGTGGCCTGAGTGGGGGGTGCCTTTTCTTTAGTCCTAAGTTTCTTTCCTCTGGTATTCAGAGCTTCTTTGGCTGCTGAGATATTTCTCCGGTCGGCTGCGACGTCGTGGCTGGAATTGCCCTCTTTGGAGTAAGCAGGAGCTGGTTCATCGTGATAGTCCATCGGGTTGGACTAGAAAGGCTAGTAGCGAGCGTGTTCTGCTGTAGGATGGCAGCAAAGCTGATTAAAACTACTTTACTTCGTGCTGTGTGCAAGTGACCGAGCGTATGTCGCCTTCAGGTGTCGTGGTACACACCAGTGACAAGATGTCATCAATTTCTCAAAGTGCAGACACGTCCACATTTTGGCAGTATTTGTCACTGCGCATCAGGAGAAATTATTGAACAATATGACGAAAATAAATGCAACGGACCAGCTGTCGGGTTTCCGTAAACGGTGTACATAAGGTATTGGTATTGTGCTGGACATTCGTAAATGCGGCCAATTATCCGGGCCCCTATGTTCTCCTTCCCATCGACCATGAACCCATCCAACATGAAATATCGTCATGATCATCATCCCATGTAAACGCTAAAAACAAATCCGTGACTTTTCCTCTGCTCCAATTCAGGTAGAAACTGGCTCCTGAGCTGCCACTGGACCATCGCCGGTATCATTCGACAATCCATTGACCATCGGGGTGAACACTGGTCCACCTGCAGCCGCTATCCGCTCGGCCTCCTTCTTCTCTCTGAGTGCCTCAGTCTCCTGTCTCAACTTCTCCAAGTTCCAAGCATCATTTTCATCATCATCAGCCTCCTCCTGATCGTCGATATCAAGCTTCCAGTCACCCTTCTCGAACATGGCACGTCCGGTGGCCTCCTTCTTCTCGATGGCCTGCTTCTCGGCAGCCTTCTTGTCCATGCGCTCAAGCTTCCACTTGGCGAAGCTTTCTGGTGTGACTGGGGTGAGCTTTCCGGTAAGCTTGTGGCGCTCGTTCTCGAGGAAATCCTCGAGGGTGAGGGTCTTCAATGGCGACTTGTCCATCAGTGCCTTCTCGGCTGCGCGCTGCTCCTTGGTCTTCAAGACGAATCTGAGGTAGGGTTAGTGCATGTCTCAAAATCACAAATGCAACATATACGTACCCAGGTGGCAGCTTGTGCTGGTACATGCACTTATCTCCGTTTGGACAGGTCCAGAACCAACCATACTTTCCGTCCTCGATAGCCTCAATGAAGTACTTGCACACCTTATCAGTGGTAGTCTTCTGGTTGCCCTTCTTAGACAAAACGACACTCTTCAGCTTCTCCTCGTCCCAATCAGCCGAAGTCTCAGTCTCCTTCTTCTTGGCCTCCTCCTCCTCTCTCGAGTCCTGGTAAAGATCCTTCTTGGAAACCTTGCGCTCCACATCCAAGTCATGAGAGAACTTGCACTTCTTTCCCTTCTCACAGTGGCCCTTCTTGTAAAACTGGCAAAGCACGGTTTTCGGATCCACACCAAACGCAACCTTCTGAACCTGCGTCGGCTTAAACAACTCCAACTCCTCCCTCTGCTTCTTGAGCGCCGCAGCCTTGTCCTTCTCATCCTGCGCCTTCTGTGCAATCTTCCTCTTCTCCTCTGGTGTTCCTCCCGACTTCGCAGATCCCATCAGGCGCTCGATCTGCTTCTGTGTCTGCGCGCCCTTCTTGTTCTTCATTCCGAAGGTGCGGTCCTCCACCGCCTTGGTGGCGGAGGGCTTCTTTGGCTTGTCCAGCTGCTTCTTTGGTGGCATGGTGGCGGTATTGGATGTCTTCTTGTACAATTGAAGTGAGGCGTTTCCGCTGGTTGCTACACTCTTGTCCTCAAGGCGATATCTGCTCTTGAATTTTTGTGGTTTATGACGATGTTCGCGCGGGGCTGACTTAAAGGCTGTTAATCGTGAGGAAAATCATGAGCTTGAATAATATTGGTGGGGTTTCAGACGATTTGGTGCCTAAGGCAAGCACTGTGTCACGTCTGGTCGCTGGGCATGGGCTATTGATAGCTCCGAAGTAGCTGGCCTCAAGGTGCGATAAGCCAGGAGGTTTAGAATATCTGGAGTCCAATTGTGTTTTGTAATTCTCTGTGGCCCCAAGAAATAGGTAAGTTTTTTTTAAATGGCTTTTCTGAAATCAAGCTAATAACCCCTCAGAAACCCCTACCGGTTAACTCAATCACTCGCTCATTGTACATCAATTCAACGTGCCAATTCCGCATCCTCAAGCCTCAAGTCCACGAAGCAGTTGCCAACATGATATCCGACGACGGCCTCTACCGCCTCGCTATCTTTCTCGGCTCAGCCGCCATGCTGATGATCGTTCTCTACCACTTTCTCGAGGTCAATGCCGAGGAGGAGCCAAAGAAGACGGCGACCGATAAGAAGGTGCCAATCGTGGCGCTGGTGGATGTTGACGTCGCCGCTGAGATATAATTGAGCTTATGCTGCTGGGAAATATCACAGTGAAGCAGAGTGAGTTCTGCTCAACGAAGAACGACATGGAGCTAGACTCTGAGGATGGAGAACAAACAAAGTGTTTAGTCGGTGTGTCAAGGCGTTGCGGGGAAATGGAGTTAGCAAGCGGCATCTGGGACTTGTACAACAAAGACATAACTGGTAGACCATGAGTGTCTGCGCGCAGAGGTCGGGATACTAGGCTCGCGAGATAATACAATTCTTGAGCTATCTGGTGGGCTCGAAGTGCATGAATGCTTAATTAAAATGCGCAACTGAAGCTGCATCACAACCAGGTAATGACAAATAAATGTGTTCAACTCGATATAAATACCAAGATGATTTCAAGCTACATGAATAACAAACACATTGTTTGGTGTTGAGGTTCTGAATGGCTATCCTGCAAGGCGGCGTCTCCTCGAATTGCCCACATTCGGCTTAGCGCGTATTAACGTCACGCTCTGGCCAACTAGCCAAATACACCAGGCTCGACCTGACTCTTCCCTTTCCTTCATCTTCCACCACGACCATACCACTTCAACAACGCAACTTCACGTACAAGAAAGATACACATCACTGTCAGATCTCGTTCTAAAGTCACTGCCACTACGCCCAAAGTTCCAAAGTC
This sequence comes from Antarctomyces pellizariae, assembly GCA_010623925.1. NCBI lineage: Eukaryota > Fungi > Ascomycota > Leotiomycetes > Thelebolales > Thelebolaceae > Antarctomyces > Antarctomyces pellizariae. The sequence goes on from WCAA01000003.1 coordinate 247,300, forward strand.
ATAATCTGTCATTTTGTCCACGCGACAAAGCCAATACACAACAACTTCTCGATTATCATCAATCTCGCGACGCGAAAGCCAAATCACCTCTTACCCTCATCATAAACTACCACCTTATAATCTCACCCAAGCATCTACATCAAATCAGCCACTATGTCTACCAAGATTGATCAGTCCCTTGACGAGATCATGGCCAACACCCCAGGCGCCCGCGGAGGCCGCCGTGGCGCCGGACCACGCAGACGCGCCGGCCGCAAGCCAAACGCCCCAGCTGCCCCAGTTGGAGGTATCGCCAAATCTACTCGTGGCCCAAAGAGCGCCGTGAAAGCACCAACCGGCCCAGCAGCCCAGAGAGACAGCAAGATTGTTGTTAGCAACTTGGTATGCCACTCTGCTCCACTATTGCAAGGCACAGCGCTAACATGTCAATAGCCAAAGGATATCAACGAGGGTCAGATTAAGGTATGTTGTCAATGAGGCATCCTCGCCTCGGAGACTTTCTTCGAGCACACTCGCAAAGCACCAAAACCGTCGTCGCGATATCATTCGGTTTATATTCTATTTTTTGTCACTTGACAATTGGACATTGTCCACATGTCTCCTCTGCGCACTGCTCGCCGGTAACAGGCTTGAGCAAAAGCACCGAATGAGTTGAGCTCTTGTCTAGCAATGGTCTGGATATCGTAGGATGCCTGGCAAGCTCCTTTGAATGATTTCAGCGCAGACAATGATTATCGCGGCATCAGCAGAATTCTGTGGCCGCATACCTCCGATGAAAAGCGCTGGCGCTTCATTGTGAGAGGAACTTGGCACAACGGACGAACACAGCAATAAGCACGCGCAAAGGAGCGCAAGAGATTCCGAACTCCACGAACAGAAGTGTTCGAGCATTGTGTCGCATCGCAAGTCAGCTCGGCTATCCTGAAATATGGAGCAGAGCTTTTTGATCGATGCGCACGCGCACGGCATCCTTTTCCGACTTATGGTTAAGCTATTGCGGTCTGTCGCCTTGTAGTATTGGCGCAGATGGCGGTTGGCTTCGTCTTGGTGGTTCAAGGAAGAACTGAGGCAGGATGATGGTGGCAGTCATCCAAGGCCTAGTCATGCGCGCGGTGGACCTTGTGCTGTCTGTTTATTACTTGCTGTTCGCCCGTTGCTGCAGATGATTGTGTGAAGATGGGAACGATTCAGCCGACCTTCGAATTTCTTTACGCTCAGAAATAAATACGATCGCGAGACACGAACGAACTATCACTAGCAGAGAACTAATCCGAATCCCGCAATAGGAGTACTTCGCCAAGACCGCCGGCCCAGTCAAGAGAGTCGAGATCTCTTACGGACCAAACGGCGTCAGCCGTGGTGTCGCCAACATCCTTTTCGCCAAGGCCGATGGAGCCACCAAGTGCGCCACCGCCCTCAACGGTATCCTTGTCGACAACAAGCCAATCAAGGTATGTCGTATTCTTGTCCAAATGCAAAAGCGCATCTATTAACATATGAAAGATCGAGGTCATTGTCGATGCCTCCCAGGCTCCAGTCATCGCCCCACCAAAGGGACTTGGTGACCGCATCTCCCAGGCAAAGCCACACCCAAAGTCTGCTGCTGCCACCAAGGCCAACAGTAACGCTGCCGGTGCCGCCGCTGGTGCCAAGGGCAAGAAGGGACCAAGAAAGGGTCGCAACGCTCGTCCAGCCAAGAAGACCGCCGAGGAGCTCGACTCCGAGATGGTTGACTACTTCGTCTCTGCTGCTCCAGCTGATGCTGCCCCAGCCGCCGTTGCCCCAGTTGCTGCTACCGGTGGCGATGCCCCAATGGAGGACGAGATCTTGTAAAGGGGTCGAGCTGCGGATTGAGAATGCTTCGAACTATAAAGAATGTACTTTGATGGCACATTCGGTGCTATTTCATTTTTCGACATCAGACGTCACTATTGTACTCGTACTCGACTTTGCTCCTTCACACGTATCGGATTTAGGGAGGATATGATAATGGGGCAACTTTAGTGGATCGCTTTGCTATCGCGCTGTTTTTGCGATCGAGGCGAGGCTTGAAGACACTAAACGGCTACACACGCTGCGAGGACTTCCAACAAGCTTCGCATGCCTTGTGGCCTAGAGAGGCCGAAAGAAATACAAACAATACTTCAAACCCTGGACATCTTCTCAATTGCAGTTGTGACTGTGAGTCAGCGCCCGAATAAAAGAGGAGAGGGATTAGAGGACTTATCTTACGACAACTTCAAGTCTCGTCTATTATAATGCCCAGCAAGGTCAAGGAAATACAATGAATACCTCAACCGGCAAGCATACCTCTCAACCGCAACCGTGAGCACAACTAAAAACCCGATTCAATGAAGGGAAAAAGATGGCTAGCTCCCTAGCTCCGGATCACTATCAATCACACGAAAGCAGAAGAGCTTGCAGAAAGCGCTTCTCCGCCACACAGCCTCTTTTTCAAATCCCAACGCGACAGAAATGCGGTACATTTACCTCCGCGTCGTCTTTCAATTCGGCGTTGTGCATGCGTACGTGCACGTATGTCCAGATCCTCATATCATTAAAGTCCTTGCCATCTCAGAGTACAACGTTGAGGGTGCAGCAGCCAACTAGACACCATGTGACCGGTCTCTCCTGGCTGTGGCACATTCGACGGGCATAGAATATAATAGTAAACAAATTTTAGCATCTGGGCGCTTATCCTTGGGCATTTCGCCAACGTCCAGACGGAAAAATAGGAAGTGATCATGCCGCATAAAAACTCAGGCCTCTCGCATGCAAGTCCACTATCCAAACTTAATATCAGTCCTCTACCGGCCACAATCTAGACTGTTCCTTTATCGAGTACAAACGTACCCAGAGAAGTAGTACATGGAGAAGCACCGGGAATCTGCAATCGGCTTTCTGGAGTTTTTGGAAAATGCCGCCCTCGAGAGTTGCTCTCCGTGTCGTGGATTTGTCGTCGTCACTGTGGCCCTGAACATGGGTGTTCAGTGCCGTTACTGCTATCGCGGTCGATGTAGCTGACGTCTTTTTTTTTACTTCGATTGCGCTCAAACAAGTTGAAGTTGGAGCACAATCCCCCACCAAACTTGTGAGACTGGTTAGCAGTGCTTGCGGAAGAACTACTTCATCCTTGCCCAAAGCGGAGGCAAGTCATGTCTCAGTCCCCTTCTTACTATCTGATGGAGCATGGAAAGAGTTAAGATGCAGAAGCTGGACTGTATTTACACGTCTTAATAATGTCTTTAGATCCACTTTCAGACCGTTCTTCAGCCTCTCTATGCTAGGTTGATGGGACAGATGAAGGCCATGGGAAGAGTGGAACCTGGGGCTCGAAGACTTAGAGTCCAGAGGGAAAAAGTACGTAGGATTTATGCAGTTATGTGGAGTGGGAACTTGGGTGGCAAAAGGGATGCAGGATTGCAGGTAGTCACTGAAATCGCTCATCATAATCGCGCTCACTATACCAGGTACTGTACATGTTATTCTATCATGTCGAAGCTGCTTGCTGCCATCGATAAGTATGTTGTCAATAGATTTCTCTAAATGTCACTGGTGAGTTTGATACCCTTTGAGCATATGGAATAAGAATAACTAGCTTCAAGTTTCGCAGAACTGTATAGGCACAACTAATCGTATGTAAGTCCGCGACGTCTTTATGAAGCACGGCGAAAAATCTGCTCATATTTTGGGCAATTGGATCTAATTGTTTTGGCCTGGGAGAAGAAAGAGGTCAGAAGGGGAGTGTCTAGCTTTAATACATATTTTGCAGAAGTGTTGTCTTACACTACTCGATCTCTGGCCGTGGGCTACAAAAACAAGAATTGTCTACTCCAAGTCTCTAACCAATAACTATATACTGGGAATCGCTTGGGAAAGGGGGAGGCTGTCCTATATATGCAATTACTTCCAATCGACAGAACCATGGGAATTTTGAGATCCAAAGAGTTGTCCAGCTTAATCTGCCTCATCTCGATGTTTGCAGCAATAGGCAGTCTTGCTACAAGCTAAGTAACTGGGTGTTGCTATCATATGAACCTCTCTTACCTTGACGAAAGCATCTCGGTAAGATGTGGTTTTCCTGCCAACAAGGCTTGAGGTCATATCATAGCATTCTCTGAAGCTCCATAATTTATTTCCGCTTCGAGAGGAAAGAAACAAGCAGGAAGTAATCTGTCGTATTGATACTTGCGTGGCGGAGGGCTTGGGATTTTGCTTCTTGAGATTTTAAGCCCCTCAAAAGCAAGTTGGAATCGAAGATTCTAGGTGGAGTCAATCCAACATTCTCTTCCATAAAGGTTGAGGTACTAGCAATACAGTGGTTCTGTATATGCAAACAAAATTGGGGCAGAGAGTCTACCGGGTGGGGGTTTTCGAGGTCAAGTGATAGTAAGTCTCGCAGTCTGAAACAGGAGCTGCTTGCCATCATTAAAAAGGAGCAGGACGTTAAAAGAGATCTCTGTAGAATTTCTTAATCCGTCGACTCGATGATTGCACCAACAGGCTGGTTCAGTATTGCTAAGTTTTTGTAGTTGTTGCCATCATCATTCGAACAGACGCTGTCAACACAGATGGCGCCTCACTTGAAGCTTTAGATGCGTATGCCGAACTAGTTAGACCCTCATCTCATGTGGCTTGCACTGTATCCACTCTTGAGCCGAACCGAGGTCATACCCATGAGTTCTGTCTTTTTTTTTCTGGATGAAGAGGCAGGCATTGAGGAGGCGATTTGGAGTATCTATCCACACCAGAGAGCAAGAATTCGGTTCCGCTAACGACATTTGAATATGCAACCGTCGCACTCCAACTGACAACCCGTGTGGTGTGTATCGTCTGGTGAGTGGCGCTCTGTTTTGCCACCATAACGTCTTCGTAGAGGATTGTGGTTGCCGATGTTGTTGTTGACATTATCAATTTTTTAACACCAGAATGAACTCATTGAGAGTAAGACCTTTCAGGGCATTTCCTCGAAAAAACATTAAGATTCTGGTTATGCTTACAGCAGTTTCGCACGTTGGCTTGTCTTGATCTGGGTCACGGACAGGATCTGGCTTCCAAACCGTTGGTTTGAAATTCAAATTGCAGTTTGTGCAGAAATCTAATGGCGCCAACTGTGGTATTTATTCACTTTTTTCGAAATATTTTGTGTATGAATCATAGACTGAGAAAGAAACATGGGCACTCGCCATGTATATTGATATAGGCTAACTTCTAGGCGACCCAGAAGGTTCCTGATATGTGCTCCTCTCAGGAATGCCCAAATGAGTTGAACAGTATTCTCATATTCCGTTTAAGAGGATATTTCTGAGGCGTTAATAGGTTATAAATGAGAGGGACCCAGAACGAATATAATCTGAGGATAATGTTTGCCCATTTCTGCACCCTAGCTGTATTTATGGCGTTGAGAAATCGTCGTCTATTTCCCAAATTTGGCAAACCGAAATGGGCGTTCGAAGCTTCCCTCTGCGCACACCCGGCGAGATCGCAAGGTTGCGCAGATCTTCAAAATGGGTTCCTGATGTTTCACACACTTTCCGGAGTGTGGGGGGAAAGGCATTTTTAAGCGCCATCAGCCGCTCAAACAATTGACAACAACTTTCGCTCAATTCGCTATTCCTTCACTTTTCAGGTCTTGGCATGTGGCTGTGACCGTGCCAAGTGGAGGCAAAACGGGAACCGAGCCGTGGCGGGTGGCCCGAACTGGACCCCTCCAAGCACGTGATATCAAATCGAGCCCTCTGATGCGAGAAATGACTGTGCAGCTTTGATTACACGACAATATCCTGACGGTTAATATGAATAAGCTTCATCACTACTTATAATGAATAAGCCGCCTGCTACTACGGCGGCAGCGGGAGGCGGAGGGGAGAAGCCGAGGGAGCCAAGCCATTTATCGTGAGTTGTGCTGTGGCTTGCCGATGAGCATGATGACTGATTAGTGGCAGATGCGAGAGATGCAGACGTCGTAAAGTGAGGACTCCCAAGTGTAAGCCAGCTGGTTAGCTTATGCTAACATATTTTAAGGTTAAATGCGACAGAACACGGCCGTGTAATCAATGTAAAAAAGCCGGTGCAGAATGCATCAATGCAGGCGGCGAAAAGAAGCGGTAACGTCATGTGCCCCTTACTTCGGACCTATGCTAATTTAAATTCAGCCCAATATCAAGACTCTATGTTGAAGCCCTGGAAGGTCAAATCGCGAGTCTGGAACTCTTCATCATGAATCTCACAGCAGCAAGCTCAACAGAACGAGATGTCATGCTTGCAAACTTCAAAGAAACGTCCTCTCTCGATCATGTGAAACCCAATAAACCTCTCACTCACGTAAAAACCGAAAATCCTCAAGCTGCAGTACCTCCAGCATTACCAAAGGGACGACTGGTGAGGCTAAGAGAGGGATCTGGGGAGCAGTTTTACGGCGAGACCTCGTTCTTTCAGATCAACCCTTCAGAAGCAGACGATGTAGCTACCGACTTCGGTATGATGGCTGTAACGCCACCAGCACACACCACCCCTAAAGACACTCACCAATCTTCACCTGTGGATCCTTTCAGTAACGATCCGCTAAGTCCCCAGCAAAATGCTATCGTGGCTCATAGTTTCAGTACGCCACGAACGCCGATGTGTCAAAAACTGATGGGAGTGTTCTTCGACCAGCAGTACTACTTCCACATGTGCTTATATCGAGAATACTTCCTGCGAGACTACAAAGCAGGTGGTGGTCCGTACTACTCGGATCTACTGATGTATGCTATTTGTGCGATGGGAGCATTGGCCAGTCCGGATGATACAGTGAAGGATCTGAGTGATGTGTTTTCAAACAGAGCACAAGAGTTACTCTACGAAAGTGCCCTGGATAGTCCTAATTTGACGACCTTGCAAGCTCTGTTACTGCTTGGACATAGAGACATCGGGCGAGGGAAGAGTTCGAGAGGTTGGGTGTTCACAGGTATGGCTTTTAGACTCGCTCAAGGGATGGGCCTGCATCTTGATCCGAGCCATTGGCAGACTCCGAACGATACGGATGTTGAAAGGGAAATTTCGAGGAGAGCATATTGGGCTGCGTTCATTGCGGACAAACAGCTATCACTTTACTTCGGACGACCGCCGGCTTTGTACCCCTCCGAATCAGACGTCAACAAGTCGATCCGTCTCATGTATCCGCCGGATTGGGATTCCCTTCTTGACGATTACATCAAAAATAATACCACCCCAACCGAGTACGAGGACGACCTCTCGTTTGTGGGATCTTTTGTTCAACAAGCTGAGCTATGCAAGATTGTGCATCGCATGATTACAGAAGTCTTCCAGAATCATAACACAAAGGCAGACGCTGCTATACTCGCATCAAGCGCGAAAGGAATTCATGTTGCGCTTACAAAATGGCTTGCTGACTTGCCAGCACGGCTGCATTGGAACCAGTGGTCGCGAGGTCCTGTTGCTTCTTACATCCTTCATCTTCAGTAAGTTTGATGTCGTGTTACTAACTGGTTTGAGTGCTAATACCCTTTTTAGTATGTTCTTCCATACAGTTATGATCATTCTTCACCGCCCACCACGACACTCCACGCTTGAACACCTCCAATCTGTGACGGAAGACCTCGAAATATGCTCTTCATCTCTCGCAGCCATTCTGCAACTCATGAAAGTTTACTCAAAGCAATACTCTTATTCCGCCTTACCAGTAACATTCATCCACACTTGCGCCTCTGCCACCTCAGTCGTTCTTCTAAAGCGTGCACTATCAGCAGGACCCTACGGTACCGGAAGGAATGCACGCGATGCTCAAGAAACGTCCAATCAACTGGAGCAGATTAGCAAAGTGATTGATTCTATCGCTGAAACTTGGGTGAGCGCCAAGCAGATTCAAGCGGGTATTGCGGCCGCAAGAGAGCAGATCAAGATGGAGGATGAGGCATCTGTCGCTGGCTTCGGCAACGATGGAAACTTGACCAATGCCCTCCAGCAGAAGACAAAACAAGATCCAGGAACACCAGCGATGATGTGTGTTAGTGACGCTGGCCTCAATCTGGGATGGGATGATAATATGGCTATTGACTGGGATGATGTTTCGTTACAAATGGGTGGAATGGGACAGGCAAATGTGCCAATAAAATGGGAAGATTTCAACAACCAAGGAGTTGGAGGTCTTGGAGACATGAGTGCAATGGGGACAATGGGGACAATGGGAAACATTGGTCAGTTGGGTGAGGGGTTGGGGGATTTCCAGCAGGATTATGAAGCGCTGTTTGGACTCGTTGGAGATGAGAGTGCGACCACTGAAGGCTTTGGACAGATGCCGAACATTGGAAGCAACAGTAACAATGGTAACCCTGGGATAGGAGGACAAAGGCCATGAACAACAAGAGCGTGCTTTGAACAGTAATATACCAAATCTATTTTGATCAACTCAATATATATTATTCTGTGCTAATTCTTGTGATAGATATCGTTGAGGTGAGGAGGTTGAGCAGAAGAAAAGTTCTCCACGTGATCGTCCAGTGTGGAGGCCGCCCTGCCAAGCATTCTAAGTCGCTTGTGGTTGGCTCGCTTCGCGCTAGTTCAGCCTTCACACAAACACCTCACAATGTCGATTTGATAAAAGTTCCTGCTCCTTCTCATCCCCGATTTCGACGACAAACCGAGTTTCATCAACCGCCAAGATGACCAAGATCAACAACTGTATGTTGTCACACTGGCGTCAATAGATGCGCGAGATTTCGGCGACCATGAACTGACACAAATTGCAGCCCTCCACTCCTCCCGCCGCAAGTCGCGCAAGGCGCACTTCAGCGCGCCATCCTCGGTCCGCCGTACCATCATGAGCGCCCCTCTCTCCAAGGAGCTCCGTGAGAAGTACAACGTAAGTTTCACTGGCAATTGCGATAATGCGCACAGCGCCCTAACAACAATACAAGGTCCGCTCCATCCCAATCCGCAAGGATGATGAGGTCACCATTGTCCGTGGCTCCAACAAGGGCCGTGAGGGAAAGATCACCTCCGTCTACCGTCTCAAGTACGTCGTTCACGTTGAGCGTGTCGTCCGCGAGAAGTCCTCCGGCCAGTCCGTCCCACTTGGCATCCACCCATCCAAGTGCGTCATCACCAAGCTCCACCTCGACAAGGACCGTGAGTCCATCTTGGAGCGCATCAAGGCTGGTCGCGAGATCAAGCAGAAGGCCAAGGCCGCTGCCTCCGCTTAAATTTTCGACATCTGGAAATTAAAGCAACATTCATGACACTCGGTTTACTTCTGGGAGCGTGGGGGAAGGTGTTCTGGCTATACCACATCGGGCTGATCGACGCCTTCGTCGCAGCACATCGGGCAATGCTATAGGCATGGGCCCGGATACAATTGATACGATCAATGATATGGCCATTTCACATCCAATCTGTGCTTGCACTTTTGGGACATCTGTGAAATGCTCCATGGGAGGCTCTCCCGAAGTTGGCTTTGCGCCTGGTACGACCCTGGTACCTTGCGTCGCCCCTCCTTCACCCTTCCATGGCTTTATGCTGTGATTGACTTCTTCCTTTTCTTCAACCCCTTTTCCAGTCATTTCATCCAATTACATCCAGCATCACTTGCGCAAAAGTATTAGTATCCTGCTGCTCTGTGTGAGATGCATTTATATATGTTCTCTCACATCAGCAAACACTACACGCTTTATCTTCAAGCCAGTCTCTACCAATGACTGGTGAGGTAAACACGCGTGTAAGAAGGACCGCTTCAGAACTTGAACCTTGAAAAAGGAAAAGTTCTGTAGACTTACGTAATGCCTTTTTATCTCCTGGAGAATCTTGTCAAAAGTGTCATTTTGAAGGTAAGAGTTGTTACGAATCTTGGATGATCATTATCCCGGACCCAAGGACCATGGATTTTATCATTTGTTCAGTTTTATCTCGAAATAAATTTATATTATAGAATAAAATACAAAAAAATGCCCTCATACTTCAATGTTGTTCCACATTTAACCGTGTTTTGCTCCCACATTGTCCATGTCCACGTCTTACATCGCCTAGACATTACCAGTAACGAAATGCCCGGCCTCAACCTTCTCATCATCCGTCATCCCCTGAAATTTCGTCATCTCCAACTCCTTTTCCAGCCTCGCAATTACGTCTTCATGGCTCAATGGCTTCGCATCACTGTAAAACGGCCAGAAAGTGAACTTCTTCCAGTTGAAGCCCTTGATGGTTGAGTCAGCGCTCTTAGAAGCATCGACCTTCTTACTCTTCGGTGCCTCGGTGCTACCTTCAGGGACATTCGGGCCATCACCAGCAACGAGTGTAGGATCCACAGCTGGGATAACCTCAGCTGGGGCATTGTTGTCCAGGATAACGGCGTCTGGGGCGTTAGAGTCGCCGGCTACCGTGCGGGTGTTCACTCTTGCTGGGAGAGGCGCGGTTTTGATGTCTTGGGGAGGGATGTTGGAGCGGCCGACGATCTCGGTCTCGTTGTCTTCGCTGTCGCGGCGGGGAGAAGAGCGTGGCTCGATCTTCTCTTGCTCCTCCGTGGCGAACTTGGACTTCAGACTCCGGGCCTTGGCAACGGTGCTGCTCCCAAGCTGCTGAGCCTTCGCCATCTGGGATTTAATGAGCACCTTAGCACCATTGACATGCTTAGCATCCGCTCCATTAACATCACGCCTGAACCCCGTCTTGTTATCTTCCGAATCCCTGCTCGGATAACTCCTTGGCTCAACCTCCGCAGTCATGCGTCCTCCTGCAGCAAACTCTTTCTTATTCTTCTTGCCACGCGGGTTTGCTTCGCGCAGCGTTCCCATAATGGCATCCGGCCTATCAATATAGTAATCCTTATCTTTGAGCGCCCTAATATGCGGGTTCGCCTCCTCAACCGCCTTCTTGATCTTCTCCTCGCCCATTCTACGACTCCGCTTGGCCTTCTCAGTCTTAAGTTTTCCTTCTTCGAGTTCAAATTCGATGATCTGACGCTTAGCCTCAGCCGCAACCCCACCCCTCTTCTCAGTCTTTAGTTTTCCTTCCTCGAGCTCGACTTCGATGATCTCTCTTGGCTGAATGGTGTTGAACTCCGTTTCGTTCTCCTCCGAATCACGGCGGCCAGACGACCTCTTGAGCTTCTTGAGCTTGGGTAGGTTGATGGTTATGATTTCGCCGCCGCGCTCGTCGAGATCGATGTCGAGGATCTCTCTCTTCGTCTCCTCCACCTTATCACCTCTCTTCTCAGTCTTGATCTTCCCCTCTTCAAGCTCAAACTCGATAATCTGCCTCTTTCCCTTCTCCATACCCCTAGGAATCCAAGGGTTAATCCTCGCCCTCCTTCCATCTGCTCTAACACCCTCTGGCATACTCTTTCCCTCATACTCATACTTATTAAACTTCATAGATGTATCATGGGCACGGATTTCTTCCATGGTGTGCTTGTTATGGAGCCCCGTAATCTCAGTATAAATCTTTCTCTTTGCGAGGCCATTGGCGAACCTAGATCCCTCATCATTGGTGTCGGTGTCGATTTCATCTTCCGCGGAGCGTTTGTTCGCCTGCCGACTGCGGTAAACCATCACGGGCTTGTTCTCACGGATGACGACCTCTGTTTTTATCAGCTTCTGTCATCACCTCTTCCAGCTCAGTTGGGTGTTGACTGAGTGGAGTCTTCGGCTGAGGATAATCATTCGAGAGTAAAAGCTAACCTGGTGTGCCGGCCCGTAAGTACTGGCTGAAATCGAAGATCGAGTTGTGGCCGGTAGTCGTCGGGATTTGGCCATTATGATCTTGGGTTATCGTGATGATCTGGGTTTGCTGGGCCTGTGGTGGCTCTGCTCGAGGAACAACGGTGTTGGGAACAGATGCATCGTTGTGAGGGTTGACAGGAGCAGCTAGGACTGATGGAGTGATAACTAAAGCTACACTTGTAGCAGCTGTAGCTGTAAGGAGCTTCATGATGGCGGAAACAAAGGATGTTGCAAACTAGTAATGTTGATCGAAGGAGCGAAAAGGAGAAAAAAAAGGGGACGAGAGGGAGAGTGACAAAATATAGAGGCAAACTCTACCGAATGCACCAGTTTAGTGGCCGTCAAGACTTGATCTCGTGGCAGACACATGTGCTCTTGGCTGGCCCTGGACCAGCTGAGTTGTGGTAAGCTAGGAGTTTGATAGAATATCTCTCGAGGTTGAGTGGCTGCACTTTCACTTTGACAGGAAGTGCGTAGAAATGTACTCGTAGTGCATATGAGAAGATTGTCTCCGAAGGTGATCACGCCGACAATCGGCCATCCAACACCGGTTCTCCTGACGCCATAACTCCCATCTAACCATCATCTCACTGTAATGCCATCCTCAGGCGCCACACTTAAGCCACACCAACGGCAACTATTATAATCAAGCCACTCTAGCTTTTGAGTGCTTCAAGACGCCCTCTCATCTGATTGAGCATCTCTTCCGGATCCTCATCCTCCTCCTCCTCTTCCTCTTCCGCGACCTTACCCTGCGGCACCGGCAGCGCCGTGACAGGCGTCTCTCCAATCTTGCCCATCCTATCCTTCAAAATCTCACCCAACACCTTATCCACCTCTCCCTCCGCCTCCTCCTCATCCTCCGAATCCTCCATAACCTCCGGCAGCATGCCGTCCTGCATTTCTTCCATAACCCCTGCCTTAACCAGCTCCCTTGATAACTCCTGCATAGTGCCCATCAATTCCGGCAAACGAATCAACATATTGACATCCTTCATAATTCCCGTACTAACCCTCAGACTCCCCTCGATCTTCCTCGTCGCAAACGCCTCATTAACCTGCATCGCCACACTCTGCAACTGCGCCTTCGACGTTGTTAACCGTGCCGTCGTCTTTCTCGCCCTTATCAATTCCTTTGCAAATGTCCTGGCTTCTATATTCGCTTGCTTCGTTTGTGCAGGGTTGCGTTGCGCTCGCCGCGAGGCTTGCTTGATCAGGTCTTTGGTTTTGTTCTCGACAAGTTTGAGTTGTTGGATGTCACGATCTAGCTTGCGCGTGTTTGCGCGAATTAACTGGTTACATTTTCTGACCTGGGGCTGTTAGGGATTGCTAGGTGGGCATATCGCGAGACTGACCTGCGCTTGGGGGTCTGGCTTGAAGAAGATGCCGCGGATTGTCTCCATTGCGGCGGCCTGGGAGGTGGTAGTCGACACAAAAGTGGGAGTATTAAGAGCTTGTTGCAGCTCAGGGGTATATAATTATGCGTCCGGTATCATGTAGAAGTCGTCGATTACGGCGTTGTATGGCGAGGCTGTGGTGATATTTGGGTATCTAGTGGTGATAGCGACGAGGTTGGCGGCTCAAGGCCGAGACCACTCAGCCACAAGTGACGTGGAAGCTTCCCCAGGTATGGTGGGGTTCGAGAACGGGGAAACCATTGGACGATATCACAGCGAGCTCAGAAAAAAGCTAGTATCTTTAATTATTTCGAGCGAGTTGTCATAAAAGAGATTAATATTTCACTCTGAACTAGGGTCATTTTTTTGATCAATTTAACAGCTTCTCGTGAGCTTGCTGCGCGCCGACTTCTGTAAGCTTCGAGGTGATTCTTCATCGACCCCTCAGCCTTGCGGTAACAACAAGCGCCGGCATACAAGTCGCTAACGCAAACTCTCCTGTCTTCTAATAAACCACAGAACTTCAACCGCAACTTCACGTTTATACCCAATTAATTTGTTCAATACCCCTTTACATACTCAAAGATGTCTACTCAAACCTTGACTCCTGAGGGTAAGCCGTAACTCTATTCACTAACTCCATACAACCTCACTGTTGAGCCTGCCAGCTTGCTGCGCAGCTACAATGCGAGCTCTGTTTAGTTTGGTAAATTGTAGCTAACCTCTGCCCAGTCCTTTGGGCCCAGCGCTCCTCCGTCACCGACGCGGAGAAGAACTACATCCACCTCACCATCTCCGTCCCAGACTGCAAGCCAGAAGACATGAAGCTGGACCTGAAGTCCACCGGCCTGACCTTTGAGGGCAAGAGCGATTCTTTGAAGAAGACCTACCATTTGGAGCTCGAGTTCTTGAACGAGATCGACCTCGAAAACTCCAAGATCCACCACACCTCCAAGAATATCGAGCTTGTCCTCCGCAAGAAAGAGCTAAAGGAGGAGTTCTGGCCACGCCTCCTCAAGGGATCCCAAAAGGTCCATTTCCTGAAGACGAACTTCGATAAGTGGGTTGATGAGGATGAGCAGGAGGATGCTCCGGAGGAGGACTTTGGCGCTATGGGTGGAATGGGCGGTGAGGGTATGGGCGGTGGAGGTATGGGCGGCATGCCACCAGGTAAAACCCCTATTCAATTGCATAAGAATCGACTAACGCGAAATAGGAATGGGCGGAATGGATATGGCTTCCATGATGGGTGGTATGGGCGGTATGGGCGGTATGGGTGGAATGGGTGGTGGTGACTTTGGCGGTATCGATTTCTCGAAGTTGGGAGGTGCGGATATGGGGGCTATGGGAGGTATGGGCGATATGGATGATGAGGAGGATGAGGAGGATATGCTGGAGTTGGAGCAGGAGAAGGATGCTTCCGCTAAGAATGCGGCAAAGGGAACTGAGACTGAGAAGGGAGCAAGCAAGATTGAGGAGATTAACTAAGGGAGGGTGAATCTGGGATGTGATGCATGTTAGCGTTGGGCGTACTTAGTTGAAATACAACTTTTGGCGCAATCTGAGGTGGTTTTATGAGTTGTGATAGTGTTGTGAGCTTGAGTTTGGTTTTCTTTCTGATACAGAGAGATCTCGCCACGAATCAGGGAGTCGCCATAGTGTGCATCTACTCAAGTTTCCCCTTGGTCATTTGCTATGTGACATGGATTCAGCTGTGCCTCAAAAGTGCAATGCTCTCAGCGAGCGAGAGCAACCGCAATAAGTTTTCTCGTTCTCGTTCTCGCTCTTGCGACTTTGTTTCCTTTCCAGCCAAATAGTGCGCGATAATAACCACGATGGCCGGTGAAGAAGACTCGGCCTTGTCTGTAAACTCTTCAATTGCAGGCATTGCAACATTTGTCTTTGCTATCCCAACAGCGGCCTGGCTGCATATAAAATCTGTTCGAGACGCAGCAAAAGAAGTACAAAGTATTTTGAAATTTTTGGAATCGTAAGCGTTCAGTCTGTCACTGCAGTTAGGATGCGTGTACTAGTGACTTCATGTCTTTGGCTGAAAGATCCGCAATGATGAGGTTGAGGAGAAAACCTAGGCCCAGAAGCCCCGGAACGCGATTATGTCATTGTCGGATACTCGGGAAAAGAGTGGAAAATTCAAGCATAAACTCTGAATCGTTTAGCTTAAATATTCGAAGTTTACGGCTCAGAGAGTAGGCGAGTTTCGGTACTACCTAGATATCAAAGATTTATGTTCGGGAGGGATGATACGGTGCTATAGACTCGGGAGACACCTCTCGGCCACGCGATCTCAGATCGATGAGGACACAGCGGATCGCAAGAAAGAGGAGATTGAAGTTGTTAGCTCTAAGAAGTACGATTCACGAATTGCGAGAGTAGCGAGCGAAGAAGCAAGGTAGGGCGATAACGGCCCATTTGAAAAAATCTCACCAGGTACGCGCTGTCCGAAGTAGTATCGAAGTTGCGTCCGAAATCAGGAAACTAGTCGAGTAGACCAGATCGACGGACGAACCGTCGAGATTCTATCACTACTAAAGGCAGTCAGCGGCCCTGACAACTCAAGTCAATCGCTTCCCTCGAGCGATTCACCAAACATTGAAGAACAGCAACCAACTTTAAGAACTTCGTCCGAGGCAGTAGGCGTGGCGTCAGAGTCTCAACACCGACTCCAAGCGGTAGCCAGCAGCCTCACTCTTCCGAGCAGCAGAGAGAGTTTGGTACTCGGACAGAAAGACGTCCCAAAAGACGGCCGATAGCGGATCTCTAGACTCCGAAAGTGGTTGAAGTGACACGGTTTCGGTTCGCAGCTTTCGTGTTACTGAGCTGTCAGAGTTCCATATTTCGGTATCTGTAGGTTGTGTCTGCAGTGGTAGGGAGATAAATGAAAGCAATGAAGCTCGAGGCGTCTCCGGACAATCACATTGACAGTTAAGTTTCTCTCCCAATTAGGCAAGCTTTCGCTTTCAAACTGCCCAAAGTCTTTTATTTCGGGCGGGTTTAAACCTGTTTTGATATCTTTTTTAAGCGAAATTAAAGCACGTCTTCAACCAGAATAGCTTGCGAACTTTCCAGGCTAAAATCGGCGGTTTGGTAGCGCTTTCCTCGCTGGGACGTCTATTTGGCGCCGACGACGTCTATCTTGGACCAAAGAGTGCCGAATCTGTGACTTAGACACAAAAGAAGTTATAATCTGTCTGTGATTTTATTTCAGAAAGATTTGGTTTTGATTTAAGTGAAGTTGGGCGAGGTTAGATGAATTTTGAGAAAAAGTGGCTGTCCGGAGACGCCCCGAGTGAAGCTTCCCTACTCGATGATACTGAGGCGATAAAGCGTTGGCCCCTGCGTAGCATTTGTAGCCTCGTAGTGCAATGCTGTTGTCGTGGATCCAAGAGGGAGGAGCGAGGTACGAGGAAGTGATAGATGAGTAACGTGACAGAGCGTGATATGGACACCGAAACCTGCTTCGTGTAAGTTTCGTTTTGCCTGTTTCAGCCTTCTTGTCCGTCTCTCTCTCGCCTATTCTCCGCGCTTCAGACCCATCTTTCTAGGTTGTGCTCTTCAAAAGTTAACTTCGACACGGTCTTCCCGCTCTAGAGTGGGATGAAGATGTGATCGTGGAGATGAAAGCACGAGAGTAAGGGTTGATGCTAGTGATAATGCGAATGACGTGTGGTCTCACAGACGTCTGGCGAGGGCATGGCCAATGGCAAAAGAGTAAAATCGACGCCTTGAAATGGAGTTGACGAATTGTGGGAGAGGTGCGCTGTGATACGAATCCTTTGAAACTGTAAGTGCTGGAAACCTTTCTAATGTGCTTCGGATTTCAAGTGATGAAGTTGTGATGCAATGGATCAGACTATGGAAAACGGGATGCCAAAAAAACGGCATGAACTTCAATTGAGAAGAATCGTCCAATAATCTGAATTTCTTTGTATGGTTGCTCTACTGCAAGTCTCATGGTTGCAGTGCCGGCGAACCCTCCGCCGTTCAAAGATGGTGTTGTCGTCCTCTGACCAAGCCATGGGAGTATACTTGGCTAGCGTGGTCCAGATGCACGCCCATGTGCTCTCGCTTAGCAGCACACCCACTCGCCAACCACATCGCGCCTCCAAGCGCTGTGATCTCCATCCTTGCCACGAGCGTTGAAACCTCGCATGCTATTTTGCAGCTTTGTCTGCACCGGACGCATGATTTGAGTAAAATGGCAATTTATCCTATTTTCTGATTCGCTACTGAGGTGTGATGCGAATGCTGTGTGCAACCAGGGTAGGTCAAGTATGAGCCAATGAAAGTGCCGAAGGACCTTCTAAGGGCTCAAGCTAGTCTTGCGCTAAGGAGACGTCACAGCAACCCCGCGCCAATCACCTCCGCTAAGTGCGTTGAAGAGACGGGAACAAAATGCCAACGACTGAGCAATATCAAATGGCCACAGAGCATCCCCTCAGTGGTCGTTGGCCTTCTGCGACTTTACATTGCCAGCTTCTTCATTCGCACGGCGGTATTGACAGAGGGATATGCTACCTGAGCCGAAATTAGAACATCCCGCGGCTCGATCATGAGTTGTCTTCTGAGTTTGGACCTCCTTCGACCTAGTCTCGCATCACGATATGGCTCATGCTGTACCTTTTTAAGCACTGTACCTTGCTCTAGTGAGTGAGTACAGGGCGTGATGGCAGCGATATTGCAGGTGTGCAGTAGATTCGCAGGACGATCTGCTGTTCTTCTCTCAACGGCGCGGAGTTCTGATAGCTACCCCAACCTCTCCAAGTTCAAAATATCATCCATGTTTCCTTTAGCACGATTTTCCTCCACGCTCTTTTCATATCTATTGACGCCTCATAAGCCACTAATACATGTGATCTACAAATCACATCGTGCTAAGATAGAGTGTGTGTAGCGGCAGACGTGGCCGGGCGCCACCGATGGCGAAGAAATCCAGCGTGACATGGCGAGTTACTCGAGTATCTGCACAGTACGCGCACACAAACCTGGTCTACCCCATGGTGCTTAGGTGCGGATGTGGTCTGGCGCAAACCCATGGACGAGTAGCAGTCCTCTTTGGCTACCCGGCTAGTTCATCTAATCGAACACCTCGACCACTGGCAATTCAGAGCACCATTTCTACGCGCTCTGCTCAACCTTCACCCCTTCGAACCCCTTTCGAACGCTTCTAAGTCTTTGTCTCTCTCAGGGACATACGGGATCTGTAATTCACTCAGTCTAAAGAAACGACCACTCCCAGGGTCCCGTAGCGAGGCAAACTCGGATCCTCGCTAGCTCTGGCAACTGCCGTGCAACGATTCTCCCCCTTCTCCGAGGTCTTATTTTGCACTGTACTCCGCACCTGGTCGAAATCTTTTCTACCGCTTCTTTCTCTGGTAAAACAGAGCACAATAACGTGCCATACGTTCGATAGCAGTAATTAACTCTCGCGTTCCGTTGGGTGAACAATATATCCATGTGACATCTGGGTGACGGGCGAGGACATATCATAGCCATACCACTAACAGCACTTGTACCACGAGCCAGGCGACCAGAAACCCGAGACCCAGTGAGTCCTCTCTCCATATCATTCCGACTTTCTTCTTCTTCCGAAAGGCATTATGGAAAAGTCACCAAGTTCTTCTGTTATTTTGACTCAAAGCATTCAAGATCCATGCGCCAACCGGCTAACAAGTCATTGTTCGTAATAGAAGGCGGGAAGTTCTCACGCACGACCATCGC
The DNA here is from genome assembly GCA_010623925.1 of Antarctomyces pellizariae. Lineage (NCBI taxonomy): Eukaryota > Fungi > Ascomycota > Leotiomycetes > Thelebolales > Thelebolaceae > Antarctomyces > Antarctomyces pellizariae. The sequence continues at coordinate 266,150 of WCAA01000003.1, forward strand.
CATGTCTCGAGACGGAGGGACTCTCGCGCGAAACCGCGCATTATCGATGGGATCTGGGAGGTCATCAAAGGGAAGAGATCGTTCGATGGGAGATTTTGCGAGAATGCCGGCACCAAAAGTAAATCGAGATTTCGAGCCATGCGACGCTACGGCATCAATGTTCTTATATGCTCAAGGGACGACGGTTGTGGTGGCGCATCATGATACTCTAACGATCGAGCGACGGTTTTCGAGGCATAAGGAAGAGGTTCAGATTTTGGCTGTGGATAATGTGAGCGAGAGAGGTGCTGGGAGACTGGTTATCAGTTATGACGCGGGCCAGACTGCGATTGTTTGGGACTTGATGACGGGCGACGAAGTTGCAAGATTCGCTTCTTACAACTCTTTATCGGTTGCAGCATGGATGAGAAATGGAAATGTGGCATTTGGTACGGAGATTTGATCGCAAAGAATGAGTTAGGCAGGGTTTGCTAACTTGTTGGCAGGAAACGCACAAGGAAATGTCATCCTCTTTGAGCCTTCAACATCGGAACATATTTCGGCAAGAACAATCGACCAGATGCCAATTACTGCTCTTGCGCCAGCAGCTGATTGCAGAACTTACGCCATAGGGTTTGTTTTCCTCTTTTTCCGAAGACTATCGTTAACCAATTTGCAGTTATCAAAACGGCAGTATACTCATCGCATCCCTTCAACCACGATTTACGATCCTCCACAACCTTACAACATCTCGAGCACCATCACCCGTAGTGACTTTAGCATGGCATGCATCATCATCGAGGCAAAAATCCGATATGCTCGCCACCCAAACCCATGACGGCGACCTCCGAGTCTGGAGCATTGCAAAATCGCCATCTAATAATGACACTGCAAAGGTAGTCCGAGTACTAAGGCGGGGGGAGAATTATCTACCGGGTCCGAACTGGCTGGCCTGGTCGAAAAATGGCCGCATTATTCAGTACACACAGGGGTAAGTCAAAGTTCTTTCGTCATTTTTGTGCTACTTATGCGGGATTATGCGGGCGAGGCTCGTTATGCGCGCGCTTAAGTGAAGACTCTAACACGCCACCACAGAGAAACAGCATCATGGGACGTCAGGACGAAGAATGTTACCTATGAAATTATTCCGACGCTGGAGCATATCCGAGGCATTGCGGTCTATGGCCCAGGAGCGACGTTGTTCACGTTGGGCAGGAGCAATACCTGTCAGCAGTTCGATCTTAACTCGCCCTCGATTTTGGTGGCCAATGTGCAGCATCCGGCAAATCTCCTACCACCATCCCCACCTGTATCGATTGAGGAGCAGAAGAAGGGATCGACACTTAGCAATGATGGAATTAACCAAATACCAGCCCAAGCTGATATGACTGTAAGCGAGAGTGATGAAGATCACATGTCACCTCTTGCTAGGATTGCGAGGGAAATGGACCAACTAGAGGAGAGACAGCAGTATGGGCAGATGAGAAGTGACACAGTCAGCCCTGCTTCAAGCGCAGCTTCGTCGACGTCGAAGTCTTCCGCTGGGTCACGACCACATTATCGCCCTCGACCAGGACATGGCTCAATCCGATCCGCTGGACTGACGGAAACTACTATTATGTCTCCTGGGTCATCGATACATACTCATACTCAGTCTGTTTCGAGTAGAGACACCTATGCCAGCAGTTTGAGCTCTTCGTCTCAGACTTCAGGACGCTCTCGTGGGAGACGCTCGAACTTGCGTCAAGAAGTACTTCGCAGCCCTGAGGAAAAGGTCGTGGTCGACTTGTTCAAGTTTACGAAGAGCAGACTCAGTGACATCCCGTACGCACATCCACAACTCCTCAATCACAAGAATATGACACATGATCACTTACGCCGTCAAATGCTCAACACGATATTTGGGTGGAACGGAGAAGTGGATGATCTCATCCGCGACGAGATGAGTAGGCACCCTATTAAGGCACCCGAGCGCCTTCTTCTTCTAAAATGGTTGGGCGATATCGACACCGATATTATGACTGCGAGCCTCTCCGAGAGTATGACGGCTAGTGATTGGATGTTATTGGCACTCAGCGGTATTGGCGGACAGACCTCGCAGCAGAAAGTCGCCAGAGCCTATGTTCAGCGATTGCTGGAGAAGGGCGATGTGCACACCGCTGCTACTATTATGATCGGTATGGGCGACCAGAACGATGCGATTGAGATTTACGCCTCGCACAAGCGGTACATGGAGGCCTTAATTCTCACTTGCATGGTATATCCAGCGGATTGGGGTCGTCAAACTCAGTTGCTCAGGAAGTGGGGAGAATGGGCAGTTCAGCACAGTCAGCAGCAACTCGCGATCAGATGCTTCTCATGCACTGGTGCAGATGCTACGGAGCCTTATCCAACGCCGAATGCTCAAACACTCACCTTTCAGCCACTTGCCTCGAGTATTCCCGAGATGCTTAGTCCGCCACTTTCACCACCTGGCGTTGTGCCAAGAGGGCCACAGAGGAGCATGGCGAAGACAGCTGCGCTGAAGCTAGTCACCACTTTTGGCGACCTGCCAGGCAAGTCCAAGTTTTTCGGGCCAGACGACGACAGGACGCCCATGGCTGGTGTCGGTACACCAATTGCCGAATCTGCATTATCACCCGGAGGAGGAACTGCATTCCATCGTCCTAGCGACAGAAGTGTATTCAATACACCTGCCTCAGCAAGGACTGCAACTCCAGGTGGCTTTCAAAGACAGAGACTCCCATCTATTGGCGAGATGCCACAGGATGAGTTGACACCAATTATCAAGATGCCAATGATCACAATCCCGACACCAAGAGACAAGACAGCAAATGAGGTGATTGTTCAGGCTACCGCTGCGAGAGGGGCTCAAAGCCATCACAGGGAGTCTTCTCAGCCCGAGATTCTCCAGCTGAGCGCTACATCATATCAAGGCGGCAATAGAGCTGCAACTGCGAGCCCGATGATGCAGCGTGCACAAAGGGGTGCAAATCCACTACCAAGCCCTTCTCCAGATAACTTCACGCAGGACAAAGTACGGTCGAGAGCACGGAATGGGAGCAGAGGCAGAAAGCCAGATGGTCTGCAAATCCACTGGCCACCTATGGAGTCGATCATCACTGGTGATTACATGACCACACCGGAGCTTTCCTCAACTAGCCAAACTTCTGCCCGCCGCCGTCCAGTTGCAGGCTCTGTTGCTGGATCAGTGAGCTCTGTGAGTACTAGCGGTAGAAGTTATAAGAGCTTTGGAGCCGCTGGAACCGCTAGCCCGATGACGGGTAAGAGTCTAGATCCATACATAAGCAGTCTTGATTCTGCTTCATACTACGCAAAGAAGCAGGCCAAGGCGGAACGTCAAGCTAGCAGGGAAAGAGATAAGTATGGCCGTGGACGCAGCTCAAGTAAGACTAGGAAGGCGAGAGAACCATCTCCGGATCGTGGAACAAGTGGTGTGCGGTACATCGCGCCTGCTAAGAGATCACCAACTTCGCCTGTCCCGATGAGTCCAGAGGATTTGAGAGATCTTGGCGCTGTCGGTTTTGGCGACGAGCCGTTTGAGGAGTACAAAGCTAGAGCTAGAGATGGTAGTCAGGTGACAGCGAGACCAGGGTCGAAGAATACGAGCAGGATTAGGAGGATGTCGCCTGAGCCGCTGAAATATCCCGATGGTAGACCGATCAGCAGGATGGCGAAACTTGGCAGCAGACGCACCAGTCCCAGTCGTTCCGAGAGCTCGAAGGGAGGGAGAGGAAGAAGCAAGGGAAGAGATGGATCTGTGAAGCCTCTGCGTTCGCCGTCGAGCCCGGTGGCTTTGTCTACTGAGCAAGCTAGGTATGCTAGGGATGAGGATGATATGATTGACCTCAAGGCAGCGCAGTCTGACCAAGAGAGGTTCAGGACGAGGCAGAGGAGCACAAGCAGGCTGAGAGAGAAGGGACCGAGCAGGACAAGCTCGCCAGGAAAAAAGCACCGGAATACATCGACCAGTCGTGCACCGACGGGAAGGCCCAACACAAAGCCTGAGGATGAGCATAAACGGAAGGCGCGCAACCGGTCGCACTCGCGGTCCGTCTCGGATCTGAAGACTGGTGACATCACGCAGATGAAGACCGAGCGCCAACTTAAGCGCGAGAACGCGGCTCGTGAGCTTGAGGAGCGCAGACGGTCTCTTGCAAGAAGACCATCAGCACCCCCGATTATGCATCCTGAGCAGCTTTCGCCACCACTTTTCAGACCAGCTTCGAGATCTGAACTGTTGAGAAGCTCAACGTATCCTTCTCCCAGAGACTTGCCAACAAGGAGCCATACGGTAAACCCAGAGGCACAGCAGAGCTATCTCAGTCCAGATTTTTATGGGCAAACGATTCCGAGAAGCCAGTCTACGGTCCACAGCCACTCTCGTAACTCCTCTACCTCCACCCCTCAAATCGGACTCCCAGCCACACCGAAGGCGATGCAGCATCCAAAATATGACTCAGAAGGCAAGGATATCCCAGACGTGCCGCAGATTCCGGAGTCATACACTCCAATCCACAATACTATGGGCATGGGCAGTCTGAATGAGATTGCGTATAACAACGCGTTCGAGAATCTAGCACCGCTGCCACAGACTACCTTTCAGGGCGCGCTACCAAGGGCGACCTACCAACAAGCGGCAAGGAGCATCCCACGCTCAATGTCTGCACCAATCCACGAGCAGGGTTTTGATAGAACGGTTCTAAATGGTCTACCTGCCCGCCCAGCATTTCAGGCCGGTCTGCCACCATCGACCAGACGTGGTACGGCTGATTATCGCGTAAGCATCTCTAGCCAGTCGAGGCAGATGACGCCACTCGAAGAGTCCCGTCAATTTGAGAAGGAGCGCAATCCACTCGCCGACTACAAAGTCGTAAACAGCAACTCCATCATTAGCAACAACAGCTTGCAGAACAATACTGTTGGTATGGGAGGTATTTCGGAGATGATGAACTCTACTACGCAACCAGTTAGTCAGGAGCCGAAAATGAATAGTAATGGCAATATACCTCCTCCGCCTCCGCCGCCGCCTGCACCTCCTGTGCTACCACAGCTTCAGCATCTTGCGAGACCACCGCCACCTCCTCCTGCTCCATTGCATAGAGGATACAGTGGTAGCCAGGCAGACACCAACTCACTCATCTCTGGCGTCTCCCTCGGTTCTAGCTCCGGCGTCATCGAAATCGTAATGGACGACGGAGATGATGACAACGAGAGCCTCGCCTCCACGCATCCCAATCAAGCACTGACGCCGTCTCAGCAGCTTGAGTATCAGAGACAGGTCCAGCATGCGCAGCAACAGCATTGCAGCCCGCAGTTGAGCCAAGGAATGTTTACGCAGCAACCAATGCAGTACAGCCCTCAGATGCAGCAAAATATGTCATTGAATCAGCAGGTCTACCAAGCGAACCATCAGTCGAGCCAGAGTCTGCAGATGCCGCCTCCGCCACCACCGCCACCACAGCCACCGAGAAAGAGTCTGGAGCTGGATAGGTCAAAGCCGCCGCCGGTATCACTTAACACCAACCTCCACGGCCGCGGCCGGTCCTTCGGCGGGAGCTCCTCAAACGACAACAGCACTTCTACCTCCAACTCCCTGTCGTCAAGGATATCGAGAGCAACGGAGAGAATGAGGAGTGCATCCCGGGGTGCGAGTCCACAACTCAACCGTCAAAAGATTTCAGCGCCGGTAGATGCTGGAAATGGTACGGGCCATAGTCCGTATGAGTCTGTGCCGCAGAATGCTTGGGGTCAGCAGGTTGACGCGAATGGAATAGTGCTTCTCGCCGGTATGCAGCCGGTTGGTAGTGGACAGAGAAACGGAAGCTTCAGCAGTGGGACGAGTGGGCAGATGGGCGGCGGGTTGGCGACGCTGGGGATGCAAGCCGAGAGACATCCGAGGGATGTTAAGGCTGCGATGATGGAGGGCGGCATGATTTGAGCGATCGCAGCGAGCTCCTGTTGCAGTGGGTTTGGTGATATAGTGGTTTATGTGGAGGATTTATCTCTGAACAATGATTTTTGTTTCGTTTGTGATTTTCTTTTCTTTGCTATGTTATCATGGGAGGCCCGCTTAGACTGCTTTGTGGTCACCTACATATTCGTATGACATATACCCTCTTCTTACGAGCGTGCAAGGAGCGAAATACATAGATTGATTTACCGAGTTTGCTTGTTATGTCCTTGATTTCGTCTTTCTCTGGGTAAGATGTGTATGGGAGATGAGATGTAAATTGGTTGACCGTGAAGGGAGTCAATGATGGAAGAAAACAGAAGAAGATGGAAGTGGCCGCATCGAGAGAGAGGCGGCAATGGATGATGACCGATGTGGCTGTGGTTAACTGGTTGCACAAGAGTGTCATGGGATATTGGCAAAGTGATGAATGTGGAAGACAAAAACTAGCGACTTAAACTGGTGCCTCACGGCAGAGAAAACTGGCGTTGTCGTGATACGAGGGAACCGCTGCGGAATGCAGCACGGAGTTTGAGTGCAGTTCTGTTTTCGTTGCTAGTCTTTCGTTAGTCTCAGATCTAGCTTAACGAAGTGTTTGATAAAAAATGCGTTGCACTTGCTTATTATGAGTGTGTGTAAGTGTTATATGATCCTCAGCGGCCGCCTGCTAGACTGACGTCGTCAAATCAACAAGACGCAGCTCTCGCAGTACCTCAAAGTCAGGGTACCTCTTCCTTTCCAGTCCTAACTAAAGAAGTATTGGCTAACAGGTTTAACTCTCACAAGATGCTAGCACCCCCAGACAAAGCCACAGAAGATATTCGCGCCATCCTCTACAATCCCTCCTATCTCACTGAACCCGCCAACCGCAGGGAGGCCACCCCTTTTCCCTCCCTTTTTAATACCCATATATCCACAGTCAAGACTCATACCCAAGACCTAGTCCTGCTCCACAGAATCGTTGCAGGGTTGATAGAGAACGAGAAAGTGCTAGAGAAGCGGAACGTCAATATGAGAGAGGAAGTGGAGGAACCGAAAGGACGGATGGAGGGGGTTAAGGAGGTAGATGTGTTGAAGGGGCGGGTGTCTCAAATACGATATGAGGGCTGAAGTAGAGAGAGCGGGTGGGTGAATGGGCTTGGGGGTTGGGTGGAAGTAGAAAGTAATTTAAGGGGTTGAGTGGAAAGGGTCAAGGGTCGAGAGATGATGCTGAACCGCTTAGCTAAGAAATGCTAGTAGGCCAAGCACACCGTCAAGAAACAAGAAACTAATCCGAGTAATTTCGCGAAGGAGGAGACCGATAGTACAGTAGTCTAAGAATGTGAGCTTGTGATGCGGAAACTGACGGTGGTTGAGTACAGTGTTCGGCGGATTGGTAACCGCCTGGGTTTGGGCGGCTCACGGATAATGGGTTAGGTTTGAGTTTGAGTCAAAGTTATAGTCGGGATAATGACGATTATATGCGGCACGGCTGGTACGCCTGATATTTACACCTCACCTAGCCTCTATTTAAGCCAGACCTCTAGTAAGTGCTCAGTTGACTAGAGCTATTAACTTGAAAAATACGCTGAGCAGAATTAAGCATTTCTCGCTTGCTTATTGCTATGTTTAGTTCCATTAGGTATGGCACCGTTTTGAGAAAGAATTGCAAGTTACCAAGCCTAATACGGACATTTATCCCGTCTTGGCTATTAGCCGGTTATAACTTTGGGATGAAGGACGCTTTTAAAATTATGAGGGTTGACTATAACCGTTGGTTTAACCGGTTAACATCCGATTACAAGGTCGAAACCGCCGAACACCGGTTGAGTATGAGGTGGTTAGACGTGAAATTCGGCGAGAATGCGGGAACACCCATGAAAGTGACATGTGTCTATAACTTAGATATGAAGTATTCTTAAAGTGTATAAAACTCACCGGCTTACTTTGAAGCCTCGCCGAATGCTTTCCATCAGTAGTGAACACTTTCAAATAAATTTGAAGAATGTGCCAGCGCACGCTCCTCAGAAGCAGAGTATTGCGGTCGTTTGCCAACCCATTACATGGTATCACTAGATCGCACGTCTCCTTTTCAACAAAACCCAAAACTTTACACGTCGTCCGAAAATCGTCACAAAGTCCAATCGCAAGACGATTTTCCAGCAATCAAGCCATGATAACGACAACGACAGGAAATGTCACACCGAGCACTGGCAATTCAAGGCTCGATGCCAAGCTCCAGGGGGGTCATTGTATCATAAGAGAGGACATGACGTGCGCTGAGTTCCACGATTCTACTTGGGGCTTTGTTGTACGTATTTTTTTATTTTAATTCGAAGGCAGAAAAGTTGATTGGCGGTTATAGATCTATCGCTGCGTGAAGGGCAACGATGCTGCGTGGAACAGCATTCTGGAGCAACTTCAAAGTCACATCCAGGAAAATCTCGAGGATGAACAATGCCGGGACCTCTTGCAATTCCATGATTTACAAGTCATTGACGACAAGTCACTTTAGTAAGTCCTAACGACTTTAGACAATTCGACATTCCGTATACTAATGACAAGTCATCAGCGGAGCATCAATTGATGAAGTCAGAGCCCATTTCCAAGCTTGGGTGCCGAAAAATCTGGAAGCTCGGCTTCGTCCAGACACCAAGTGTACGATTTCCGACGTAAGCTACCTAAGCGTAGATATCACTCCTAGATACAAATACTGTCTCGTCGTAGACGAGATATGCCTGGAGTCAGTGGAGCATCCGGAAGGTCTGGGGCCTGTGGTCAAGCTGGTCTGCCGAGACTGGGAGTGCCCTTGGAGTCCCGAGGAAAAGCTTCGGGGGGTGCAGCCGCCGTTTCATGACGGGATCACTGAGTATGACGACGAAGATGTGGGCTGGATGTACATGCCTCTTCTGTTTTCTATGGATAAATACGAGAACTTCCACGATGGGGGGTGGAGTGACATGTATGTGAAACCACCGTTCATAGATGGAACCGAAGATGAGACCAACATGGTGGGCCATTGGAGGCGAAGGGATGATGCCAACCAGGAGAAGGAGGTGTTTGAAACTTGATACTGAAGTTGGATTACGGGATGCAAACTTTAGCACACTGAACGAATGTAGCGCAGCCAATCGATCGCGTGGCACTTCCCCCTGGATCAGAGAGATGGTTAGCCTAAAAGTGTTGGGTTTGAGACAAAGGTGATGTCGTTCTTTCCAATTTGTTTCGTCAGAGTGTATGGCCACCTTCAATGGACAGGAGTCCAATGACCACAAAAAGCGTCCTTGAGAGGACATTATTGCCCCCGGCGAAGAAGGCGATTATGGCGATGCCTTCACCTACCTGCGGGGGACAGGGGCTTAAATTTCGCAACTTGTTTTTGTTTGGGCTGCAACCTTCTTTGCGTGGCAGGAGTTCTTGGGGCCCCAGAGTTGTACGACAATCATAACGACGACGACGAGCAACCAAATGCTCTCTAGCTAATTATCAAATATCACTATAAAGAGATGGTATAAAAAAGAAAGTCAGAATGGTAAGGAAAAGAAAGGGGTTTATCCATGAGTAGATAATACCCTAACAATGCGACCTGTGAATCCAACCGCTCCCTCTTCTTCTTGGCGCACTTCACGCTGGAACCCCCTATGTTACTGGTCCACGAACTTGTTGGCATTAACATTAGTAGACCCTGGACACTCGTGTTGAGGCCAATCTCGACAGTTGATGACTTCGATGTCATGGCAGCGACGGCACAGCGGCGGGCCGTGAAGGTCATTGTCACTATCCATATGCCATGTCTTTTTATGATATCCGTGAGCGATTTGGGAATCGCTAGAATGCGATATAAAGTCAGCCTCTTTCCTGGTAACGCCGACATCACAGCACTTTCGATCCCCAGCCTTGAATCACACTCGAACTACGAACTTCTCTGTTGATTTTCGCCAATCGCAATTTGTCAATCATCCAAAAAGCTTTAAACCAAAACACCATCACGCTCCCTGATTCACTATACAAACGCATCAGACAGCACCTATCGCATCACCATGGGAAGTGGACCATCTAAGGCGGAACTTGCCCAGCAGGCAGAAAGGGCCCGGCAGGCAGAGCTCTCAATATAGGCTGCCCAGGCAATCAGGCCGCGTTCCGTAAAGGAGCGCCGCGTATCTACAAAATATCAATGCGCTTGCCACGGCTCGTATGATGTAGGCGCCCCCCATAGTCAATGCTGTGGTACAATGCTAATATTGCCCTACAGTGTAAAGGGGGCTTTTCAAAAGGACACTGGGAGGACCAACACGGAGTCCACATCTGATTCTCTCATGCACAGTGTAACCTCGCGAGTCAAATCGCTCGAGCGCGTTAATCGCGTGGATTGGATGGATGGAGGTGTTGATAGTGATAAGTGTCTCATAAGTGAATTATTATTCAAATACGACCATACACTCATTCCGTTATCGAGCCCAATATCAGCACATGATAAATGGCATTCTGGACTTCGTAACGTTACCCGGGTCGAACGAGTATGGGCTCTTCCGACGTCGCTCGTGCGAGCGATCACGCTCGGCGCAGGTTTGTCTGGGATTTCGTTCAGGACCACCCGCATCTCATTGCTCACTACTTGGTCCTTCGGTTCGAGGCCTTCGAGGCCGTCGACTAATTTATGGACAGAAAGAGGTCTTGTGAACAGTTCTATGGGTCTGATATATGATTTTGCGTGGAGTGAAGGGCAAGATCTCTCTTCCACGCCTTCCATGTTGCTTGTGAGATTTTATGAGTATAATGGCCCCATTTTTCGCAATGTGACATAGGTGTCGTGCCTATATTTTTCACTACCCGTCAGTTTGAATTCAGAGGGGCCGTGTGTGCTCGTACTCAGTTTGCTTTACAATTAGCTTATACAATAAAGCCGCTTCCTGAGGTTTTAGCAGTTGAATTTGGCAGGACGCGGTCGCTACTTTACGCAACCTCTACCTCCCGCTAAATCCGAAGGCATGTCGCGTTCCCACGTTGGTTACGGAACCTTCAAACGGTTCCAGATTCCTGTGTTCTTCTCCCTGCTTTCCGTTTCTCTCTTTTCTGCTCATCCCAGGGGACCACTAGCTATCATGATGATGAGGACCACCACACGATGGACGACTCCCGTCGCTCAGACTATTCACTTATTTAAATATCTTGCGATCCCGCCGCCCACATCGAACACCACCTCTTCCAAAAAGCTTGCCCTCCCACACCCTCGAACAAGTCAGCCTGATAGATCTTCGTCTCGTGAAGGCACGCTCTGCGTTTATCTCGTTATCCCAAGCCTATCGTTGAGTCGCCATAATGTCCATCAAACGAATGGCCAATCGGCAACTTCCTACCCCAAAGCAGAACATGGTACGTTTCGTCACTTAACGAACAAGACGTGCTAAACAACCAAAGAAGCCTAAGCGCACCGCCGAGGACTACCGGGTTATGGGTCAAGAGCTCAACGCCACCAGATCTCGGGATCCTAAGGATGCAGAAGCCACGAATGAGAATGTTCGAGGAATACGGCGGAAGTGGATCAAGTAAGTCAACACCATCCCCTTCAGACTCTGGCTCTTATTGGCTCTAGATTAGGTTTTGCAAATTCTCGACTGTGCAGGACTGGCAACGAGCCATCCAGCGATGCGGTGAGGGGACGACTATGTTGTTCCTGTGCTTCATCTGCGAGAATTATTATGTTAAGGCGTTCAATTCTGCCCACCAGTACCTGCTTCAGTTCAAGCAACTCTACAATAGAGTTAATGGGCGCCACATGGATACAAACGATGCAAAAGAGGTATATAAGGTATGCTTTACCTGTATTCAACCTTACTCATGGAAGGCATAACACTGACACGGTTGGTGGTTGCGTTCTGTGCTGAAGTTGGCGTTGTTCCTCAGAGCTGGCGCCGAGATTCAATTTGAACCACAGTTCGGCTCAGGGCATAGGCGAGTTGGGACATTACATGCTATAACGAATCGATTCTTGCAGGCGATGAGTATGTAAAGGTGGCAACTGTGTAAATATCTTGCATTTGGGCGGCAGCTGAGACGGTTTTCAGCAAAAGGCGGCAATTTTGTACTTCGCCCATGAAGAAAAGGTGTTGGGAAACAGGAGAAGCTGCGGAAGCGGAAGCCATGGGTTCACCGGGAAGCTGATGACAAGAAACAAGGGAGATTGTTCTTAAATATCTTAGTTCTCATTTCAACTAAACTAGCAAATAATGCCTCCGCATTATGTCTCTGGTATCTACCGTATCTTTGAAAAACTCCCTTCGCTTGCTCGCATCTAAAAACCGCCAAATCCACCGCTGAAGCAAAATGATATATAGCAAGAAGGTGACAAATGAAAACGAGTGTGATGGCACAAAGTGCCCGGCACGGCCACCGACTGGCCAGCGCTAATTGTTGTTGAAGGATATCCCAGCCGCCCGTACGCCATCGAACCCGCCGAATATGTGCAAGCGAAAAATAATAATACCGATGCCAGCTGCATCACAATTTCCTCAACTCAGCCAACTCATCCCTCCACCGATTAACACTCAACTCCCTCCCCAAACTAAGGGGCCTCAACTTCTTCCCTCCAAACCCCCCCGTCCCCCTATCCCCATTCATCCCCATATTATTCGGGCTATCAGACCGCAGTATGGGACTATCAGGTCTCGCCTCCCCATTACCTGCTCTCGAAGCACCCGCCATAGCCGCATACCTCAACTGAGAATGCATCGCCACCGGCGCGCCTCTCGAAACCCCACTCCCCCCTCTCAGTTCAGTGGAGTTTCGCTGCGGTCGGAAGCCTCGAAGTCAATGCCCACCTCCCCCAAGCGCACTAATCCTGGCGCCGGCGGGACGATGGATAAGGGATTCATTCAACGGACTTCTGTGTTTCGACACGATCTCTGCCTGTTGCTGAGAATCGCCTTCGATTAAAGACTCGTCGTCGTCCTCCACGATTTTAGTAGGCACGTCGGTGTGGTACTGCATGCTACTCCTATCCGGCGTCGTGGTGACAGAGGCGATGGACATAGCTGTGCTGCTGCGGTTGTGGACAAGGTCCGGTGTGGGCGGAATACTTGAGGTCCGTCCACTTGGTCTCAGAAGACTACCCTCATCACGGTCTGTCTCGGACCCTACTAGCGAACGATCATCGACGTCTGAAGCTGTAACACTCGACGTCTTCGAAATGGAACTAAACCCACTCCTCCTCTTCGCCGCGGCAATCCTCCTCTGCTGCCTACTCAGCTCCTCAGCCTCCGCATCGGCATCATGCGCCAGCTGCAGCCCCTCCACAGCCGCAGCACACTGCTCCGAGATATTGCGGATTATATGTGCGATAGCATCTGTCTTATCTCTAAGATGGCGGTCTGCGACATCGATGATGCTCTGGTTGGAGAAGCGCTTTGACTGTCTCGAGCCCGGGTTGCCGTAGAGACGGCCTTCGGCTTCAGAGTTGGTCTCTGGGCCGCGAGAAGCAGCACGCGAGGAGTTGCGGGAGCCGAGTCTGCTTGAAACCTCTGCATCCTCATTAGTCTCCTCGACGATGTCCCCAAGGTCATCTTCATCGTATCCTTCCTGGACGATCTCAGCCAACTCATCCTTGCCAAGCGTACGCACAATATGCTCCATATGGTGGGTTTGCCCGCTAATCAAGCTTCTTAAATGAAGCACAACACGTTGCGCCTCATCACGCTGTCTCAGAAGCGTAGTATTCGTATGCTGAATCTGCGCCAACTCCTTCTTGTTCCGCTTGCGCTCCCTCTCCAGCTCCTCAGCAATCTCCTGCTGCAGCACAAGCGCCTCAAGAGCGTCATCACGCTGCTTCTCCGTGCCCGAGAGACGAACAGTAAGGCGCGCAAAGTCATCCTTCTGTTGCTCAATGAGGCCAGAAAGACGGCGCGCCTCACGCTTATGATTCTCAATCTTGATCTTAAGCTCGGCAGTCTCCTTAGTAAGTTGCTCTGCGAAGGCTTGGAACTTGAGGAATTGCTGCTTCCAGCTCTCGAGCTCCTCGACGAGGAAGTTGTTTCTCTTGGAGACCTTGCCGAGCTCGGTGTCCATGCGACCCTTGAGGTTGATGAAGTCTTGCCATGCCTCGAGGGCGTCCCTGGAGTACTGGTTGCGCTCTCTGACGAGCTCGTTGAGATGCCTCATTGAGACCTTGGTCATCAGAGGCTTCTTCTCCTGTCTGAAAACGGCCTTGATGCCGGTGTTACGTCCCATCTTCTCGCAGACGTGATCCATGACGGACATGATGGAATCCTGGTTCCACCATTCCGGTTCCTGAATGGACTCAACCTCGCCTCTCATGACAATGATTTGGCCAGCAGGGACAAGCTTGCCACCACCGTATGCGGAGCGGAGATGATGTGGTACTCCAGACGGGGTGACATCACCGTTCAGTGCTTGCGTCAAGCGGTTGATCATCTTGGTACGCTGGCCGGTAGCGAGCGCGGTAGGCGGGCTAGAGGTGAGAACAAAGTTGCGATCGAGATCAACGACCAGCGCATCGGGCGGTGCTGTGAATAGAGTTCTGCACTCGGCAGTGATACCAAGAATGTAAGGTCCTGGCTCCTGGACAAGCTCGGTAGCATGTCTGGCGTGGACGACTGGCACGTAAAGACCACTCCACTCGTAGACACGAACACAGAATCTGACTGTCTCGGCAGCGACTGTGAGCATAGCAGGGTAGTGAGAGACGAATATGATGCGGCGAGTTGGCGACAAAGCTGCCTCAACAACACCGACAATGTTGGGAATCGACAAACAAGAGAACAATGGCCACATGGCAAAGTTCTGAAACCCGGTTGGCGAAGACGGGAACTGGTAGCACAAAGCATAGTCCTTCATGTCGATCCTGACCAGGTCGTTCAATCTTGGTGCTGGGAAGCTGAGAATCCTCGAGACCTCCTCGGCGTGAAAAAGGTTGGTCGCCTTGTTCCAGTGAATCCACATGCCACGGAGATAGTCGCCCAGAAGGTTGTAAAGTGGATATCTCGACAAAAAAGACAGGCAGTATGGAATCCAGTATGTCTCATCGCCGTTCTCGTAGAAGTCGGCTTCTGTCCTCTTGCGGAGGTCTCTAATCGTCTCTGCACGCTTGTCATCAGCTCTCGACCAGACGCGGAGCGCGATGCCGTACAAGGTGTGTGTCGAATCCTGCTGGAGGACGAAGGAGTGATGGACGCAGTGTGGTTGGCTGCGCCCGGTGCAGATCTCAACGTCGTGTGGAAAACAAGCCTAGGTATGTTAGTTGAGCTTTTCAGGTTACATGGAGTCGTACGCACCCTCATGGCAGAGTGTAAAGCTCTCGCAATCTCATTATCTTGCTCCAACCTTGGACTGCTACCAAGAATCTCTGGCAGCCAAAACTGCCCCACCGCACCCTTCATATGTCCAATCTTTCCCTGTGCTGGTGCTGGCGCTTTAACCCATTGTGACGGCTCCCTTCCAACACCACACACCATATACGCATGCGTAAGAGTCTTCGGCGTCCTCTGTTGTTGCTTAACATTCAACGTCCCCGGAATTGGCTGCGTAATGCGAGAATGAAGTGACGAGGTGCGGCTGGGAATAACAAGGTTCTGATCATTCTCTCCTCTAGTGCGCGGACGCCCATCGCCGGTATTTGGGCGAAGGAAGGAGCCCTGGCTGTTCAATGACGGAGCCATGTTGTAGTGGTCGTCGTCGTCGTACGACGTTGGAGACGCCCGTCGGTTTCTCGAGAGGAGTTTGGAAAATGGCATTCGTTCGTTGCCGAATTACTGCTGAATCGGGGCAGGTCGAGTGTGAAGGTCAAAGTTTATTATCGATGTAGTTGATGACTGCCGCGAACGATGAGGCATGAATCAAGTGGCCCTCCTGAAGATGTAGAGTGGATGTAAAAAGGACCTGCTTCCTGGTGATACAGAGCGGATGTAAAAGGACCTGCTTCCTGGTGGTTCTTCCTGTGTCGGACCCTTGTTTTGGACCGAGACACTGCAGTGGTGTGTCTTGTCCTTGTCGAAACCCGTCAATTGACGCAGTGATACTCCCTGCGACGGCGACGTCGATTCAGGTGGCTCAGAAGAGGAGATGAGAGATTGGCTCTGGTCGTGGGAGAACAGTGGGAAAGAGATTAAGGGTGTTCTGTGCGGGTGGCGCTGTTGGAGATGAGCAATGAGAGATAGGAGACGCCATGGCCTGTGCAGCGTGCAGAAGGGGAGTTGGGAGCTGACCCCTGCGTGTTTGCAAAGTGCAGGGGTAGCTCCTGTTAAAATCGACCAAGACGCGGCATCCGGGGGAAAAGAACAAACGACGACGCTGTGACCCTGTTAAAGTGATACTGCAGTAAAGTATTTCTCCTGCCAGCATTTTGCAAAAATCCGTTTGCCTTCCATATATCTGACTACTCCTCTTCTCTTTGTTCATTTTTTCCTAATTTTTTCTTTTTCAACCTTCTCAGTTAACAATCAAAGTGTAAGCGGTTGGCCGATTCTTCACCCTCAGCCATGTCCGATAGAAGTTCCCAATTCGCATCTCCCAAGCGTGGCACCACGTGCTCGCAGCGGACACTTCCCGGTCACCCAGGTGCAGCACCGTGGCTGGCAGGCCGGAGAGTTCCACTGCCTATCCGGACACACACTGTCTATCCGAACAAGATGAGCTCCAGTCACGTGTGCTGATTGAATGATGCGCTGGGCTGCCATGCAATACACTACAGATTTGTGATGACCCTGGTGCAGCAAGAGCGAGATCACCTCCATCCGCCGTAAGGTCCAGGAGAGCGAGGTGCTGATACTTGGAGGCGACCGGGATCTTGCTCAGGGCAATCCACTGTTAGAATCCATTGTTAAAACTTCATTGTTAGAAGCTCATTGTTAGAAATTCATTGTTAGAAATTTATTTTTAGAAACTATCGTTAGAAGAAGTCCATTGTTAGAAGTCCATTGTTAGAAATTCATTGTTAGGAACTATTGTTATAACCCATCGCTATAATCCATTGTTATAATCCATTATTACAATCCATTGAAGGAACCTGCGATGACGAGGTTGAAGCCAGCGACGTTGAGTACAGAGTATAGAGGTCTCCACGATGTTTATTAATGTGGGCAGGTATCATTACGTGCGAACTCCTCAATCTTTGGGTCTCGACTGAGACACAACACACGCGAGCTACGAGATACGAGCTACGAGATACGATTCTGGGCCGCTGAACATGCTCGACTATCAAATGGGCCGGACGCTGGGACGAGCTAAACGGTGACAAACTCTTCACTACTGCACCAGCCTCCCATTAACCATAACCATCATGCTCCATGGACCTCGAAGCAATCTCGAACCATCATAACGCCGTTAGAAAGCTTCAAATTCTCAAGTTCTCAAGTGCACAAAGCTTCCTCATTCCTCCCACATTTGACGCCCGATCGTTGTGCTCTGCCGTCCCCAGGCGCCCCAGACCGTTTCCCCGAAGAGGTTTGGGAATGCCGAAGTTTTCAAATTCACCCCAAATTTCAAAGATCAATCATCTTCTTCCTCCATTTTAGCTCGAACTAGCTCGGAGATATGTTTCAAAAACTTTACCAACTGGTTGGTATTCGCTAAATTGTGGCTCTATCTGCACACTTGATGTCCGCCATGTCCTGTCTCCTGCATGCGGCAAAGCGAGAAAAGCGCCAAGCATGCACACGCTTCTAACTACATCTCATGTGACTACAGATAAGAAACTAATCGCTATCACGCCGAGCCTTATCGTGAAATTTGTCCAGCCTCGCGAAACTTTGACAGCCTTTCTTCCTTGACAGCTTGTAAAGTTTGTAAATATACTTTTAATTAACTCCGTTTATACGACTGAATTCTCCGAACTGCTCTGTGCTGGACCCTCTAGCGGATAGATGATAGCCATTGCCAGGCTCCCAACAACGGCCGACCTCCAATCGAACCAGAATTCCTCTACTCTTGCAAACTCGACGCCATCCGCGTGAAGAACACAACATCAGCTTTCTTTCGGACCTCAAACACCCATACCATATCATCACACACATCTGACACTTCTTGTCCAATCTACATATATTAGGATACTACCACCATCACACATGCACCCACTTTCACACACGAACCACCAACCAAAACGACACACAGCAATGGACGACCTAACAACCCTCTGCAAAATATGCCACATCCGCCCACCCGCCTACACCTGTCCACGCTGCCACATAAAAACCTGCTCCCTTGCATGCGTACAAACCCATAAGCGGCGCGCACCTTGCTCTGGTGTCCGCGACCCCACAGTCTATATGCCCATGCGCCAGCTTGCCACTCCAGCTGGTATTGACCACGATTACAATTTTTTAAGTAAAATTGAAAGAGATATGGAGAGGAAGGATAGGGAGTTGGTGGAGGAGAGGGGGATTGTTACGGTCAGGGAGTTGAGGGAGGGCCCACCGGATCCGCGGTTTGAGCTGAAACAAGGGGCGAGGGGAGGGCGGGGTGGTATGAGGGGAGGCATGGGAGGACATCATGAACCAAGATCCGAGAACGACCAGAAGGTTTGCAAAGCACAGCAACGAATGGGAGTACGTGTGGAAAAACTTCCCAAAGGAATGGCACGGCAAAAACTTAACGGCACGAGTTGGTCGAAGAAACAGAAATGCGTCGTGTGGCAAGTTGAGTGGATGGTGCCGAAGGACGAGCCGAAGTTGACGGAAGTTGCGCAGGAAAAAGGGGAGAGGCAAGCGGAGGGACAAAAAGAGGGGAAGGTGCAGCTTGGGAGTACTCTGAGTAAGATGCTTACTACTACGCCGATTGGGCTGGCGTACACGAATCTGCTTGAGGAGAGGAGACGGGCGGCTATGACACCGGAGGCGAAGGCACAGGAGAAGAAGAGAAGAACGGCTGAGATTGCTGAGAAGGCGGCACTGAGGGCTAAGGAGAATGCGGCGAAAGCACAAGTGCCAAGCTCGGAAGCAGTAGCGCTGAATTCCAAGAATAAGGGTGAATCTATAGGAGAGGCGGTTGCAAAGGATGATGTCGAGGCAGCATCAACGGGAGAGAAGAAGCGCAAAGCAGAAGAAGATTTGCAGGAGGGCGAGGCGAAGAAGATCAAGGCCGAAGCATCATCAGAAACGACACAACCACCCTCTCAAGACGAAAACCAACAACCGATCTCAGAAGACAAACCAGAATCCCAACCCTCAACCATACCTCTGGACCCACATCTCGCCACAACCATCACGCCAAGTTCTCCGCCCTATGTATACGACGGCCCATACACATTCTTCATCCGCCGTCCTCACACGCCGTCAAATATGCCTACAGTGCTCATACCGCTTGATGCGAGTAAGCCGTTGGAGGACGAACTTAACCAGAAAACGATCGTTGAGTTCCCGACCATCTACGTGTTCAGAGGTAAAATTCCGGAAGGATTTATGACACAACAGGGATTCTTTAAGAGTAAGGGTTTGAACAGGGTGGGGCTCGTCGGCGATGATACGTCAAGTGAGGAGGATAGTGATGAGGAGGATGTAAAAAAGGAGCCGGTTGAGGTCAGCGATACATCTTCCAGTGGGAGTAGCGATGAAAGTTCGGAAGATGAGGAAGGTGACGCAGATGGGGAATCTGTGAAGGTGAAGGAGGAGGCGGTTAAAGTGGAGAGCCAAGTCGCTAATCCACCATTTGAGACGAAGGCAGCTGAAGATGTGAAGGCGGATAAGGATGTCCCATTAGTAGCACCAGTGGAAGACGTGCTTACTACCGCCTTACTGAGTTAGATTATACCCCACAAAGTTGATCACTAAGCACTTCAACTTCTCCGAATGTTTGTTACCTAAGGTTTTTCCTAATATAATTGACTAGTCTAGTACCATTCCCAATGACAACTCCCAAACTTCTTATACCACGTCTCTTTCCCTTGCTCACATCCTGAGCAATATTCGCAATACCTTTACACCATTTCCGATGGCAATCCACCGGTGTCCTCTTGCCGAGCAGTGTACCATCAACGCCTTTCCAGTGCCCGACGTCGAGCGCAGCCCCAAATCCACCACTTCACCGTGTCTGACTGACTCGCCATCATCGCTACGCCAGTTGCTAGCCCCGTGTTTGCATGCGGATTCTGGTACTGCACCGATGTCATTGGTCGTAGTGAGAGCGGCGGTGTTTGCATCTCCGTGCGCAGAGGGAGTGGTGGTGGTATAACCATTTGGGGCTGTGGTCTCGGTGGAAGTGGCAGTTGGCGTTTGTGTGTGTTGCTCAGCCAGGGAATAATTAGCACAGACCTGGCAGAAGAATACCAAGTCCACAAACACACTGTCACCACATATCACCACGCAGCGACCGGATCATGTCGCGGAAGAACGACTCACCTTGACGAGGGTGATTGATTACTTCATGGTGACATCGTCTTGAAGTCTTCTAGGGGCTTTGGTGAAGTTGCGGAATAGGCGAGAGAGAGGAGAGAAAGAAGAGAAAAAGAGGACAAGACCTCACGGCGGAGAATCCAATTAATGTGTAGCACCATCATGGAGTCATAAGAAAGTTGATGTGTTGATGTATTGACGGCTACATGACAGTTTCATATTACCCCAGAGCTGACACTTGGAGCTAACGCCATCTCAACCATGGTAACCTCACCAACTGCCGAAACGCCACGCTAAATCAGACCACCGACCAAATGAGATAACCAACCCCTAATCAATCTCCATGCGATCCTCTCTTGGCGCGTTGGCTTTTTCAATCTGTGCCAACCGTCCCATAACACTCTCCTTCCACACCCTAAACTCCTCCCTTCGTCTGCTACTCAAATAATCCACCTTATCCTGCACCATCATCCCAATCCCCATCAGCTCCCCCTCTCCCGCCACCTGCCCATCATCATCCTCGCCCTCTTGGCCCAAACTTATGTTGTCGTAGTCAATATGCGCTGGCAGATCGACACCACTTCCCGCTTGGATGTTCGAGAACCAGTCAAGCTCAACCCAACCCCGGGCACTGAGTTCTATCAACCACCGATCCACATCCTTCCCACCAACCTCCTCATAGCCCTCCCATCCCTTCTTCCCCTTCTCAATGCCCTTAACATTCTCTATCAGCCCTTTATCCTGCCTCAACACCTTCAAAACTGTTATAATCTGCCGACGCAAAGCAACGTACTCCTTCCCGCTTGTCTCCACCCCCAATAGCCTCGTCCTGGCAAGAATAAACACAGCAGCTAACAAAGCGGGAATCATCGACTTGCTTCCTCCTGCTCCCCCATTGTTCCGTTCTGTGCCTTCGACAGCGGGCTTTGGCGTAGGTAGCGTCAACACACTGCTCACACCAGCGAGCACATGCGGCGCCGCTCCCCGCGCCTGAAGACTCGCGCACAGCGTCCGGATAGTGGGATGGATCCACGCTGGGATCTCGAGGCCTCTGCCTCCGTGGCTTAACTCTGATTTCCTTCCTTTTGTTGCCGTGCGGTATGGGGCGAGGGCGGTGGCTGCGGTCGGAGTTTGGCGGCCGCGTAAGGCTGTGCCGGAGGCTGAGACTGTGGTCGGATTTTGGGGGCGGCGGATCGGCGTTTTGGATGGTGGATGGGGGAGGGGTTGGATAGACTCTCGGGTGGGGATAAGCTTCTTAGGTGAGCGTTGGCGCGGTTGTGCGACTAGGATGGTATCTAGGTGCTTGTATAACTTGTTGTAGATTCTTGGTGGGAGAGGGGGTTTTGGTTCGATTTTTGGGAGGTTGAGGGTGCTTTTTAGGCGCTCGCAGGCGAGGTGACAGCAAGCATATAGACGTGCGATTTCCTCGTCCTGGTTCAGATTCGATGCCTTCAGTCGGGATTGTGCTAATAAGGACGATGAGACTGAGATGAGTTGAGGAGGAAGATCGGTGTTGAGGCGTGGGAGGAGGGTGTGTAGCGCTTGTTCAGTTGCGCGGTTCATTTTGAGGACGCCAGAGCTATGAAACTAGCGATGTGATGGAGAGATGAAGAGCTTTGCGGAGGAGGGTTTGGAGATGGGATGAGGAATAGTGGTTGATGCCTTGATGGTTGCTGTGTTTACTTTCTTAACGAGGCTGTAATTGACGGGTAAGAGAGCGAGGCTGAAATCTTTCTGGATTTGGTGCTAGATTTAAACCTCGTATGCCACTCGCCAATCACTTAGAGATGATATATTAAAAATCGATCATCTCAATAGCGAAACAAGCCGTTGTTCTAATTCAGCTTCGATTAAGCAGATGAAAAGGGTCTTACTGTTTTTCTCACCGCTTGCCAAAGCGAAATTATTCTAAGCTGCCCTAGTATAACATGTAATCTTGCCAAACGAATCGAATCTTCGGAGGGGTGGCGCCTATTTTAGCAACCTTGCGGGCTCATTACCCCTAGTCAATTGAGCGCCTTGGCAGCCATCATTGATGTTTCATACACAGCCTCGCATCACAAGCTTGACAACATTTACGATTGCGAGCATTAAGCAAACTAGTCGATCTTTTACCATTACGCTGTCCTTTACCTGTAGATATTTACGCGACTTCGACTTCGAGCATTTCTAGCGAGTATTTGCGCTCCTTGTCCTTCAGACAAGCAGTTTGCCTCCTGCACTCCTCGACTTGCGCCTACTTCATCAACTCAATCATACCCGCAGCAATGGCACCAAAAACCCTACTATTATCTTTTCTCGCTCCAGCGCTCTTACTCTGCTCATGTGCACTCGCAGACGAGTCGCATCACGGCCCGCCAAAGTACGACGAGGACGCAGACTGGGCGACTAGACATCTGGCTGGTACATAATCTCCTTCACATGCAACTACTCTTCTGTAATACACTGACACCACTCAGAGGAACACCACATCTCCAACTTCGACGCCGGCGCATTCTTCTCTCTCCACGACTTTGACAACCGCGGCTCTTGGGACCACGACGACCTCTACACGACCTACGGCTTCAAAGACGAGTCGACCAAGGACATCGACGAGGGAGTAAAACATAAAGCCATTGACGGCGTCATTGCCCTCATTGATAAGAATGGTGATGGACTTGTTAGCCGCGAGGAGTTTATGAAGTTTTCGGAAGAAGGGGGACTATTGCCCGAGCTGTTTCATAGCATTGGACATCATGGGGATGATGAATATGAATATGAGATTCATCATTGGGAGAAGTGAGCAACCCATATGAAGTTGCGCTAGCATGCTAGAGTCTTGGATGACTAGGAGTACTAATGCTATGCAGGTTCCACGACGAGAACACGAAAGAAGAGGACCTGATACATCCAGAAGACATCGAGCATTTCCGGAAGCACGATGAGTTGGAGGCAGAGCAGGAGAGGCAGGAAGCGTTACAAAAGAGGACGATTGTGCTGGAGAATATCCCACAAATGTTTAGAGCTATGAATTAGATGCTGAGCTGGCTCAGTCAATGCACCTTTGCTATTTTACCCAATTTCCGCCACATAGGAGAGCCGGTAACAACCAGTTGGTCAAATGGAAAGGAGATTGCACTAAAACCTGTGAATTGTCGTTTCCTCCAGTATTGTTTTCCGAAAGTACTAACCGCTTAACAGAGATGCCAGAAATTGGGTGATTAGGGATACTTGGTAGATGCTTAAGAATAAGATAGGGTATGGGAAGAGTAAAGATAATTATAAGGCTAACGGGCTGAGTTATCGTAACGAGAAGGCGTATGTGGATTTTGAGATGCGGTTTGAGAAGGGATGGGATGTTGGAATGCCTGAAGGCGAGGTGAGCAAGGAGGAGTCACAAATCGGTTAGCATTCAAGGTATTTAATTTTCTGCTTTCTTACCGACTACTCAGAGAAGTCAAGGAGCCTCTTGTGTGCCGAAACGCCATGCTAGCTATCCATTGACACCTGCTCAAACGCTTCATAGATAGCCATTGTCTTGCGCTCTCTAACCATCCATGTCCATCAAACCAGCCTCGTAGTCCATCTCATCCATCTCATCTTCCATTGGAACGTCGCCATCCTGTTGTATTTCATTCCCATCTACAATTTCCCTAGGTCCCTCCATCAACTCTTTGATCCTCTCCTCGCCCATTTTCTCTTGATGCTTCGCCAGGTCCTCAGGTCCCCATGTCGAGATACCCTCATGCTCCTTTTGCTTGAATGGCTGTGCGATGTTTTTCAAGAATTTCTTCGCACTGGAAACCGCCATATCCGTACTAAGGTTTGTCTCAGAGTCGAGCAGAGCCTGGTTGATCCATGATGGTAGCTGGCCACGCTTCTTCATGAAGCGACGATCTGCAAGAACCATTATACCGTAGTCGTCCTTGCCTCTGAGTACACGACCCAAGCACTGGGAGGCGTGACGCATGGCATCGAAAGACAAGAAGTCATTTTCACGGATCCTATACGTCTCGCGCAAGAACTCAAGACGAGCCTTCAGAATACGGGATTCAGTGTACTGGAACGGGACGCCAATACACAGCACCGTGCGTCCGTACTGGTGGTCGAAATCGATACCCTCACTCACCTTCCCTCTGGCAACACAAAGCAGAATAGCTCCACGTCCATTACAGCACGCGGTGCGGTAAGTCTCCAGCGCTAAAGAGGTCTCTTGGGCATCAGGCGTCTCGACAAGGATGAGTTTGTACTTCCACACTTCATCCAGGATGCCCATGCCCTGCCACATCGAGATGATGGACTCCATGTACAAGTACGACGGGAAGAAGACGACCATTCCATCCGGTGTGATTTTCGAGAATTCAGTGAGGAGATTGCCGTAGTTTCTGACTACGGATGGCTCGTTGCGCACTTGGAATCCGGAGGATATGGCGACTTGGTCGGAGCCGCGGGTTACGATCATAGGAAGGAAAGAGCGGCGGGCTAATGTCATTTGGTAGGTTTCTTGGACTACTGCGGTGAAGTCTAACATCCTGGGATACATTTCTAGGGGGGAGAGGGTGCCGGAGGTGATGATGACGGAGGAGAAACGGTCAAAAACGGGCTTGATGGCTATGGCGGCGTCCAAACAGGTGAAGTGGAGGACGGGGTTGGGAATTTCGGCTGCGTCGGATTCGTAGGGTTCGAGGATGAGGAGGAAACCTTTCTCATATGTGGCAACCAGAGTAGCGAAAGTGGCGACATCTTGCAATGCTCTGTAGTCTTCGATGTTCGTCAACTCCAAAGTTCGGACAAGAGATGTCAGACGTTCTGAGCAGAACCGAAGAGGTTTTCGCTCAATGTACGTCGTTTCCTTCAGATGTGCCAAAAAGGACGGCGGAGTCTCCGATATGACTTGGCGTACCTTCATTCTTGTTTTCAAGTACTCCACGAATCGTTTCAGGAAGGCTACGAAGTGCTCGGCTCGTCGAATGTTACCCGGCACCGCCTCTTTCAGCAGATCATCAGGTAAGGCTGGATTTGCCATGAAAGCATCTTCCTGTCTGTCTTTCTCAGCTTCCCTTAAACCCTCCACTAGCTTGGCATACTCGTTCTGAAGCTTATCCGCGTCCGTCGCCTTCATTTTCTGAATTTCCTTCTCCAAATTATCTGCGCCTTTGGTCGCTTTTGTTAATGAGTCCTTAGTGATGTCTGTGCTGAGCGACTCAATGCAGACGTTATCAATGTTGTGTGCCTCGTCGAATACCACAATACAATCCTTAGACAGCTCCTTTGACACTCTCTCTGCTATCTTCGGGTCCAGCAGGTAGTGATAAGAGTATATGATAACGTTGCAAAATGACATCATTCGTCTCGAGGTGAAATAGGGACATTGCTTATGCTCCTCTCCGTACTTCATAATCCCATCCAATGTCCACACCCCGTTCGGTATCAAGTCGTGCGGCTCCAACAAGTCGAGGTTCTCGTGATATACGCACAACGCAACATCTTCACCCCTCTCCTTCTTCTCCTTCACAAAGCCTGCCGTCAAACCCCTACAACGTGCATCAACGACCGCGCCACTCTTCTCTCGCCTTACTGAAGGATGTAAACACAAGTTCTTTCGACTCGTCAGACCAAGGCCTCTGAACTCTTCTTCATAACCTAGTTGCTCTGCTCTGTACTTCATAAGTGCTTTTAACTCGTATAGCGCCTTCTCGATCTCCGACATGGTACCTGGTACAAAGTGTTAGGAGCGCCAAGTGAGATATGGAAGTATACGCACGAGAGCAGTATATAAGCTTGCGGTGCTCTGGGTAGTACATCTGGTATGCCACAATCAATGACAGCAGTGAAACCGTCTTTCCTGTGCCCGAAGGCATTTCAAGTACGCCATGACCGCCAGCATCAAGCGTTTCTGTTGGAGAGAATATTAGCTACCTCGCCACCTGAGGGCGACCAGTTGACGGTTGGCTTACTTTTCAGAGCGCACATATACCTGAGATCAGACTACAATTAGCTTAGGCCATCAAGTGGAATGTTCGGCAAACGCGTTGACGTACTCATATTGCTCTGAGGTTGTGTTAGTTTGAGCTCCATATTGAGAACCTTGATGGATACCTACCTGGATATATCCTAGGATATGGAAAGAGAACTGGAAGGTCACTGCACAACGACGTCAGTCAAAGAAGCTTGAGCTAGACTATTGTAATCTCATACTCTATATTGAACTTCATTTTGGGTTTGCTATCAACTGTGTCATGAGTTTGTCGTCTTTGTCGCCTCCAAGTTGTTGTCTTGGTTTAAGGCAAGCTCGCTTAGCTAAGCACAAGGAGTGTATTTAATGGTTGTGTCGTGCAACTAAGGTCCGGAGTTCGGATCAAAGTTGTCAATGGCGGCGGATGCGGTTGGAAGGCCACGATTTAATGGTAGGCGGTGAAAGGATTCTGCCAATTGACTCGCAAGCACAACTTCACCGTTCTGTGTCAGCGACAGCACACTATTTTGGCGCTGACGCCGGCGCCGCATTCACTTCTGTCAATGGTCTCCACGAGGATATACCGTCCTACAAAATGCATCTTACTTTGGTGTCCCTGAATTGCGCTTTATCTCTATTTTCAACCGCCTCGTCATGTATGCATATAGGCATCCGCATATTATGGGCAAAGATGATTCTATGACTCGCGTTGATCTGAAATTAAGAGACAGATGGGGATGCTTAGAGTCATAGACGACGGGTGAAACTACTAAGCAGAAAGTTGTCCTTGATAGATGTGTCGATATTTGGCTCCTGGACCTTCTTGGCAAGTCCAGTCGTGGATATGGGCACCACCACCAAGGTCTTAACCTCAATCCATCGGCCACGAACTATTCCCCAGAGCAGCTTAAAACATGCAAAGTCAAGTCGCTGTATTGGAGGCATTTCAAATTAGTATTACTCTCTCCATACTAGACTACCAAACTTCAGCTGCCTCATTCGTAGTGGAGTGGCTGCTTACCCCTCAGTCAAGTGACTTTTCATCTTTCAAGTTCTTCCGCAGCGTTCTGTCCAGATTCATGTTGGATAATGCTACTGTCCTGTGTACTGCGGACGACCTCGTGGCGATGGGCGCCCGTTGCGAATAGCCATCATTATTTCAGGATGAATACCAAAGAAGAAACTCAACCACCACTGGTGGCGTCCCCTCCGAACGCGTCCGCCAACCAGCAGCAATACCAGCAGTCTGTGGTTCCATCCAACGATTCCCGCAGAGTGGTTACGATCAAAACCGCGGCCATCTTCGGGCTTTCCATGAACAGACGTCAGGCCAGGAACAACCAAACTACTATCAACTTCCTAGCATTCAATATGGCAGTAATGGCGATGCTTCATCTACCTGTTATTCTTTCCAAACACAAGCTTCCGTGCCGACTCAGCCGCACTATTCCCGGCAGATCCGAGAGGACAACTTTCACCCTGAAACGCGTTCAGCGCCTGCTCGAATAACTTCAGAGAAATCCTACTTTGGCACTACTCTCGAGTCTATGCCAAATCAAGCGCCATAGTCAGTTCCAATCGGATATGGCGAAGGCCCTGCGAGCTGTTCATTTCTCCTGACCCATTATCAAGTAGTAGGTAACAATGCCATGGATGCGTTTGGGCCTTCGCTCTCTCCCGGACAGTCCTTTGATGCAGGCGGACCCTGTATACCATCCTCAACGCCAGGTTACTACTCCGACAGTGAAGTATGGTCAACTCAAAACCAGCAAGACTTTTTATCAACTTGGGGTGGAGGTCAGCACCAAAGCCGAGGAACTTCTTGGGACAGGCGACAAGAAAACACAGACGCACTAGTTTGTCCAGTCGAGGGCTGTGGAAAAGTTTTAACGGAAGCTATAACTACAGAGCACATATAAAGACACATGATACCAATCGAGTTTGCCTTTTCGAGTGCCCTTTCGAGGGATGCGGCAAGAGATTTAGAAGGAGGACTGATTTACAAAGGCGCCACCAGCCAGTGCACATGAAGTCCAGGGAACACCAGTGCGAGTTTGTGGAATTGTTTTTTCTAGGAAAGATACATTACGGATGTGTGTGTTCGCAGTCAAGCCTGGCGACTTTTAATAATTGGTTGGCGTAGACATCGAGACGATGGTTACTCTAAACGATATGAGACGACTTTTGATACCTCTCATGAAGGTCCAGTTCCATTTGAGTGTCGATTATGTCTGACCTCCATTGAAACTCTTTTGGCTTATGCTCATCGTAGAGCTTACGTTGCAAGGGGACATGGTAAGCCATGTCGTCGTCGTTAAGCTCAGGCGGTTCTCATCGAGATCGTCACGTACGCTGCCCACTTGTTGGCTTTTTGGTCGCATCATCAAGTGGCTTGATGACTATTGATCTCGGGTCTGCTCCTGGGTTCTGCACTGCCTCCATGCGCGCTGAATTGGTTGCAATAGTTGCTGCTGCGCTTATGCACAGCGTTGCAGAAAGTACTACCCAATAATAACCCAGGGGTCGCCGGGTAGGTGGGGTAGTTTGGCCTCGAGGGCCGAGTAAGTACTGGGTAGTTACCCAGTATTAAACAGCTCAAACACGTGACTACTTTTAAGTGAATATAATGCTTAGCGAGGTTTAGAGCCTACCACGGCGTATAGCAAACACAACTTTACACCGTGAAATTTAAAAAACATCATTGAAGCACTTTTATAATCACATCTCGCTCAGGAGTCAGGTGAGGTACTCGCGTAGCATGCCGCATAGGGCGATATAACCTAAAAGTGAGGTTTGGCGCTATACTGGGAAACTAACTGGGTACTCGGGTAGGGTAGTCAAAATCTTGCGGGTAGGTACTGGGCTACTATCTACTGGGTAAGCACCCGGTATGTGATACCCGGCTCGCAACGCTGCTTATGCTTAACTTAGAGGTTGGCTTGAAGTTCAAGCCATGAAATTCTTAGCCAAAAATGTAGTGCTGCTTTATAAGCTATCGAAGCAAACTTATTATAAGCAGATTTTGTGTCCGTTACTTGGATGTTCTTTTTGGAAAACTTAATGTCGACATGTAAAAGGTTAACATTCCTAAGCTACCTTTATTACCTCCATAGGCAAGGTGGGTATATTGTCAGCGCACCACTAATCGGTTGGCTCAGCTTCAAATCGACACGTAAGTACAAGGTACAAGACACCTCAGCTCGATTCTTGTGGCTACAAAATATATCAACTGTAAAAAGATAATCTCGATTCAAATTGCTTATCTCTATTCCTGAAAGTCCCAAGAAAGGCATTTATCCAACTCCTGACAAAGTGACTCTCATGAGTCCTTCAACAATTTCTCTATGACCTTAGCAATACCGACCGCCTTCTCTTCGCCAAAACGACCCGTCACAATCTGAAGACCAACGGGCATTCCACTAACCAAGTTTATATCATCTGCATCGTTGTTAGCACCCTCTCCTGTCTCCGCTCAGTACGCACTCACATTGCTCCTTGTTAAATTCATCCGCATCGTTCCTTGGAACATGCTCCATCCACTCCTTCTCTGGCTGATCAGAACTCTTAATCGCCGTAGCAACCGGAATGGCCAGCGCCGAATAGCTCAAAAAGTTCCAGATCGCCGTATAGCCAACACTCTGCTTACTCTTCACCCACGTCTTCGGTGGATACGCTACCCATGGCACTACAGGACATATGATGGCATCGATGCCGCTCTCTACCCATTTCTTAATATACATTCTCTGGAAGGCCGTCTTTTTATCTTCCAGCTCACGGCGTTGCGACACGTTCAGTGCTTGGTGAGGCAGGCCAACGAGCATCCCTTCTACGAGTGGCTCGCCTGCTAATTCACATAGGGCGCGAGCGTCGGAACCGCCGTCTGCTAGGACTCCGGTGAGCCATTGTGCGTACCCTTCTGGATGGGAGGAGGCATCCCAGTCAATTACTGCCAATTGTTAGCATAAGTACTATATTCTACAAACTCAGAAGGGAATACCTTCGTGGCCCGCATTCTTTAGCTTCT
The DNA here is from genome assembly GCA_010623925.1 of Antarctomyces pellizariae. Taxonomy (NCBI): domain Eukaryota; kingdom Fungi; phylum Ascomycota; class Leotiomycetes; order Thelebolales; family Thelebolaceae; genus Antarctomyces; species Antarctomyces pellizariae. The sequence continues at coordinate 296,377 of WCAA01000003.1, forward strand.
CTGCTAACTCGCGAGTGACTCTTGCGACAGGCGGCTGAGGCCTGACAATACCATCGTCGTAGATGAACCCAAATTTGAGCTTCTTTTCAGGTGTCTGAGCAAGTTCTCGTCTCCACGGAATCGTGATAAGCTGCGGATCAAGATCCCACGGATCTGAAGAGAGCAGCGAGTCCATGAAGAACTCAAGGGACGACAAGCTAGTTGTCAGTGGGCCTCCCACTGGAGGACTCACGTACTTTTGGTTCTTCCCGGACGAATCATTCGGGAACCTGCCAATAGTTGGGTTAAGGCCATAAAGACCTTGCAGCACAGCTGGAATCCTGATCGAGCCACCAATATCGGTACCTACGCCAATGATACTACCCAACCCACCCACAAGTGCTCCCTCGCCGCCACTGCTGCCTCCAGAGATGAATCTCTTATCCAATCCATTAACACATTGCTTAAAGACATGGTTATAAGAATCTGACATCTGTCTCCTGTCAGTATACCGACCACTTTCGTCATGATTCCCCACCTACCATCAAACTCTGGGGCACATTCGTCTTTACATAAATAACAGCACCAAGCCTCAATACCATATCAACACCCAAACTATTCTGCTTCGCCGGCTTACCGATAAGCCCAACCCAGCCAATCGTGCTATCCACGCCTTCGACATCATAGTTGTCTTTCCAACTGATCGGCACACCATGTAACGGACCAATCGTCTTCCCTTCTCTTTCCAAATACTCATCCAACCACTTGGCCCTCTCAAATGCCCTGTCAAAGAAGATTTCTGTCAAGCAGCCAGTCAGCTGCTGCAGGACCGCGGCATGTTTACAATAAGCCGTGGCGACTTGAAGAGATGTGAGCTCGCGAGATGCGATTTTGGCAGCGAGGATACGGGCATCTGTTAAGGATGTGATTTCGAGTTCGGAATTCGATATAAGATTTGATGTGTTGACATAGTCTTTAGGTGAAAGATCCTTGGGACCTGGTTGTTGGGTGAGGCGCCATGCTTCGGGAATGAGTGAGAATTGTTTGGCGCGCTTTTTGCGGGCGAGGAGTTTCCATACTGGCACTTCTGGAACTTGTGGAGTAGCGTGCTCGATGTGTTCGGAATCGCCCATCGTATTCGTAGGAAGATGATTACCAAATGCAATTGAGGATGAGCGGTGAGGGGAACAGGAGAGTGAAATATGAATGAATGAACGAAAGGAAGTGGAAGATTGGGAGATAGACACGAGATACTCCAAGACTATCTCCGATCTCGCGGGTCAGCTAAAGATCCAAGACGGAATTAGTTCCAGTAGATAACCATGTCATCGTACAGGTCACAGGAACCTTCGTATTTTGTTAGCCCGAGATAACAAGAGGGGATTCGAAATTCCCGAGGAGGTTGTCGCCCTTGCCGCCCGGGTTACGTTCCCCCACCTTTCCGCGTCTACCCCACGCTGTGGCGCACGCGCATAAGGTGTGGCTCAATCAATTTCGAACAAAGCCACTTGACCGGCCTATTTGCATGGTCTGGGTATCTTCTCTATGCTAGCCAATATCTCATACACTTCCCTGGTGCATAGACTTGGCCTGAGTCCACATTGTCTCCATCTTAGCCCTGGTAAGAGCCTCTCTAGCAGCAGCATCGGTCTCACAGACCTTGCTTCCCCATTTTCTGAAGGCTCTCTGCTTCTCCTCACCCTCAAATACCAGTATACACTTATTCAGCGTCATATCCTTTAGCTCACCCTTCTCATCCTCAGCCTTCAGCCAGTCCGCCAACTCCTCCGATCGTCCCTCCTTTATCCTGGTAGGCGACGTCTCCGTCCAGTCTATTCTCTGCAGCATCAATTTCTTATACTGCCTGATACTGTGCTCTCCACCTTCAACAATCACCAAGTTGAATCTTGGGTTCATGATACAGATGCCGGTCAGCGCATACTGCTCAGCATTCTTTGCAATCTTAAATCTGTGCTGCCCATTCGCCAAGCTGTCGATCTTGAAGACTAGAATATGTATACCCTTCGCGGCATCCTTCTCCTGGTTCAGTGCCAACTTCTCGTGCTTCGCCTCCTTAGACAACTTGCGCTCTTCGTTGGTCTCAAGATGCTTCTGGTGACGTTCCGCAATCTCGCGGTTCACCCGTGCCTCGACGGCCGTTGGATCCTTCACTGCCTCCTCACCCAGTACACGCATAAGATTACCCTTCTTAACCTTTGGCGGCGGTGCAGGCTCAAGTCCTAGTCTAATCTTTGCTTGTTGCTCCTTAAGTTCTGCCATACGTCTCTGCCGTCTCAGCTTTGCCTGCTCCTTCGCAGTCAAGAACATAGGTTTTGGTGCTGGCGTATTCTTTTCTTGTGGTGGTTCCAACAGCACCGGATGTTGTATGTAGAGTGTTATTATCGAATCTTCCGTGTTGATCTTCAGCTTGCTCGGGTCCTCGATCTCGTCGTAGTTCTTGCCGTCCACAAGTCCCTCATCCCACCATTCAATGTCTGGTGGCGCATCCACCAGGAAGTTCTTCTCCATATCCAAATCCTCATCAATACCAATCTTTCGTGACGAAGCTGCGATGCGCTTCTTCATCGCCTCGAGGGCGGCCTGGCGACGGAGGGCATTAGCTTGCGCGATGTATTTGCCCTTCTGATTGAAAACGAGCTGTCGCGAGTGTCTGCTCTTCAGCTTGCCTGTCTGGCCTCCCAGGCTATTATCGAAATATGGGTTGTTACGAATCTCCTCCTGCGATGGTCCAGTCAAGTCCAGCTCCTTCTTTCCTTTCGGCATTGGCTTCGCTGGCTGTGGGCGCGCATTTCCAATGCTGGTCGCGAACTTCGGCGCAATAGTCTTGGATGGTCTGAAGTCGCCATGGCCTTCCAGTGCTGGGTGAAGACCGACATTGAGTCCACCGTACGCTCTGGTGCCTTCAAGAGATGGATGTAGTGGTGTATTAAGTCCTCCGCGCGGTGCGACACCTGCAAGAGCTTGATGAAGAGGGGTGCTAAGTCCGCCGGTGGGTCTGCTGCTACCAAGAACTGGGTGTGAAGGCGTGCTAGCTGCGGTTTTTGCTTGCGCATTTGCCGTAGCTGCTGCGACTCGTGCTTTCAAAGCGGCAAGCTTGTCCGCTACAGACTGCGGTGGTTGCGGCTTCGTAACTCGACTAGTGTTGTCATGTTGCGGCGCTAATATTGGAGGTGTCCTAACTCGGTCAGCCATGTTGGGGTCTGTCTAGCTGTCGTGTCGTTAATGAGCTCGGAGGATGGCGAAGATTTGCGCTATCAGCTTCTATCGAGGCGGCAGCAAGCTGTATTTGTGAAGAGCAGACGGTCGAGTAGTGAATCCGTGCTCGTTTATTCCTGGTTGAGGTTCCTGGCGAGAATCTGGGGAAACGCGACTTATCACGTCACGTGCAATAGTTCTGCCGGCCTATCAAGGTCACCGCCCGATAGCACCGGGAACTTTTTTTGGTGGTTTCTCATTATCAACTTCAACTGTCGGTTCGAGGTCAGCGCAATAAACGGCCCCAGATGTTCCTGGACTCTCACTGAGCGATAATGAACATCTCCCAGCCGGTCTCCTCTGCCATCGGCAGTGTGGACTTTGCGTTTCTTACTCAAGATGAGATCAAGAGACTCTCAGTCAAGCAGATTCAAAATGCGACAACATGGGATACCATGGAAAACCCGACCATCGGTGGATTGTACGATCCAGCGCTTGGCGCAGTAGAGAGTTTTGGGTAAGCTGAAATACACCATGGCAGTATATAAACTTGCGCTTATACACGTTTTAGATGTTCAACTTGTAAGCTCGACAAGGATAAATGCCCAGGCCATGTTGGGCACATCTCTCTTCCGATCCCAGTTTACCACCCAACCTTCATGGATCAGCTCCTACGCTTGTTACGCGCAAAATGTGTATACTGCCACTACTTCAAGTTGTCCAGGAAGGACATCAACCTATACCAGTGCAAGCTGCGCTTGATTCAAGCCGGCCTCTTAGACGCAGCGGCGGAAGTTGAAAACATCGACCTTGTCGCAAAGAAGGCCGCCGCTGCCGAGGGCGACAGCAGCAGCGAATCAGACGATGACAATGGAGTTGGAGCAACAATCAAGCAGAGACTTGCATTCGTCAAGAAAGCGATCAAGAGCACAAAGTCGGCACCATGGGAATGGGACAAGGAGAAGAACGAGGGCGTAGCGCAGGCGCGCAGGGAGGTCATCAAGGCTTTCCTCAAGCACATCACAGCTCCGAAAACCTGCGCAAACTGCAAGGGTATCTCAAACAATTTCCGCAAAGACCGCTTTGTGAAGATCTTTGAGAAGCCACTCGCTGCGAAGGACGAGGCGAAGATGGCACAGGCTGGCCTTAGAGCGAAGAATGCGGTACAGCTGATAAGCCAGGATAAGAAAGACATGGAGGAGGACGCCATGGATATCGACGCTTCATCAAATGAGGAATCTGAAGGTGAGGGGGAGAGTCTTGATGGAAATGGAAATGTTATGAACGGAGGCTCGAGAATTGGGGGAAGCACAGCAACAACTACAAAGACGAAATCCGGTGGAAGAGAGCGTTATATGAACCAGATCGAAGTTAAGGCATCCTTGACACTTCTTTTTGAGAAGGAACAAGAGATCCTTTCTTTGGTCTACGTTTCGAGGTCGTCAGCAAAGAGGGCTGCTCGTGTCACAGCAGACATGTTCTTCCTGCAGACTCTCCTAGTGCCACCAAACAAATACCGCCCAATGGCCTTAGCTGCCGGTGGTGTCACCGAAGCTGAACAGAACAAGCTTTATCAAGGTATCCTTGTTGCGGCCGATCAGATCGCAACCATCTCCAGGGAATTGAACAACCCAGAACTCGCCGATCTGAAGTACCGCAGAAGAGATTTCAACGATCTTCAAGAGGCTGGTATCAAGTTACAGGACGCGGTCAACTCTCTGATTGATCGTGACAGAAACCCAGTTCAAGGTGCGGCTGGAAAGCAGAACGAGGAGGGTATCAAGCAGAAGTTGGAGAAGAAGGAAGGCCTCTTCAGAAAGAACATGATGGGAAAGCGTGTCAACTTCGCCGCGCGCTCTGTTATTTCTCCAGATCCAAATATCGAAACGAACGAAATCGGTGTTCCCCCAGTTTTCGCCATCAAGCTCACCTACCCGGAGCCAGTTACGAGCCACAACTTTAAGGAGTTGAAGCAGGCTGTTATTAACGGTCCTCTTAAATGGCCAGGAGCTGCCGCCATCGAGAACGAAAACGGCTTGGTCATCAGTCTTCGCAACAAGACGCCGGATGAGCGCCTAAGTTTGGCCAACCAGCTTTTGGCGGTTGGAACCGGAAGCGGAGCACGCAACAAGAAGGTACACCGTCATTTGAACAACGGTGATGTTGTTCTGATGAACCGTCAGCCTACGCTTCATAAGCCCTCTATAATGGGACACCGTGCCAGAGTCCTGCCAGGAGAGAAGACAATTCGCATGCACTACGCTAACTGTAACACCTACAACGCCGATTTCGACGGAGACGAGATGAACATGCATTTCCCACAAAGCGAAGTCGCCCGCGCGGAAGCACTGCAAATTGCCGACACTGATCACCAATATCTGGCTGCCACAGCCGGTAAGCCACTTCGAGGTCTTATTCAGGATCATTTATCTGTTGCGGTGTGGATGACGAACAGAGATACATTCTTCGACAGGGCTACTTACCAGCAACTAATCTACAACTGTCTTCGCCCAGAAAGTGGTCACATCGTCGGTGACAGGATTCTGACTGTCCCACCTGCAATTATCAAGCCATTTCCAAGATGGACTGGTAAGCAGGTTATCACCACTATCCTGCTGAACATCAAGCCGCCTACCTGCGGAACTTTGAACTTGACTAGCAAGTCACAGGTTCCTGCTGATAGATGGGGCCCAAAGTCTGAAGAAGGAGTGGTGTTCTTCAAGGACGGCGAGCTGATTACTGGCATCCTGGATAAGGCACAATTAGGCCCAGCCTCGGGTGGTCTGATCCACTCTATACACGAAGTTTATGGTCCAACGGCCGCCGGAAAGATGCTCAGTATCCTTGGCCGTCTTCTTACAAAGTTCCTCCACATGAGGGCGTTCTCCTGTGGAATGGAGGATCTCTTGCTCACCCCCGAGGGCGAGCAGACCAGAAAGGAGAAACTGAAGGACGCAGCCACTATTGGTTTGGAAGTTGCGGCGAAGTACGTCACACTTGCTAAGCAAAAGCCGACAGACACCGATCCAGAACTTCTGAGACGCCTCGAAGATGTTCTCAGAGACGACACCAAGCAAGAAGGTTTAGATGTCATGATGAACGGAAGATCCAACGAGCTTTCGTCGACAATCACCAGAGCTTGCTTGCCAAAGGGTTTGGTTAAGCAGTTCCCAAAGAACCAAATGCAGAACATGACAGTGTCCGGAGCTAAGGGTAGTGGAGTTAACGCCAACTTGATTTCTTGTAACTTGGGTCAGCAGGTTCTTGAGGGACGCAGAGTCCCTGTCATGGTTTCTGGAAAGTCATTGCCATGTTTTAAACCATTCGAGACTAATGTTCGTGCTGGTGGATACATTGTCAACCGTTTCTTGACGGGTATCAGACCACAAGAATACTACTTCCACGCTATGGCTGGTCGTGAGGGTCTTATTGATACCGCCGTCAAGACTTCCAGATCTGGTTATCTTCAGAGATGTTTGATCAAGGGTATGGAGGGCCTTAAGGTCGAGTACGACACCTCTGTGCGCGATTCAGATGGATCGATGGTACAATTCTTATATGGAGAGGATGGTTTGGATGTCACCAAGACCAAGCATTTGACGGACTTCAAATTCTTGATGCAGAACATTGAATCCGAGATTGCTCAGATGTCCGTTGAAGAGAATCTCGACGCAGTCAACGACCAAAACGAGAAGATCGAGAAGATGATGAAGCGTGGTATCAAGTACGCAGGGACCGATGCAACCGTCAAGGCGGATCCTGTCATGGCTCATTACCATCCCGGGCGCTATCTCTTTTCTACATCTGAGAAGTTCAACCAGACATTGAGCAAGTACATTAAGGAGAACCCAGACGGACTTGTCAAGACCAAGACGAACAAGCAAGGCCACCCAAAGAAGATGCTCGAGCCAATCTTGAACCTCAAGTACATGAAGTCGGTCGTGGAGCCAGGAGAGGCCGTTGGTATTGTTGCAGGTCAGTCTGTTGGAGAGCCTTCGACACAGATGACGCTGAACACTTTCCATTTGGCTGGTCACTCCGCTAAGAACGTCACGCTTGGTATCCCACGTCTTCGTGAAATCGTCATGACTGCATCTAACCACATTTCCACTCCGGCAATGACTCTTCACGTCAATGAGGAGATGTCGATCGAGGATGGTAAGAAGTTTGCCAAGTCTATCAGTAAGCTTTCGTTGGCTGAGATCATTGACGAAGCATCTGTCAGCGAGCGCATTGGCAAGGGTGTGTTCAAAAAGCACGCCAAGATCTACGACATCAAGATGAAGTTCTTCCCGGCGAACGAGTACATGGAGACCTACAACATTGAGGTCCGCGACGTTCTGTCTACGCTGCAGGACAAGTTCGCACCAAAGCTCCAGCAGTTGGCTAGAAAGGCTCTCGGAAAGAAGAAGACCGAGAAGGCGCTCAAATCTGCTGCCAACACCGCTGCCGTGCCAGAGATCGGCAAGTCAATTGGTGTTGCTGAGGAGTCTCGTGATGCTCAAAGAGCGGATCGTGCCGGAAGCGACGACGAAGATGATAATGAGCCTGAGGATGAGGATGACGACGCCACCAACGCGAAGCAGAGAGCAAACCGCGACCAGGCTGTTTCGTATGCCGCTAACGATGAGGATGATGACGCCGTCCAGCGCCAGATGGAGAAGGAGGCTTCGCCAGACATTGACGATGAAGATGAAGATGCTGACGCAGAGCGCGTTCAGCCTACCGAGGATGACGAGGACAAGGCCACGAACGACGCACTCTCAAACGACCGTCAATCGAGGGTCCTCCAGAAGTGCTCTGATGTTTCCAAGTTCCGCGTTGACAACACTGGCGAGTGGTGCCAGATTACGTTGGAGTACGACCTCGACGCGCCAAAGGTTCTCATGTTGAGCATTCTCGAGAAGGCTCTTCACGACTCCTTGATCCAGCAGATCGATGGTCTCGACTCGTGTACCTACCTCTCTGCCGCCGATGCGAAGGAACCACTCGCTCTCATCCACACCGAGGGCGTCAACCTCAAGGCTATGCAGATGTACGCCGACTTCATCAACCCTAACAAGATCATTACCAACGACATCGCCGCCATGCTTTTGCACTACGGTGTGGAAGCCTGCCGCTCCACTATCATCCAGGAGTTGTCTGGTGTTTTCGGCGGTCACGGCATCGCCGTCGACAACCGTCATTTGAACTTGATTGCTGATTTCATGACCAGAGGTGGTGGCTTCTCGCCATTCAATCGTAACGGTCTTCAGGGCAGTGTTTCGCCGTTCATGAAGATGTCTTTCGAGACCACTGTTGGTTTCTTGAAAGACGCTGTTATGGATGGTGACTGGGATGATCTTAGATCTCCTTCTGCCAGAATTGTCATTGGTAGAACGAGCAAGGTCGGAACTGGTGCATTTGATGTTATGACTCGTGTCCCAGTCTCGGCTAACTAAAAGGTTGCATTGCGGTTGAATTCGGAGTCAAGGGTAGACGTGTAATGATCACAAAGGTGGATTTATTTGCTTGGAGTTTTGTTAGCGGCATATTGCAAGATTGTATGTAGATGTTAGGAATAACAAAAAAGTCCCACGAAAAATCCTAAAACCAATCTTTGTCGGGAAAATTTAGTCTCCACCAGGCTGCCACTCCTACCCAACGTCTTGTGCTTAGCGAAACTGGCAGTTTTGACGATTTAGCTATGAAAGCTACCACATTTTACTACTCGCCGCGGTACAATTATTCAAAGATGCAACACTGTTTATAGCGCATTTTATTATAGACGCTAACCGTTTAGTATTTGTTAAAAGTCAATTTGGTTGACGCCCGCGGTGAGAACGAGTCAGTGAACGGCACACGAAATGTATGTAGCAGCGCTGAGTCTACCCGACTAGCATTAGGACAGTCCGATAAAATATTCTCCCAGCCGGCCTTGATTCTAGATTGAGAAAGGGTAGCCGCAATCGGCTAACAGTCTCTCGACCGCTGGTAACGCTAAAAGATGGACTCATTATTGACAAAATTGAAAATTCTGAGGCGAAACCAGTTAGCAGGGCATCATAATCTTCCCCAGGTATCCTCACAAAATAGTGGGTGAAAGTAGGGCTCCAAATGGACTAACTTTTGACTTTGAAATTGAAAAGCAAAAGAAGCAAGGGTGAGCACTTTGCTGGACGTTGCTGGCAGTGATGTGTAAAACCGGCTAGTTATCTGGAATCTCAACACACATCAGGTTTGAAGTTCATGCCAGAGTGGCTAACTAGCTAGTGCTGACCGCGGCTCGGTGTAGGCTCAAGGGAACTCCAGCAAACCAACTCCCCATTCCCCAAACCTTCTGCCACTCTCCGGTAACTCTTTCGTACTCTTTTCCAACACCCTCCTTAACTCCTCTACACTGTTGGCATCAAGCTCCACCTCCTCCACACTCGCGTCCGAGCTATCTTTCAGTCTCTCCGCCTCCTCTTTCTCCACGAACCTGTAGAAGAGTTTTGCAGCGCCGATGGGTGCGTCAGGTGGTGGATGATGCCCCCGGAGTATGGTGCCGAATGATATTGTGAGGGATGGTGCGAAAAGCCAGGTGAATATGTGTGGCGCGGACGGCGATGGAGAGTGGATTAGGAATTTCGAGACAGCGAGGGCGGCAGTTAGGGATGTGAGGTATGGAATAAGGAAGTGTGCGAGTGGTGGTGCAGATGAGGGAAGAAGCTTGAGAGCCCATTTCGTGAGGCGGCGATCTGACGTTGATGGTTCGTAGCGACCAATTATTGCTGCGCAATTTGAGCAGACTAATCCGGGTTGCGATCTGGAGGGCGAGTCCTCGGATAGAGGCAACTACATGGGGTCAGCAAGCTGACCCAAAGCACAGGATACATGAAATAGATGTGACGTCAACGTGATGGAATTATTCTAAGCTAATATGTTCCTCATGGTAATCTCATCAGAAGTCCGTATCTAGGGATAGACATGACTGGAATTCTGAGGTCCAAAATGCGATCCAAGTAACCCATGCTCCTCCGGAGAGGGTATGCAAGGAAGCTTTTCTGAGATCGAGCGAAAACTCTGTGGTTGTGTTTGCTGTTGGGTGTTTGTATCGGTGACAAGGCCACTGATATGAGCGACGCTCGGGCGAGGTCTCCTTCTTGACACCCGTCTTCTAACAAAGGCGACAAAAATGCTTCCTCCTTCCTAGGAGCGAAGTATGATAAAGCATAAGGAGAAAATAGATGGCACAAATAAGAGAATAAGAAGTGTCTTACCAATTTGACTGAACAGTCGTCCTCGTGGATTAAGAAACTGGTTTGGTCGACCTTACCAACTCCTTTATCTGCGTTGAAGCTTGAGTTTGCGCCGTAACCCTTTTGCTCGACATTCTCTCTCCCACCGCCTGCTGCGTTTGGCCCATTGTTGGCAGCCTTGGGTACATCTGGCTTATGACAATGCCAAAAGTCCATCATCTCCGCCCAGTTCGCGCTCGGCAGGTCTTGCCATGTCTTTATAGTGTTTGGAGCAATAACCACTGCATAGCACCTGCGACAGGCAAACGAACTCGAGAAAGTTAGATCTCCGGACGTCCATGGGGAAGTTGGAGACTCCGGGAAGGCTGCCCGCGACTGAATCGGTTGTGGTGCGAGTGGGATGCGCCATGATATCTGGCGCACGTTCGATTGTGGTAGAGGTAATTTTGGCACGTAAGTTGCGCTGATTTCGCCAGGCAATCGCAGCGCTGTGGCCCATCCCTCGTGTCGAATTATCAAAAGTTCTCTGCTGGGAGATAAATAGACTTGCGTGGTGCTGTCTTGTGGCGTTGGAAGCTCAGCAACGACTGAGATTTGGCGGATATTGGAGAGTAACTCTGCGTAAAGTATGGCACTAGGCATGATTACTGATTTTACGAGAAACTTGCCACCATTTAGGTGCGCCTCAGGTATGGTGATTATACGTTGTCGACTAAGCGCGATTGCCGCCAATCGAGATGCCTAGATGTTCTCCGGAGGCTGTGGAGAATCGCGTAGGCGCGTCGACACGTGAGCGGTAGCCTTGAAGATTATAACACGCATGCCGTCACCAACAGAGCTCTCCCCGCATTCAACAGTTTGTGAGAGCTAGAGAATCACTTCATGCTCACGCCACTTTTGAAAAGAATCAATACAAGAACTTTACTATTACATCTCAATCGCCCTTCATCAACCAGTGTTCTTCGAAATATCCCTCGTCGGCCTGACGCCATCAATCGATCCGCAGCCATGTCGGCGCCGATGATAACCTTTGTTCCTACGCTAAAGAAGCTTTACCGCTATGCCGCCTCTTGGACAACTGGGTCATATGCGACTTTCGATCTCGCGCCAGTCCAAGTCCACGATGTTGAACGTCTGCCAGAAAAGCGCTCAAGAACGCTGAAGCATCTCATCAAGGCGAACCACATCAATCACTCCATCTTCTACCATAACCTCGAGTTTCACAACCACACCGTCCACATCCTCTGCTCGGCGTACCTGCTTGGCGCGCATGAAGATCAGCTCCACTATATATACGATGAAGAGGCAAAGGTATTAGAGGAATGGGTCGACTCGCCCTCTGAGATAACGGAGCACGACTGGCGCCTTCACCTGGGCAAGCATGAATTCCAGCGTGCATTCCTCGATTTCTTCGAGGATGAGTTGGCGCTCAAGCACGAGTACGACTGGAAGACAGTGGCACGAGAGTTTCTCTTCGAGGGCAAGAACCCACTCATAAATTGCGCGGTGAGTGGTGTTGGCCACGGGCTGATTCACTTGGGCTATGCGTTCGAGATGGACAACCGCGAAATTGGCATGGAAGCTTTGGCCATGCTGGCATCGGGCTACAGCTACCTGCACAAATACCTCGACGACCCAAGTTATACCAAACCATCTGAAAGCTCTTCGACTTCGCTTTTGCAGCTCTTGGAGCGGATACGCACCGATAAGCGTTTCGACGGCATGTTCTCGACGCCCGGTCCATCCAATATCCATACCCTCTTCGCCGAGCACGAAGATATAGTGATGGAATACTGGAACTCCTGGCAGATTACCGACCCATTGAAACAATTCGAGGAGTCTCAACTGGCTGCCGTCGCTCTCCTCACCTCCACCATCTCCTCTTCAAGTCCTGAATACGATTTCTTCCTCTGCCACGTCCTTACCACCTCCCATGCCGCACGCATCCTACTCCCGTCCGTCCCACCAAAGTTTCAAATGAGTGTTGTGCGCCAGTGGTGGCTTCTGACCATCGCTGTCTATATCTCACAGGCACGTCCGGTATTTGACACCGAAAAGGTGTTCAAGCCGGTCGGAGATAAGACGTGGAAGTACGTTGAGCACAAGGCGCTCACTGGAAAATGGAGGACTGATGCGCATTATGTGAAGGCATTGAGGGCCACGAAGGAGGCAGCAGCGACTTGGGGTGATGTGGATGGGAAGTACCTCAGACAGGCGGTATGGTTTGCGGACAGCTTTGATGGATGGCATGGATTCGGGCATTGAGGCAATTGAACATTTTCCGAGTGCAGTTTAAAGTGTGCAGGCGGGATTCGTCGCATTTGTTGATCATTGGGGAGTTTCTTAAGCATTGTTTTGTAATACTGAGGCTTAATAGGCTTTGAGCCTTTTACTTAACTTGACGATGGAGTTCAGGCCTAGCCGATAAAGGAGTTATGATTGGGAAATTTGGAATCTGAAGGGGAATTTCAAGTGCAGCTACTTTACGCTACGACGTCCACATAGTCGTACAGCCCCAACAATCAGTTTTACTACAAGGCATGCCTCATGGTGTTTCGCATTAACAGTTTGCCAACGCTTGAACGCAGTTCTACATGACGAAGACATGCTTCAGTGGTGCTGAGATGCGGCGGCGATGAATTCACCGACCATCCCGTTTCCGTTTTGGAGAATTTTGGTGATAGAGCTCCGCAAAATGAGATAGGAAATGTATTTAGCTTGACAACCGTGATTTAACGGAGTTGTGCTCCAGAAATATTGTGCCCAAAAAGTGACACAGGCTCACGTCATATGGGTTCCATTCACGTGACCATGATTCTGGCCGGAAGTCGAGTCTTGGCGGTTTTGGGAGGCGGATGCGAAGTTCGACCGTGGAACCTTGGAATTTGGAGGTCCAGGCCAGAATTAAACAGATCGTCGCTCATCACCACATTCACTCGAGGACTTCGCACTTTCACACTTTGTGCGCCTGAGTTCTACCTTCTTCCCAAGGCCAAACGAACTGCACCGGCCGCAACACAGCGACACAACAGCATCGATATTGCATGTGAGACGGTTGCCACCTACGCGCCCCAAGGTCAACATCTCAGTTTCAGCAAGCACTTGTATCAGTAAAGATGGCAGCTCTCGGCGAGGACCTGCTTGGCATAGTCAACAAGCTCCAGGATCTTGTCTTCAACACCATTGGCAATGACTCGCTGGATCTTCCTCAAATTGTAAGCCGAGCTGCGTTATGCGACTCGTGGAGGGGTTGGACCATGATCATGAGCTAACAACCTTTGTAGGTAGTTGTTGGGTCGCAGTCATCGGGTAAATCTTCGGTCCTTGAGAACATCGTTGGAAGGGACTTTCTCCCAAGAGGCAGCGGCATCGTCACCAGAAGACCACTTATCCTCCAGCTTATCAACGTCCCACCAGAGGATGACGCCCCGGAAGGCGACGAGGTCCACATCCCACACACAGCAACCAGCGTCGAGGCGCAAGGAGAATGGGCGGAGTTTCACCACATTCCACAGCGCAAGTTCACCAACTTCCAGGATGTCAAGAGGGAGATCGAGAATGAGACTGCGAGAATCGCAGGAAACAACAAGGGCATCAACCGCCAACCGATTAACCTCAAGATTTACTCTCCTCATGTTCTGAGCTTGACGCTGGTCGACTTGCCAGGTCTCACCAAGGTTCCGATTGGCGATCAGCCAAGTGACATTGAGAAACAGACACGCAACTTAATTACCGAGTACATCGCGAAGCCAAACAGTATTATTCTCGCCGTTTCACCAGCGAACGTTGACCTTGTCAATTCAGAAGCTTTGAAGCTTGCCCGTCATGTCGATCCATTAGGCAGGAGGACCATTGGTGTCCTCACGAAGATCGACCTTATGGACCACGGAACCAATGCTTTGGACATTCTTTCCGGCAGAGTGTACCCGCTGAAGCTTGGCTTCATCGGTGTTGTCAACAGATCTCAGCAGGATATCCAGGGCGCAAAGACCTTGGCTGAGGCGCTGAAGTCTGAAGCTGACTTCTTCAAGCACCATCCAGCATATCGCAACATTTCGAGCAGATGCGGCACACAATTCTTGGCCAAGACGCTCAACCAAACGCTCATGTCGCACATCCGCGAGCGTCTTCCAGATATCAAGGCTCGCCTGAATACTCTTATGGGACAGACACAACAAGAGCTTGCGAGCTACGGAGACATGCACTTCAGTGGCAAGGAGCACAGGGGATCGCTTATCCTGCAATTGATGACCAGATTCGCCACATCTTTCATCTCCTCGATAGACGGAACTTCGACAGAGATTTCCACCAAGGAGCTTTGCGGCGGTGCGAGAATCTACTACATTTTCAACTCCGTCTTCGGCAACTCGTTAGAGACCATCGACCCAACCACCAACCTGTCGGCTTTGGATATTCGCACAGCCATCAGAAACTCCACTGGCCCAAGGCCGTCTCTCTTCGTCCCAGAGTTGGCATTTGACCTCCTTGTCAAGCCTCAAATCAAGCTCTTGGAAGTGCCATCCCAGCGCTGCGTCGAGCTTGTGTACGAGGAGCTCATCAAAATCTGCCACACTTGCGGCTCTAACGAGCTTACCCGCTTCCCACGCTTACAAGGCAAGCTTATCGAGGTTGTCTCAGATCTTCTCCGCGAGCGTCTTGGTCCATCCTCTTCTTACGTCGAATCTCTTATTTCCATTCAGCGTGCATACATTAATACCAACCATCCAAACTTCTTGGGCGCAGCTGCAGCCATGAGCCAGGTCGTGTCGAAGAAGCAGGAGACCGAGCGCAAGAAGCTCGTCCAGGAGGAGCGTGAGAAGCGTGAGAGAAGACGCCAGAAGGATCTCGGCTCAGTCAACGGAGCTGATACTCCAGAGGACGATGAGGAGGGTGAGAAGATCAACGTTTTCCCAACCAGGATAAAGGAGGTCAAGACCGGCCGCAGTATGTCGCCAGCGAAGATTCCAAATGGATCCAGCATCGCACATCGCCTCAACGGACAGCAAAGGTCAAGTTCGCCACCACGTGCTGGTGCTCAGCCAAAGGATTCCTTCCTCAACTACTTCTTCGGAAAGGATGGTGCACCGGGAGGCGGTACTGGTGTTGCTCCACCGCCGCCAAGCAACCCAAACCTCGGACGCCACGTCAGCCAGAGCAGCGAGCCAAGCATCACTCAAAGCATCAGGAGGCAGGAGGATCGCTCTGCATACAAGAACCCGGCACTCCAGGCACAAGAGGACGACTACGCGCTCGGCCGTGCACAGAGAGATTACGATTACACTTCACCATTTGTCAGTTTTCCAGCTCCTTTTTCCCATTACCTGGTCACTGACATGAAGCAGGGTGATAAGCACGAGCCTGAGCTCACTGACAGAGAGGCGATGGAGACAGAGCTCATTCGAGCGCTGATCTCGTCGTACTTCAACATTGTGCGTGAAAGTATCGCGGATCAGGTGCCGAAAGCGGTTATGCATCTTTTGGTTAACCATTCGAGGGATGAGGTGCAGAACCGTCTTGTTAGTGAGCTGTATAAGGAAGATATGTTTGAGGAGTTGTTGTACGAGGATGATGCGGTTAAGAAAGAGAGAGAGAAGTGCGAGAAGCTGCTGAAAACCTATAGAGAGGCGGCAAAGATCGTGGGCGAGGTTTTGTAAAGGGAGGATTGTTATGATACACATTGGCAAGCGTGTAAAGATGGTGGATTTGGGCTTGGGGAGAAGTATCCCAGCTCCATCATGACGATATGTTTTAGGCATATATCCAGTTCTGTAGAATTATTGCATTTCTTCTCACCCGACCACAACATAACCTCAGAATGTGTTTAACCCACCAATTACATGCAGAGACGTCTCTGTTTTGACTGCTAAACTCATTGTATGAGTACATTCTGCCAATCTGTTTTCACGGGCCAACTATTTTTCCTCAGGCGCCTTTTGCCAAATAGATCTCACAACCAAAACAGCCGAGAAACAAGGTAGACAAAACTCTCTTATAATTAACGACCGATCTATGGCCTCTACAATTTAAGTCACTAAATTACCCATCTTGTCACTGCTCCCATCTAAGCACTCTCCTTCAACTCCTCCTCGACCTGCTTAACCACAATCTTTCTGATGCCCTTCCAGCCCGCTGATGCCAGGACATCCGTAACCCTCCTCTCCTTCTCTGCCAACCCTCTGAATTCCTGTGGTAGAACCTTATCAAAATCAAAACCTGTACCCTCCAAACTCAGCTCAACTGCACCTGCGAACTTGGCTGGATGCGCAGTCGCAAGAGTGATGTGCGAAGTCTCATTTCCAACCCTCTGCATGCTCCTCTGTGCTGCCGCAACACCAATGGCGCTGTGTGGGTCCAGGACGTAACCTCCCTTCTGCGTATAGAACTCCCTAATCGTCTCCTTAGTCTGCTCATCCGAGATTCTCTCCGATTCAAAATCTCTGTTGGCCATCTCCAAGATATCAGCCGGGACGCTGAAGCCCCCCTTGGCCTTGAGGTCCTTGTGCCACGCCTCCACCTCTTGTCCCGCCTGCTGCTTAGTCCACTGCCCATCCATACCCGCATGCGCCGCAAACTCATATGCCAGGAACCAGAGGAGGCGCTCAAAGTTCGAGGAGATGAGGATATCCATGGCTGGCGCCAGAGTCTCCTTGACACCTCCCTCGTGCGCCTTCACACCGTCTTGTGGGAGCCCGCCTTCGGCTTGCGCTGGCGGGAGTGTGTGCTTTTCGTAGGTACCCGACTTCAGGAAGCGGTCTAGGATGTCGTTTTCGTTGGTGGCGATGACCAGCTTATCGACTGGGAGACCCATGCGCTTCGCGAAATAGCCGGCGAGGATGTCGCCGAAGTTACCAGTTGGAACGACGAAGCGAATTGAGGTTCCCTGTTTATATGCCGGGTTCTTCTGCAGAGCGAAGTAGGACTTGAAATAGTATGTCGTCTGAGCGAGAATA
The DNA here is from genome assembly GCA_010623925.1 of Antarctomyces pellizariae. Taxonomy (NCBI): domain Eukaryota; kingdom Fungi; phylum Ascomycota; class Leotiomycetes; order Thelebolales; family Thelebolaceae; genus Antarctomyces; species Antarctomyces pellizariae. The sequence goes on from WCAA01000003.1 coordinate 313,742, forward strand.
CGTGCCCAGTTGATGGAGTTGACCGCGCCGAGCTTTTGGGAGGCGTTGATTTCTGGGTCGGCAAAGAGCGCCTTGACGATGTCCTGGCAGTCGTCGAATGTACCCTCCACGGCGAGGTTGTGCACGTTGCTGTCGAGGACAGTGGTCATCTGTGCTTCCTGGACTGGCGAGACCTTGCCCTTTGGGTGCAGGATGAAGACAGAGACATCCTTCTTGCCGCGGAGGCCATAGATAGCTGCGGAGCCTGTATCTCCAGATGTGGCGCCCACAACAGTGAGATGGTGTCTATCCTTGCCACTCTTGGACTCGTTGCGACGGACAAGGAAGTACTCGAAGAGGTTGCCGAGGAACTGAAGTGCTACGTCTTTGAAGGCAAACGTTGGGCCGTGGAAGAGCTCGAGCAAATAGAGGTTGGCTTCCTTATCAAGAGTGACAACTGGGGTCTTCTCCTCATCGCGGAAGGTTGAATATGAACGGGTTATGATATCTTTCAGGTCTGCAGGCGGGATCTCGGAGGGTGAGATATACAGGGAGAGGATGTTGAATGCGAGGTCGACGAAGGAGAGTTCGCGCCATGCGCTCTCCCAGTCGGCCGGGAGCTGTGGAATTTTTTCTGGGATGAAGAGACCGCCGTCCGAGGCGAGACCCTTCAGAACGACATCTTCAAACGATAGCTACAGCAAAATGTCAGATAACGATCTCCAATCGTTGGGGGAAGTTGGTGCACGTACGCCGTACTCGCCGCCTCTAGTACTCAGGTAACGCTGAGACGGAGTGTGAGTGGTGTCTTGAGTGGCATCTGCGCCATTAGATTGTGTTGATGAGGCCATGATTGTATATGTGAGTCAGGATTGATGAGTTGCACATAAAGCAGCAAGATGTAATTCTTTCACAAAAAGTTACGAGTCGTGAGTCAAATCCGTGAAGAGCCAAGGTCGCCCGCGCCGGGTTGGAGCTTGGGACCCCGCCATGTCACAATCGTTATCGCTGAAGTACGCCGAACTCGGGGCACCGCAAGTGGTTCATCGTGACTAGCGCGCTAAACCTTATATGAATGGCATATGAGTAGGGTAGAGCAACCTCATCATTACATAGAAGATCTTTTGTTCACTCTTATCGTTAAGCTGATCAATTGTATACATGCTAACAGTTTCATGGAGGTATCATAATCATTTTCTTCTATTTTATGTCATTAGTTTCGCTTATCTAGCCAAGCAGACATCATCAATTCTCAGAATCTGGTATTTGGGTTAGCACTGTTCCCTAGACACGTGTGATCGGAGTAGAGTAGGACGTACCATCTTCACAGTTTCGCTGGCAAGCTCGATAGCCGATGTGCTGACCAACAATGGCTGCAAGACGTTCTCGTCACCAATATCGGCCTTGACACCTCCCTGCTTGATACTAACACCAGCGTTCTTCTCGCCATGTGCATGCTTCGTCCTCAACTCAGTGACAACCTTGATACTGTTCAGGCCGGCATTCTCAGCAAGAGTTGTTGGGATAACCTCCATAGCATCTGCAAACGCCTTCCAGCAGATCGCCTCAGTGCCAGTCAATGCTCTAGCCTGCTTAGCCAACTGTGTCGCGATCTCGATCTCTGGAGCACCACCGCCGGCAATGAGAGCCTTCTTCTTGACCAGACAACGGATAACACAGAGTGCGTCGTGCAAACTGCGCTCGGCCTCGTCCAAAATCAGCGAGTTGGCACCTCTGCAAATGATGGAAACAGTCTTTCCAGCGCTCTTTGTTCCAAGGATCTTGACAATCTTGGATCCAGAGTTCTGTGCCTCTTCGATAAGCTCAGCATATCCAAGCTTGTCCTCGGTGAAACTATCGATGTCGGCGATTGGCTTACAGCCGGTGGACTTGCAAATGAACTCAATCTCGTCACGCTCGATATCCTTGATGCACAGAATGTTGAGCTTGGCGAGGAAGTGAAGGGCGAGGTCGTTGACGGCGTCGCGGAGGATGGACTTCTGAATCAAGAGCACGTTGCACTTGGCCTTCTTGATCTTCTTGACCATGTTCAGCAAATATGTGCGCTCTTCCTTAAGAATCTTGTCCATCTGTCTGTAGTCGTTCACAACAATTTGGTTCTCCATATCTGGCTTTGGCGGCGAAAGCTGGAACTGGATAAGGCCTATCCTGGCCTTCTCCATGCGGATTGGTCCTCCACCACTCTTCAAGACACCCTGTGTAAGCACGACTCCATCAACCATCTCACTGTCCTCGATCGTTCCGCCGACCTTCTTAACAACTCTGATGTTCCTTAAGTCGACGTTCTCTGCGGTCTTGATATCGATAGTCTTGATAACGGCGTTGACTGCCATTGGCGCCAAAAGGTTGGAGTGTTGCGAGACGATTTTGGAGGAAAGCGAGGTTGTCGCGGCTTGGAGGAGGGAGGTGGTGTCGTTGAGGGAAACTGGTGTAGACATCTCTGTCAAGATCTTTACTGATGCCTTTGCTGCTCTTTGGAACGACTCGGCGATGACTGATGGATGGATCCCCTTTCCGAGCAACTTGTCAGCTGCTCCCAACAAGCTTCCGCAGATGACAACAACCGATGTAGTTCCATCTCCTGCCTCAACATCTTGTGCTGCTGAAAGGTCGACCAACATCTTGGCCGAAGGGTGCATAACAGCCATACTCTTCAACATGGTGTTTCCGTCGTTTGTGATAATGGTCTCGCCCCTTCCGGTCTGGATCATCTTGTCCATACCTCTTGGTCCGAGGGAGGTTCTGACAGCATCGGCGACAGCTAAAACGCAGTCAGTATGGTTGTTGGGCGTCGGATATAAGGAGCGTACCTCTGGCAGCAACAATGTTGCCAGTGCGGACAGCCATAGGCTTCTCCTTGTCCTGGACACCTTGTTAGCTACGATACGCCACGAATAAAGTGCGCAGGAGGCTTACCTTGAAGGCATTGTTGCCAGAATTTCCTGGAGCTGCTACAGTTGCCATTTTGAATATGTTCGTTGGGTATTTATGGGTTATCAAGCCAACGGTATACTGGTCAAGTGTCAGTATAATTCTCGCGGTTTGGTCTGGGGTCGGCGCGTTTTCCCAAAGTTTCGCCGGGTACGCACTAGTCCTTGTTGGGAGCTTACCTCACAGCCGCCAGGGACAGCTCCACGACCCAGAGCCTCGTCAACCTTCCACTGCCTACCGCAATATCGCCATTCTCAAAACATTAAGGTATCAACCACAACACGACGACGACTTTGAACTCCAACGATCAACACAGCCTCTTACCGATAAATAAATACCTAAACGCACATCTCAAAATGCCTACCGCCAAGGGTGCCGACTGGGAGAAGTACAAGAAGGAATTCGCGGACGATGAGGTCGAGGAGAAGAAGATCACACCTCTCACAGACGAGTACGTGTAGCCTTATTTGACATGGGGTCTTGGTCTAACCTGCGTTTTCTAGAGATATTCAGGTCCTGAAAACATACGGCGCCGCACCCTACGCGTCAGCATTGAGGAAGCTCGAGAAACAGATCAAAGAGAAGCAGACAAGTGTAAACGAGAAGATTGGCGTCAAGGAGTCTGATACTGGTCTTGCACCACCGCATCTATGGGATATTGCCGCGGACAGACAACGCATGTCGGAGGAGCAGCCATTACAAGTAGCGCGATGCACGAAGATCATTCAGAATGAGGGCAACCCGGAGAAGAGCCAGTACATCATCAACGTCAAGCAGATCGCCAAGTTCGTCGTCAAGCTTGGTGAGCGTGTTTCGCCGACGGATATTGAAGAAGGAATGCGCGTCGGGTACGTTTGCATCTTGGATGATTTGATGGGAGGCAGAGCTGACAGTTTTCTAGTGTTGACCGCACAAAGTACCAGATCATGATGCCATTACCGCCGAAGATCGACGCCAGCGTGACGATGATGACCGTAGAGGAGAAGCCAGATGTTACATACGGAGATGTTGGAGGCTGCAAGGAGCAAGTCGAGAAGCTGAGAGAGGTTGTGGAGATGCCATTACTGTCGCCGGAACGATTCGTCAACCTCGGTATCGATCCACCAAAGGGAGCACTTCTCTACGGTCCACCAGGAACGGGAAAGACTCTTTGCGCGAGAGCTGTTGCCAACAGAACTGATGCCACTTTCATCCGTGTCATCGGCTCTGAGTTGGTGCAGAAGTACGTCGGAGAGGGAGCCAGAATGGTGCGCGAGTTGTTCGAGATGGCACGCACTAAGAAGGCTTGCATTATTTTCTTCGACGAAATCGATGCTATCGGAGGAGCCAGATTTGACGACGGAGCCGGAGGAGATAACGAAGTGCAGAGAACTATGTTGGAGCTGATCACTCAGCTCGACGGATTCGATGCCAGAGGAAACATCAAGGTCATGTTCGCCACCAACAGACCATCGACACTTGACCCGGCATTGATGAGACCAGGTCGTATCGATCGTAAGATCGAGTTCTCCCTTCCAGATTTGGACGGTCGTGCAAACATTCTCCGCATTCACGCCAAGAGTATGTCTGTGGAGCGCGATATTCGCTGGGAGCTGATCTCTCGTCTCTGTCCAAACAGCACTGGTGCCGAGCTCAGGTCGGTCTGTACTGAGGCCGGCATGTTTGCCATCCGTGCGAGACGCAAGGTTGCAACTGAGAAGGATTTCTTGAGCGCCGTCGACAAGGTCATCAAGGGCAACATGAAGTTCAACTCCACGGCAACTTACATGCAGTACAACTAGAGCGCTGGTTGACTGGGATAATTTTGGCAAAGCGATGGAGAGTATTGGCTGGCGAGGTGGGTTTCGGTATTGCGCATGGCAGAAGCAGGGTGTACTATATCATGGCGTTGGGCAATCGGGACCTCGAGCACTTTCTGATACGTTAGACAATAAGACAGAAACACTTTTATTGATTGGCCAGGGTTCGTTTTCATGTTTGTGGGCTCGGTAATGCAGCGTGGCTTTGCTAAACAACTAAAGTGACTGCAGTTGTGAACAGGGTTTACCAGGGAGACGGAGAACATAGGCAGTATCGAAGCCGAAGCAAGAGATTAACAACAGTAGCGGGCGTCCGCAAGCCAAGGTCGGATGGGAAGATAATGAGACAGCTCTACTGCAACGTATCAAAAGGCTCTGTCCTTCTCAATACTATCAACCGATTAACGTCTACCCGACGCTCACCATAGGCTGGCGCAACTTCTAGAGGTAGGCCAGAGGACAGGCATAAGATAGTCAAATTTGCCTTCATGCCTGCTAACCGGTTTGTTGCTGGTGTTATCTTTTGCGCGCGGTTTTCTCTCACTTCTGCACTCGACCTTGAGCCAACTTACTCTGTTTCTCGTGTCTGGGGCCGTGAAGTGTAGTAAACTGCTGACATGTCAAAGAACAGTTTGTTCACACATTTATAGCTAGTTATTAATAAATACCAGGCGATGCTAACAAAAATAGACAAAGAACAGCTTGTTGTTCGCACATATTTAACTAGTTATTAATAAACACTAGGGAATGCTAACAAAAACTGTCGCTCTTAGCAACTAAACAACACCATATATGGGCTATAGCAGACGAGGGGCGGACAATTCATTGGCACCAACTGGCCGAGTTCTGGTTTAAAAGTTTCATTAATTCCTTCCGAGGCCATTGTCTTTGAAAAAGACCGCGAGTAAGGTTATCTGAAATTTAAAAGTGCCGCTACATTGCTTCCTATAATAGCCCTTTCAAACTTTTGGTGTTGTGGCTTGTCAATTGCAGCAGTTACATCATGCCGTTTGACGTCGGATTAAGCCCTGACATCACCAAGAGTCAACCCCCAAGCTCCTCCATCTGCACATCCCTGCCACATGCACACGCTCCCCGCATCACAGCTCCACCACTGCCACATATAACACAATGTCGACTCCCACACCCCCAAGTCTATATGAAAAGTTCCTTGACGGAGTAAATGAAGTTGTCCTAAACCGTACAACAGCGTGAGCAGGTTTCCTCGCCCAATTGCAGCGATGGATTTAGCTAACCGGTTATCAGACTCCAATCACCTGAAGCTGCTCAAACACGATCCCGAACTTTAGCCAGCAATCCCAGCTCACCTCCACGCATAGCGAATCCGATAAACAAATTTCACATCCCTTGCGTACCAGCATCTGGTATCGATCCTCGGCGCCCGAATCAGTCCAGCTCCCGCGAGCAATCTAGCTCGAATATTATGTCCGAAGGCCACGATAATCTGCAGCATAACCCCGGCTCCACTCAGCCACCGAATCAGCTCGAGATGAGTAAGGCGACTAGAGATGTTTTACAGAAGGTGAGAAAGATGATCCCACCTATGTTGCCGCATTTTCATAAAGGTATGTATCATTTATACTTGCGTCATCTTCAGTGGTTCGATTGGTCAACATTGCGAGGGCGTAAATGTTGAGTACAAAGTGATAAAGGAGTTGAGGCAGATGTTGGGGGGGCACGTGCAAAAAGAACAAGCACTCATAATTACAGGGCAAATGGGCAGAGTCGCCGTGATCGGTGGCAGCGAAGACTACACCGGCGCACCCTACTTCTCAGCCATAGCCAGCGCAAGACTAGGCGCAGACATGTCCCATGTAATCTGCGAACCTCAAGCTGCACAAGTCATCAAGTCATACTCGCCCAACCTCATGGTGCATCCTCTCATGCGCCAAAGCACCCACACCCAATCGAACGAGACTCCTGAGAGCATCAGCAAGACTGTTACTGACATGCTTCCCCGCCTTCACTCCCTTGTCATCGGTCCTGGCCTCGGCCGCGACCCGCTGATGCACGAAGTTTGTGGCAATGTCATAATTGGAGCTAAGAAGGCTGACATTCCATTCGTCCTGGATGCGGATGGTCTGAGCATCGCTATTGTTAAGCCGGAATTGGTACAGGGTTATCGTCAATGTATTCTTACTCCGAATGTTGTTGAGTTCGGACGCCTGTGTGAGGCTCAAGGTCTCGATCCAAATTCGTTCAAGAAGGATTCAGGAGAGGGCGCCGAGGCGCTTGCCAAGAAGTTCGGCGGTCTGACGGTGGTGCAAAAAGGTGATAGAGATTGGATTTCAAACGGCACCACCACAGCAGTGGTTGACTTGGAGGGCGGGTATAAGCGCAGCGGTGGACAAGGTGATACTTTAACCGGCAGTTTGGCTACCTTTTTGGCATGGAGAAAAGCCTACATGGATAAGATCTGGGACCATGACGGAAGTTTAGACGAGTGGGAACTGCTAACCCTGGCTGCTACGGGAGGAAGTGCTATCACAAGGGAGTGCTCACGACTTGCGTTTGCCAAGCACGGGAGAAGCTTGCAGGCTAGCGACTTGACTGAGCAGGTTTCTGTGGCCTTCAGGAATTTGTTTGAGGAGGGTACTGGCCAGGATGCCAAGCTGTGAGCTTGTTATATCTGAAAATTTACCACTATTCATGACGAACAAGAATGACAAGCGACTGGCTACCTGCGAGTCATCATGTACCCACTGGTTGCGTTCTCATGACATCATAACAATGTCATTATGAGAATTATGAACCTTTTACCCCAAACAATCCCCCCCATGATTTAACTGTGTCTCCGAGCCTATTCGCGCCGCATCTTTCTGGCCGTCTTGCTGCCAACAACGTTCGCTGCTTGCGTCTCCTCCATTAAGGTATGCACTTGCGGTTACGTGGGTATAACGGTGCGAATATGAATGGATTCAGAAATATTGATAATTATTTGCACTCACTAGTGAATTGAGATGTCTGATCCAGCGTTCCGTTCGAGCACCTCCTAGATACCGGCTTGCGGAGCCGGTTAAAAACAGGTGTCGTCAGAGTACCAACCAGTTTCCAAAACCAAAGCAACCGCGAAAACAAAATACATCTGAACGCAAGGAGGTTCCGCTGTAGAAAAACCCTTTTGGGTCCGAGGATATTTGTGCTGAGTACAGAATGCTTAAACACTTATTGTTTCTAAGCGGACAATATATGTATATGACTGAACATACTGCTGGAGCTGCGCAAGAATAGCGATCAAAATATCCACTTCATAGCTTTAACTTCTAACTTAAGTGCTTCATTCCGACCCAGGCGCTTCAAAAAACACCTGGCAATAAACGCTTCGTGGGGTTAATTGAGGAATTTGGGCGCTAGTGGCTATTCGGGAAGGTTTGTGGTACTTTGGTTGACCAGTATAAAAACGCCAAGAGTTGCGTCGGTCACGTGTTGAGCTTTACGGTTCACCAAATAACTCAAAGGGTTAAAAAGAAGACAGAAATCCTCTATCCTGTAATTGTTTCTCACATGCGTTCAGCGAATCGATTGATATTTAAAGTCTCTTTTTGACTGCCGACCTCATACACAGCTGTCGAAGACGATACTCGTTATCAGCGGCTTGGGGGGAATGATGGCCAATGACCAGCTCAAAGCACTCAAAAAGTTCTATACGGATGCAATGACAACTAAATATCTATGGCCAATCCAGCAAGTGTTCCAAGCTTCAACTCCAACCGACTGGCCATTCCCAAGTTCCTAACCATCAAATTCGATCAAAAGGTTACAAACACTTAAATAGCATTCGCCCAGTTATCTGACTGCCCAAGCCACGTTAGGTCAATTGCATGCAGTCTCGCGTAGAACATAGAACGTAGAACAAGCAAGCAAATCACACATCGATGAATCGCCTTCATACAACAGCTACATTACAATCCAACCACCTCCCTCGTCTCTCCCTCATTATCACAAATCAAATCCCATTCCTTCTCTCGACCAATCGCTCAAAACGCCCTTGCAAATGCCGAAACACTTAAGCCGAAAGCAAACGCTCGTCGCTCGCCCGTTCAATGCAATGCGCTCGTAGCAATCGGTAGTGGTAATCCCTATCAGAATTCATCTCTCTTTATGCGCGTTGACGCCGTTCTGCTCATGCCGTAACATATTTCTGTTTGTTTGCGGATGTTTGTGCAGCAGTCTTTGCGCCGGATGTCCATGAAGTTCCTCCCTCGATCCCTCGAATTGACTTCAACTTTCCTACCCTCCCACGATGCCTACTTGCCCCGTGGCAGCTTTGGTGGCACCTCAGTAACCCTCATCGCCGGCCTCATCTCCTTCTTCTCCTTCGCCTTCCCTCCAGCTGTAGTCTTCGTCTCCACCTTTGCATCCGTCTTTCCTGGTGCAGCCTCAGGTGTAGGTGCAGGACTCTCCCCCCTCGGAATAAGCAGATTCGCCAACTCCTTACTCAGATCCACGAAGTCGACTGGCTTGGTCACATAGCTATTGAAGCCCGCGGCGATACACTGCGGCATCACATCCTCCATAACATTCGCACTGAGCGCAATGATCGGCATCTTCTTATACTTATTCGCCTTCTCCCAGCGCCGAACCTCCTTGACAGTCTGGTAACCGTCTTTGCGCGGCATGTGGAGATCGCACTGTTATTGTTAGTATCTACAAACTTGAAGACATGTTATATATGGAGACATTGGACTTACCAAAATCAAGCTATAATAGCCATGCTTCTGGCTATACACCTTCTCCGTGCACTCTACACCGTCCAACGCGGTCTCGACGTCGATGCCGACTTTACTAAAGAACTTGAGTAAGACCTTCTGGTTTGTCAGGTTATCCTCAACCAGCAATAACTTATATCCCTTACTGCCCAGCTTTTTCGCGACATCGGCATAATTCTGTTTCTGTGTCGCTACGATCTGTTGTGCCGATGACCTGTTCCTATCCGTGCTCATATCTCTTTCCTTCTCTGGGTCAAAGATGACCGCGAAGCGGGAAGGCTTGACAGGTTTGTAGATGAAGATGACTCTACCAGCCTTGCCAAGCGCATCGTAGTCGAACTGACTCGCCTGCTTCATGATTGTCTGACGTTGAACTGGGTCGGAAAGAATCACGATAGTGGTGTTGGCGAGAGTCTTCGATTCGAAGATCAACTCCATCATCGAAATAATGTTCTCTGGCTTCTGCAGACTCAAGACAATGTGACTAAACGCCAATGCATCGTCACCAGTAAGCAAGGCTTTTGCCTCTTCCGGACTGACTAGCGGTGTGATGGTGTGCGGGACATCTTTAGGAAGTGTCTTCTCAATATGTCTCGCTGTTGCGTCGCGACTATGGTATTGTGGGCAGACAATCATTATCGAGTAAATCGGTGGACGAACGAACTTGTCATACCCATACGTCGGCAGAGGAGAAGCGTGGGGCATCGTGAGCTTGCCCTGGCTGTGCCCTTCAGGTGCAGGAGATACACTCTTGCTGTCTGGTAAGGACAGTTTCATCCTCATCTCTTGGGAGTTACTGCGAGCAGCTTGGTGGAATAGCGGGTTGTAACTAACCGAAGACGCCGAAGAACGTGTCGTGGCTTGGGTATGGATCGATCCAACCGACTGGTTTGAGCTTGCAGTCGAAGGAGCTGGCGAGAGAACACCCCCAGGCGCAGGATGAGAAAGTGGCTCGGTAGCAGGAGTGATCTCTGTTGGTGAAGCCAACATTTTGTCTCCCATGATCGGAACGCTCCCAGTAGACTTCAGTGCACGAGCCTTGACTTCTGCGTTGGCAAGCGCATGGGCATCCATGTCGTTCTTGGACAACATCGGAGTCATGGGAGGATCTGGATGGTCGTTCTCGCTCGGAAGCTGGAACTTGGCCGTGAAGTTGAAGGTAGATCCCTGGCCTGGAACAGCGCTACCGTCCATGTGCCCGCCATGAAGCTCAACCAGCTGCCTAGAGATGACAAGACCAAGGCCACTACCGCCATGTTGACGGGTGCTGCTACCATCAATCTGACTGAATGGCTTGAAAATAAGCTCGGCTTCCTTCTCCGTAAAGCCACGGCCGGTATCCATGATAGAATACTCAAGCATGATCTCATCTTTATGAAGCTCGTTGTCTTTGCCGTGGTACACTTTGCACATACTAAAGACCTCTCCTTCGGCAGTGAACTTGATGGCGTTACCGATTACATTAAGCAGTACCTGTCTAATGCGCACTTTGTCGCCCTTCACCCAATGTGGAACTTCATCCTCGACAATGTAGTTGAGCTCAAGGTGCTTCGAGATTGCCATCGTTGATACCAGCTCGTTCACATCCTCGATTAACGACGAAGTGTGGAACCACTCATACGACAGCTTCATCATACCAGCATCGACTTTCGAAAGGTCAAGTATGTCGTTAATGATCATCAGCAAACTATTCGCACTCGATTGGATCGTATTGGTGTAGTCGGATTGCTCCTCGTTGAGCGTTGTATCTTGTAAAAAGTTGACCATACCAGAAATACCAATGAGCGGAGTACGAATCTCGTGCGACATGTTGCTCAAGAATCTGGTCTTGGAATCCATGGCTTCCTTCAACCTTGTCTCGAGGAGCTTGTGATCATTGATGTCAGTGCAAGCGCCGAACCATGAACCGTCGCCACTGCCAAAGTTGATGCCATCGACTTCAACACAGCGGACGAGATGCCAGCGGTACTCGCCAGTCTTTGACCTGAGGCGTACTTCGGTGGTGTAAGACAGTCGTCCGTTGCTATCAGTAGTAACCTTAATGACACCGCTCTTAGCAAGCTCATACAGATCCGCGCTTGGAATCTCATACATCGACTCGCTGCTAGAGCTATTGCTTCGTGAAAGTGCTTGGTGCATTCCCCGAACAGTATTCTCGGTCGCGCCAGAAGCTCCAGAAGCTCCACTGCTCGACATATGTCCTGATTTCTGAGACGAAGCCGACGACTTCGATGCAGTCCAATCAGAAACATCCGAAGCCTTACGAGAAGGCTTAGCACGCTCCTTCTTGGACGAGGGTGTTGGTGGCCTATCTGTTGGAATACGACATCTAGCGAGGTCTTCAGGATGAACAAAGTCCATGAAGCCAAGTCCAAGCGCATCATCGAATTTCTGGCCAGTATAAGAAAGCCACTGCTCATTCGCGAAAGTAACGCCCTCATCTTCCGTAGCAGCAAAGATAATTTGAGGAATCAGGTTTGCAAGCAATCTATGCTTGGCCTCCGATGCCTCAATCTCCTCCTGCCGTGCCGCCTTAACCTCAGCAATGTGTTGATCGTGGATATCCATATACGATCCATACCATTGCACGATGACGCCGCGCGTGTCTCTTCCACCCACAGCACGAGTATAGAACCATCGATAATTGCCGTCAAATCTTCTGATACGGACCTGCATAGAGAACTGTTCACCAGAGCGAATAGCATGGGTCCAAGCTTTGAGAAACTCCGCGCGTTCATCTGGGTGAATACTGCTCCATGGATCCATGTGCAGATCTGCGACGGTCTGACCACGATAAGTGAGGTATCTGTTGTTCACCCAGACAATCTCACCCGTCTGTGGCAGAGCAACGAACAGGTGCGCTGGCAGAGTGTCGAGCATCAACGTCTTGAGACGATCAGAAGGCGGTGGCATATCGATTGGCCCAGAGATGGACCCACTACGAGATCTTGGGACGTTGTTGAGTGCCAAAGAGGCCTTGCTTGAAGTTGCGACAGTGGTAGCAGGTAATGATTGGAAGGTAGACGAAAAGTCAGCGCCGTAAGAATGTAGCTGAGTGTGCTGACGCTCCCCTCTTACACTCGTGGATATTGAGTTGGCTGAAGCCGTGCGCATAGCAATACGTCTTGGCGAAAGTGCCGAGTCCCCGAAGCTACGAGAAGGGCTGTGTTCTCGCTCAGCGGACCCTGAACTTTGACTCTTTTCGCCAGCATCTGAGCTTGCAACCTCAATACGGACCTGCTTCGATGGTGTGGCTACGAGCTCCGTGGAAGATTTTGTTTGCTTGAGCTTGGAACCGTCATTCTCTTTTCCGGCCTTCTCCAGTGCCTCCTTCTCATCGCGCAGCGCACGCAAATGCTTGGTGTCTGAAGGCGAGCTGTCTTTAGAAAACCTCCTTTGCCCTGTTACACTTGCGGCCGAGCCAGTATCTAAGCGCCCAATTCCTGGTCTGGTAGACCTTTGAGTAAAGTATCCGTCGCCGGCCATATATGGTGGACTCCCGCCAGGTGAGCGCCTCTCGTGCGACATACCAACACTGCCAGGGTCCCAGTAGGGTGTCGCGGCGGGCGACCCAGCTAGACTGCGCGTTCTGCCGGAGAAGTCGCTCGGACTCGTTACGCTCCCTCCTGAATGTGAGTGATGTGGAATATCATCGTCACCAGGTGAGTAAGATGGTGGAGCTAGTGGCACAGGGATGTGCTCTTCATCCAGCCTCTGCGCGACATTGTAGTTGTGGTGCGGAGCAACAGCACCAAAGCCGGATGTCTGAGGTCTCTTGCGTGAGAGTCCAGCGATCTCGTTCTCCAGATTTGTATAGTGACGACACAGCGAGAACGACGTTGCTAAGTGTGGTGCTAGATGCTGAAGTGAGTGGCGTAAGTTGGTAGGGTACGGGATTATAGGACTGAGAATTGACAAGATGGCAATCGGAACCTTCTTCTCCTTTGACGTATTTTCTGCTTTTGGCGTATCGTGGTCGGCATCGTGGAATGATTTCGATCTCGCACCTGCGCCGTATCTTGACTTCATGACTGCAGTGTCAAGTCTGAAGCTTTGTACAGGCTTTGACAAGAGTACGTGGTATAACGGAATGTGAAGTACTGTACAGGACTGGTCGACACCAATAGCCTCAACTTGTTGCACGCTAGCATAGTCCGGGGTCGGCTGATCTGGGTTAAAAGACTCCTCGTCTATGTTTGCAGTGGCGAAGAACGGATTCTCATTCGGGTCTGCACGTACGGCCGGCGACGGGGCTGGTGATTGAGACCACGGCGACGGTGGAGCTTGTTCATACTCTTCAAAGCGCCGTGCTGGTACTTCGGTAACGTGGTCGTCCGAAATGGACATTGAACCGCTAACCTTGACGCCACTCTTGCTGCTAGCGTGAGACCTACCTGACCTGTTTGACAATTTGGATGACGGTCTATTGCCACCTAGTAAAGACCTGTCGCGACTCGGTAAAGAGGCTTTCCAGTTTGATATGTTTTCAGTCTTCATCTCATTTTCCTTCGCCTTGACGCTCTTAGGAGAAGTAGCGCTGCCGCTGGTGCCGCTGGATTCCTCTTGCTTATTTTCAACGTATGGGAAGTCTCTAGTCAAAGCGATTACCTTGCCACGTTCCAGGACCCGAAGTACACCAGTGTTGTCCATCAAAGCATCACCCTCATAATCCAGAGCTTGCAACACCGGAAACACTCTACCATGAATCTCACGACTCGTCGCCTCGTGGTGCTCCCACGACGCAGTTCTCGATTGCTGGGCATGATCTTCGAGAGACTTCATGTTGAGTGGCGCATTACGAAAGTGCTCAGATGATGGCTCAGGTACCGCGCCGGTGAATGTGCTCTTAGCTCTCGCCAAATTGGCAGTAGGTCTGAGTGTAGTCTTTATTGCCGATGTCGGCGGCGCTGGCGACTTCTTCTGATCTTCGAAAGCGGTGAATGAGTGCCGTGTGGGGAGTCCTGGGCGTGCTGCGCTGAGGTGTAAAGAGGCTCTTGCTGGCTCATGGCGAACATCATCAGGGTTAGTCGACTCAGTCAATGAAGTGTCGTATGTTTCTCCACTGCTTAGTGCTACACTGCTTCCTCTTGGAAGATATGTCAAGCTAAACTCGTCTCCATCAATGACATTGTATGTGGCCTTCTGTCCCCAGGGTACATTTTCAATATCAGTCGAATCTGCCGGAACAGCCAATGTAACTCGATCTGCCTTGTATATATCCCGCATAATACTGACTACAGATGTCCACCATGGATCCAAGCCTGGTTCAGCTGCTAACATCAAACTCAAGTCGTAAAGATTTGGACTCGGGTAGTTCGGGTCCTCTCTATCGTCGGTGTATGATTCCTGGGGGTGAAAGTTCAGTGTGGATGCCGGCGTCACGGATCCCGACACAACATGGTCTCGATGACTGCCATGGCCAGTGAAAATCCCATTGGAGAAGTTTTCTGGCGCAACAGTTGGTGAAAGTGCCGTAAAGGGTCGATGGCCAGTAATATAGTTAGGTGTCTTCATAGATGGGAATGGATATGATGGCGTCCTGAGCGTAAATGCCGCTGGCGTATCGCCTCCCCTCATAGTCCTCCCAGACTCTGTCGAGCTTGTGTAGACGCCACCGAGACTGCATGCATCTGGAGTGTCAAAAGCTGCATTGAGCGATGGTGACGCAAGGTCCTCCTCCTCGTGTATTGGAGACACTCTCATCTTTCCTGTCACTGTCTGCTTGATATTTCTCCTCTCGTTAGGTCTCTCCATCTCGCGCTGCTGATCCGCAATGCGCTCTCGTTGTTGGTTGAGCCGCAACTGATGCTCCATGGCCTCCTTCAATCTTTGTATTTCCGCATCGGTATTACTTTGTTTCGCACCATCAACACCCGGCATTGGGTGCTGCTGTCGGTCTGATGCCTGTAGCTTTCTTGATGAGCCTGCGCCGCTCAAGTTGCCGGTGTTGCCACTCTTAGCCACCGATGATCCACTTTCGCCTTCGACCTCCTCGCCAGTCTCGCTCATTTTCGCAGTCGTCGAGGTCGACGTTTCTCCTGATATTCTCAGGGCTGAATCAGCCGTCCGACCATGCTTTGGTGTCAATTCAGGACGGGTGGCTTTCTTATCGTTGCTGTGACGTCTCGAAGTGTTGGATGTACTACTGTGGTGTTTCGAGCCCGGGGTCTCTGAAGGCGATTTTGGCGGGTTTGGCATGCCTCACCCAGTCGACCTCACTATTATCAGGTTGGGAGGATGCGCAAGTGACGATCTTCAGAGTATAATGTGATTGAATGCCGTCGCGGGTGGGCGGCGTCGTTATGCAGCGGCAGCGCTTCTTGGTGAAATTCGGAAATCTCTAACGGTGTTTGGCGGCCTTGGTTCGAAGGGTTGTCTCTTGTGGGCTTATGACGTCGGTCAGGGTGCCCAAACAAAGCGTCGCACCACTTGGGTAAGGGGTAAGTACGAGGCTGACCCGAGCGAAGGCTCGTGTGAAGGGTGTCTGAGACGTGTCTGAAAGACTTCACTTTGCTTGGTTGCTCCTGGCATAAAAGTCAAATCAGCGCATAGTACAAGTTTGGAAATGTCAAGTCGTCTCTCCGGCTCTTTTCGCCGAGGTGGATGTGGAAATATAATTTGGTGAGTGTGAGAATCAGGGACGCCAGGAATAAATCTACTTTGTGTACACTACTCGTACTCCGTACGGAGCGCTTATACAGGGAGTGGGGTTGCGTAGTGCGTATGAGCGGACACATGATTGGGAGACACCCTGGCGGGCAGATCCACTAAGGCATTGTCTTGCCATCTCAGGGCCCTCAGAGCACACCCCAGGTGTCAGCTACATTACCACCAGCCTTGAGCGCAGGGCTCCGCTTATGAAAGAGTTGTTACTGGCTGCTGGCGCTTGTTCAACCTCCTCGCCACGGAAAGGCTGAGATCCCAGTTTTATTTCACTTAAGTTATAGTATGTTGCGTTTCATCTGACTATGAGCTTGGGCTAGTAAACCACGCTATCGAAAAAGAGAGCAGCACTATTGCTTCATTCGCGACATGTGCTGTCCTTGCGCGCTGAGCATCTCGCTTCATTTAGGCCGCGACGAGTACGCTACCCTACAGCGCGTGTCAGACTTCAGTCCATATACTCTAGTCTAGCGCTCCACGAACAGGTGCGGAAAGACCCAGGCACCTCGCCGAGGATGTCAGCTGCTCAAGAGGTCTGCGCGGCGCTTAATGGCTACACCAGCAAGTATCGTCGTTGCCGCGGCTTTCGTGACCTGTGATGTTCCAATGCAGTGTTGCGCGATCCTAAATCGCCGAGATAACGTCTGGTGATCGACGTCAATATTATCTAGAATGCCGATATGTTTCCGCGTTTGCCATTGAAGAAGTGTCTTACGAGTCATGTGAGAAGGTGCTGAGAAGGTGCAGAGAAGAGAACGTGAAGCGCTGCTGGCAGGTGTCTAACCATTGCTACTGACTGTCCTCGGATGCCAGACAGCTAGAGACGGCTCAGTGCCAGTACAAGCTTTCCACGCCAGGTAATTTACCCTTTCATCACGGACAGAAAATGC
Source organism: Antarctomyces pellizariae (assembly GCA_010623925.1). Taxonomy (NCBI): domain Eukaryota; kingdom Fungi; phylum Ascomycota; class Leotiomycetes; order Thelebolales; family Thelebolaceae; genus Antarctomyces; species Antarctomyces pellizariae. The sequence goes on from WCAA01000003.1 coordinate 330,755, forward strand.
GCGTCTGGCATTCCTTCCTCTCGTCTGAGATGGGCACAGCAGAGACCATACCCAAATTAAACGCGCTAAGAGTGTTATTATTGATATTAAAAGTGAGTGAGGAGCGCTTCCCCGTGGTCTTCTGCTGAAGCCACAACCACCGTGTAGGCATCGCTGCAAATCCACACAAATCTCCTGCCAATGCTCTACTAACCTTGACCAATCACCCGCCATTTCCAACTGTTTGGCAGTAAACAGGGGGTGATCTCCTACCAACCACACTAGAAGTGCTCTCTCCTCATGGGCCAACCAGTTCCGACCGACTTTTCCTCCACCAAGCACAACGCGCGAAGCGGTCCCGCCTTTCCACTGCCGCTGCAGCATGACATCAACGGCTTACAATTACATTTCTCCGGTCCACTTGGGCCGATCGATGATGAACTATGGATGCAGATCTATCCCCATAGGAACGCCAAGCGGACTGCCGCCCTTCCCCTGATGAGCCACTAGGTTAGATCCGGACGTGCCAAGAGTGGCCGAGAGGGCTCGGGTTCTAGAAACTTTGGAGTGGTTATGAGCCTTACTCTTTCCGTGCTAGACATTATAATCATTAAAGGCTCTATCGATCAGCTGTTTAGTCGGAGTCGGAGTTGGGCCCTTGATTACTTCTCATAGCGATCGGGAGTGACAGCGCCGTAGCGACACCAGTCTCATACCCGTTTCAACTTCCAGAATTATACTCAACTTCGGCCGTCAAAGAGAAATTGACATTCGAAACATCCAGGAGGAAATCCTGTTTGCGTCAAAGGGCCCGTGTACTTCTGGTCTGAAGACGGACATGTACTCTTCCTGCTCTTAATTTCTTAAACAAATGACAGCAAATCATCATATTCAACGGCTTTATTGACAAAAACTTATCTTTGTCCGAAATGAAGGGCACGACCGACAACATTGTTAAGTGGCTCTAGGTTAACGTGCCACTATCAAAAGTATGAAATATCTTTGATGGTCTAACGGTCATATTAGACCATCAAGGACCTCGGCCCATTCGCATGCGGTTAGTTTCCTTTCTGTTTCCTATTTCCACGACTTCGACTTTCGACCGTCGAGAAATGGATGCCTGACAAAGATGTCTGATCCGGAATCCTGAAAACTGTTTCACGTCGTCCTCAGGCCGGAGGTGGGGATTCGGTTTCTCAGAATGTAGCACATATTACGGTACCGCTTCAGCAGTGGCATGGTGGAAGCCCATCAGGCGTTTCAGCTCGCTGGGGCACATTGCCCCATGCCTTCGCCCATTTGGATGATTGAAAAATGTATGGTTGGTCTCTTCCTGTTTGCGTCCACGTGTCTTCAAAAATTCGACTCCTTCTCTTTCTCTTTATCGTGCAAGCCGTCGAGATGGTGCCTATTGATCGATCATGGCTTCTGAATCACCGTACCTAACTGAGAGACCATTCCTCTTCTTCTCAAGGACAAAAGAGAACAAGCGTCGATTAGAGGGAAATCACAACTGCAACCACTCGGCCTTACGAGTATGGAGCGAGATATTGTGAAACGTTCGATATTCTTCGCCCTCAACGAATCAAATCACTAAATAAGAACGCCTTTCAGTTTCAAGTCGAACTCTGAAGACGAGCAGTTCTTCTAGATCTTCTGACGCTAAAGCTTTACTTGGAAAGGCTTGCGTTAACCATCCAGGGCAAGTTAGATGTGGGACCGAGCATAAGCACCTTGACCTGGAGAACTGAAAGATTGCATATGCGTACAAGAATAAGTATGGTAAAGAAGTTCCGTAAGGCGTTTCTGATAACCTCGAATCGGTAAGTTTTGAGCAGCCACGACACTAGTATTGATTGATGTTGACTAGCAGTTGTAGTATATCAAAAACGAAACAAAGATCCCGCTCAATCTGACAGACAAGAAGCACCAGAGACCTTTTGCCGCGGCCAAGGTGTTCAGATCTGCTTGACTTTCTTTGGAAAGAAGATACACATTCATTCCACACTGAACGATTCTGACTTCAGTTTGCAATCTACATAGTGGCATTGGCAGGCATCGGTATAAAGCTCGGTTCTGTTACGCGCCTCAGAGTGTTATAGTGACAATGACGATAGCTTAAAGTATAAGGTTAGTATTCGTGCCAAGTATATAAGCCACAGACTAATATATGTAAAGGACGTCGAGGTATGGGCCATTCAAAGGCGTGATGGTGGGCTCAGCTTTAGAATGGATATATCGTTTGAGAATATGAAAGGTGCACGCCTTACTGATAAGCTGTGTCACGATTTCCTTCTTGTAGTGAAATAAGCCAATATGTGCGCGGAGTCTGAAACTGTCTGTCCCTGGAAACCAAAGTCTAAGTTCGTCGACTGTGTTCCTGTTCCTGGTACATGCATGGGTGAATGAAGCCTTTGAGAACATCACAGGCCTGCACCAACTGTTCCATCTTGAAATCATGCTTCCGGCTGGAAACCCCGGCATCCACCTCTTCTTCAAATCTTCGATTCGTTTTACTCCATTTTTACGCCGTATTGCGCGGCGTGGAAGTAGGCAACTTTCATTAACTCGTCCCTGGTCAAGGAATTCTGCGCTTAACCAACTTAAAGGGTGCGGATTACTGCCTATAATAGATGTCGAGGCGGATTAAACAAGCTCGACGGCGAGTCCGCACACTCCAGCCTCATTGGCATTTCGAAACTGACAAGAACAAAGAGTCCGTACGGGTCGGCTGCACAGAGGAACCAGATCGCCGACCACGGATATTCTGCAGTGTTCACCAAAAATCATCTTTCTTAAGTACTTCGCTCGCCGGGCACAAAAACTTAGAGTGAGCGCGCTCGACGAGCAAATATATAATGGTTCAAGAGGCGCCCATCTAGCATTCTTCTTGGGAGATTAGAAATCCAGGGGCGTAAGCGTGTTAGATAACTGACTTCCCATCCAGTAGAGTCGCTGTTATAGAGGCATTATACCCAGCAAATCCCATTCAATCCTCAGTGTTCACTACTTCAAAGGCACTTGTCTGCTTTATTGCTGAATCAGAGATAAAAATCACCTTGAGAAGAACGAAGCGCGATACTACAATAAATATGCCAACCAAGCTCAGAAGAGGAGACTTTGCTCAGTAGGTATCGGTCCGAACGACTGCCTTGGTGGCTGGGACTAAGTAGCTCCGGCCGCTGGTGGAATGGATTTGAAGCTTGCACAAGTGCTTAAAAGATCCGGTGAAATACAAGAGAAACAAGTCATTCACACATCATTGACAATGCCTTTGACCTGTTCCTTTGAAGAGTCCTTCCATACTGTGCAGCTTACTATAATAATAACTTTCTTACGCCGTTGGGGGATTTTGGCCATGCGGCACCTCTATGATACGTTTTTAGGGAGAAAATAGAAACCTCGTGGGTGACAAAAATGCGTCTCATCTAGGGCCTGGTGTACAGCCTATAATTTGGCAACTTTCACTGCAAACTCGCATCGGGCCGAGACGTTTGCAACAAAGTAAAATACACTACTTGTTGTGCTTTGCCTTTTGCTGAAAGAAACCATATCACTGATCCAGTAGTAGCTTCACGATTGGGAGGCCAATATCGCGGATCTTGCTGCGACTTTCCAGGCACCCAGTTCTTTTGCGTGTCTCCTGAGTTCTGATATGACGCAGGGCAGTCTAATCACGTTGAGGTAGCAGGTCATGGGTAGGTCGCGGTTGGCGTGTCTCTCGCGACCTTAAAGTCGATGCGTATAGGCTGGAACTGAATGAGTTTTTCAAAAGAATCATCGTTGGCTGTTTGGACCCATATGTTGAAGTTGTCGGTTTCTCCTTGTCCTGTTCTATGTAGGGCCAACGATGCGGAGAAGGCCAAGGTAACTTGCAAATGTGGCTAGGATAGAATCAGGACCTGCTGAATCTTATTCATGCTCATGAAAAGTGGCAATATAAAAACTCAAGTGAAATTCAGCAGAACAGACGTCGCATTCTCATCTCCAAATGTGATAAACATTGAACTCTCCAGCACAGCAAATTAGTGTCCCAGCCTAATCGTTTACGCGGAGGCTAACAAGCTTGTTCTATGCGCTCCATGTGTGGAAAATCTGGTCATCGACGTAGGATACGTAGTCTTCGTGTCTTTCTTATGTCCACGTCGTGCATCCTGCTCCTGCTCAATGTCTTTCGTGTCCACCTTGATTTCCTGTGTCGACGCCTCTCTGTATACCTTCGTGACTAATCGCATGGCGATAGATCACACAACAGTGTGTTTGACTCTACACGTTATTGCTAATTTGGTATTTAGGGCCTGCACGGGCCCTGAACACTGCTGACGAACTGCTGTTGCAGTCTACCGAGGTACTTCGTAATTTAGCTAGGCGCAAGCCCTAGGCCTGGCGCTACGCCATTAATTGAGCCTCTCCTTCCATCTCACAGCTTTACCTCGTCTGTCTCAAAAAAATGTGGTACACGCCATTGTCGGAGTCAGGATGTTGTTGAAATGGTATGCGAGTCTGGCAGCTGGCGCCATTGTTGCCATCACAGTGCCCTCGATTGCTGGATCAGCTCTCTCTTCAAGGACCCAGGAACAAAATGCCAGTCAGCTTGCTGCATCTGATCAGAAGTTGGAATCACTGTTTCCAAACCACTTCCCTCAACTAAGATCTGGCGACGTCGCAAATAACGGCCAGTTTCCAATGCCATTATGCCATGGCTTCAAGTTGGAGGAGGCCACAATCGACCAGCTTCAAAACGCAATGAATAAAGGCACTTTGAGTTCTATGAAGATTGTAATGTGCTATCTGCAGAGGATTTATCAGACCGACTCCTACCTGAGGTATGAGGCTTACGCATTGCCGCAACACCGACTGACTCGATTCCAGGTCCATCATGGAGGTGAATCCAGATTTCCTTCAAATTGCAGAAGCACTTGATCGCGAGCGCGCTCAAGGCTGCGTCCGTGGCAAGCTGCATGGAATTCCATTCATTGTGAAGGACAACATCGCTACGAAAGACAAAATGGAGACAACGGCAGGGTGCTGGGCGCTCTTGGGATCTGTCGTCCCAAGAGATTCGCACGTTGTAAGGAGCCTCAGGGAAGAGGGTGCGGTTCTGATGGGCCACGCAACTCTCAGTGAATGGGCAGACATGCGATCCAATTATTACTCCGAGGGCTATTCAGCTCGAGGTGGTCAGTGCAGAAGTCCATACAACTTGACTGTCAACCCTGGTGGCAGCAGCTCTGGGAGTTGTGCAGCAGTTGCTGCGAATTTGATCACTTTTGCGCTTGGTACTGAGACTGATGGAAGTGGTGAGTTGTTTCTGCCGATTGGTATCAATTATGGTATTAACGGTTCAGTCATCAACCCGGCCGAGAGAAATGCTCTTGTAGGAATTAAACCCACGGTCGGCCTGACGTTTCGAGCTGGGTGGGATTCTTAATTATTGACAATGTGACAAGGCTAATTCCGTCAGGGTCATTCCGGAAAACCACAACCAAGATAGTGTAGGCTGTCTGGCTCGCACAGTTCGCGATGCAACCTACTGTCTTGACGGCATCTATGGCAAAGATGCGCGTGACAGTTACACCCTCGTTCAAAAGGCTCCAGCCGACGGATTTGCTCAATATCTCGCGACGAAAAAGGCACTTAAAGGCGCCGTATTTGGTCTCCCATGGCTTAGCTTCTGGCGATATGCTAGTGAAAATCAGCAGCAGCAACTTTTAGAGGTCGTCAATCTCATAAAATCCGCTGGTGCAACTATAATCAATGGGACTGAGCTTCCAACCCACGCAACCATTGTCAGCCCAGATGGCTGGAACTGGGACCATGGCACAACACGAGGATACCCCAATGAGTCAGAATACACGTATATAAAGGTGGACTTTTACAACGACATCAAGGCATATCTTGCCGATCTTGGAAACACCGACGTGAAGAGCCTCGATGACATTGTCAAGTTCAACAATGAGAGCGGGGAGGAAGGAGGACTTCCAAACGTGCATCCTGCGTTCCAATCCGGTCAGGATGGTTTCGATGCGTCTCTCGCATCGAAGGGCATAATGGACGAATCCTACTGGCAAGCTCTGAACTTTTGTCATAAATCGACACGGGAGGACGGCATCGACGCAGCTCTCCGCCATAATGGCAAGAACCTAACCGCGCTCCTCGTCCCACCGGATGTCGCACAGTCGATTCAGATCGCCGCTCAGGCCGGCTACCCTGTGGTCACACTACCCGCTGGCCTGAACCCCGATACTGGAATGCCTTTTGGGTTAGCACTTATGGGGACCGCATGGAGCGAGAGCACCCTAATCCGCTATGCAAGTGCGATCGAGGATTTGCAACTCACGAGCAAGACGAGATACAAGAGAACCAGCCCCAAGTATTTTGGCTACCGCGAAAAGAATCTCCCTGTAAATAACGTCTAGGCAGATGGACGTGATGAGTTCTTGTCAACAGGCTTTAAAGCCGTCTTGTTACCCTTGCACACATCCATGCTATCAAGACACTTCCTAAGGCAGGTTCCATCTAACCCATATATCTCACGTCGAGTTGAGTTCTGGCGGTGCGGCGAAGAGTACCCGTTTCAAGTACTATCCGAGAGATATGTGATGGACTTGGGCCATTTTTAGGTGATTTTGCCAGAACGCCCACCCTGGCATGAACTGAGCAGAACGATATGTCTAAATTGTGTTGAGTAAGGTATACTGTCTTCCAGAAACGTCTAGCAGTTGATTTGTGAGAATGCCTGGCCAGCCTTGGCATGGCCTGAAAGTAGTACGTCCACTTTGTCGGTTTAGGCGCTGGAGGCACAAACCGTAGACGGGAAGGCATACGAGACACAAAAACCAAAAACGAGAGGTAATAACCAACGGCCAGGTCAGCTACAGATGAAATAACCGATAATGAAGAGAAGAAAGGGCTCAAACGGCATATGTGCCCCTGTCTTTGTCGCGTTTCCAGTGTCTCGTTTACATTGTCTTGTTTCCAGTGGCTCGTTACCCGTTTCAGCCCTCTGGTATCTTGTCTCTCGTCCGGCGCATAGATTTGGTGGCAAGGGTGACAGTCTATAAAGCTTGCTTATTGGCAAGCGAATTGAGAGGCTCCAAAGTCATCCTGTCTTTTCATCCGTCTCGCACGTTCATCATATCAGGCAACTTGGAGGCAGATTTTGCTTGTCAGCCAAACATTATCACTTTTTAAACGCCGCCCAAAGCACGATCGAATTTCGAGTTCCACAGAGAGCGGCCATTTGAAATATTTTACTTAGGGTGGCGGCGGCCCATAACCAGAAGCAGACTTGTGAAAGCCACGATGAGAAATCAGACTCTAGTAATCCAAATGTCGACACCTGGCATCAACATTCGCTAGACGGCTGCACAATCTGGGGCAAAATTGCTACATTGATTATAATATCTATTATTTGTTTTCTGAGAAAAGTCTTTGATGGTCTAACGGTCATGATTTCCGCTTGTCATGTGACAAAGCGCGGGAGACCGGGGTTCGACTCCCCGTCAGAGAGAATTGCCTCTCTGAGCTCATGCTCAGAATATCCTTTTGCATTTTTGGGGTGACGGCCGTGCCTCTCCAGTCTTTCGCTTCTGCTCCTTCCGCCACGAAGAATAACGGGCCGTTCATTCCCAGATGGCACGAGAAGTATGAGTGTTTTGATTGCCTCTGCCTCAACAACGACGTGGAACGAATGAAACAGCTTACCCATCATATGTTTCTTGATTCGAAACTTCACTAGAAGCTCTTAAGATCGCTAACTCGCTTCCTCGTCAACTTCTTCTCTGTCCACTCCGAACCTTCGTTCACCGTCGGAGTCTTGCCAAAAGACATAGCTTCTCTTCCAGTAATCACCTATCGTTTCGTCCTTCCGATACACGCCAACATCTCGGTCTTCCCTCACCATACAACTCTACGTGACAAACGCGCTTCTGTTTCACGACACACGAAAATCGACTTATGCTGCAGCTTCAACGTATAAAGAAGTTGCCATTGGCTGAAAAGATTCTAATGTTGCAGATGCTCGTCCTCGCCAATTTCCATTGGCCGAAAAGGCAGCAGACTTAAAGCCACGTTTCGCCAAGAGATGCACCAGCACCTCTTCCCGCCACTTCCCAACTCCTCAAGTCCAATCAATTTCCACCAAAGCCACGAGCTCAGATCCTATAAGAACTCTCTTCTGTCACCATCGCGTCTATCCTTCGCGTTCATACACGCGACAGAAGCGTGTTGTCTTGCAGTCTTCTGGGGTACGTACGCTAGTATTTTGCACCCATGCAGCACTACCTCAACCCGAAGATTCAGCCCGAGTCACGACTTTCCAACCAGAGATTCCGGAATCTTGGCTACTTTGCATGGTGTTGTTGTGAGGTATTTCTCGTGTGCCCTTCGCGACGCACCAGCTGCGAATCCGAGTCCCCTGCACTACCAAAGACTCACTCTAGCGGAGATCGAGTTGATCAACGGCGAGTCCTAGAAATAGGGCATGAATAATAAGAGGTCGGCAGCTGGACATGATAGGATTTTCTCGTTTTGCCTCTCTGTCACCGTTTTATATCGACATACCCTCATAGCATTGTTGATTGATTCCATGAGCTTTTTCTCTCTATACAATCCAATGCCTATCAAACCAACAAAGCAATCTTTATATAAGTCAAACACTTCATAGTTTTATAACAAAGAATCTCCACTCTACCGCCTAGTTTGTGCGATCTCGTCAGCCGTGTTTCTCATTGCATTCGGTCCAAACGAAATCTGTTTGCCTCAGTCAGAATGGACTTCAATCCACCCATCCTTCGCATATGCCAGAACGAGCAGATTCGCAGGCGACTCTTCTCGCATCTTTCAAACGACGATCTTGCTGCCTTGCGTCAAACCTCTCGCGCCTTCGCCAACTTTATCACCAAGGCCCTGTTTGCTTCTATCAGGTTGACCTTCTCGCCAACTTCATTCACACGACAATGCCGACTTAAGGCATTACGAAGGATAGGTCACCATGTCAAGCATTTTACGTTCAGTATGCACCATAGTGAAGCGACATTCCTGCCGCCATTGTTGAATCCGAGGACGGGCCAGGAGATCAACTTTCTCTACACGCCACATACTTCGCTGGCTAGTGAGATAGAGAGACCGAAGTATGGAACTAGTGACCTCGGTGACTATCTTACGCAGCAATACCCGGCCATCTTCCATGCCGCCACCAATGTCCCAACCTTCATCAGAGCATTGAGCTGTATGCCAAACCTCGTGCATATCAGTATTTCCTGCCCGGATCAAGTGACTGTAGAACGATACAGGAGATCAGCTGTCGACTACGCTTTAATTTCCTTCCGCATAGCAATCGAGCGTGCCGAGCTTCCGCAGCTTTCAAAGTTCTCCCTCGCCATCCATCCCGGAGCACTGTTGTATCTCCATCCCACGCCTAACTTCGGCGCCAGTCCATCGGCCTTGAGAAGATGGCGACAGATCAAGAACCTCAAGCTCTCTATCGACTCATGGTCCTTCGATAACGCTCCAACCGACCACCTCAAGCTTTTGACAAACTACCTCCGTGTCTTCTCTAGCACAATTGAGAAGTTGACATTCCATTGGCACGGCGCTCGTGGTCCTTGTCCACTAACCACCGCCTTCTGTTCCTCCCGTCCAAGCTCGCCCAGCTCCTCATCCAGCCCAACAGCAACAAACCAGAAACTATTCGCTGAGATCACGTCTTCGATGTCGCCTCTCCCTCTCACGCCCAGCCCTGGCCCATTGCAGTTTGGCAGGCTGAGGAGGGTGCATGCGAGGAATACCTATGTAACAGCCCACCAGGTCTCAACCTTCATCTCCTTCCACGGCTCGACCCTCAGATCCCTCGACTTTGACAACGTCGTCCTCACATCCGGGACCTGGGATGATGCCTTGGCACCTCTTGGTGGGATGAGTTCTAAAGAAGCGGTGTGGGAAGCTAGACACTCGGGTAACTTCACCGGTCTCGGAACTGCTACTGATCCCTTGGCTTCAAGCCTCACTACGCCGGTGGAAGAGGAGCGTGATCCTTTCTGTTGGGAGCCAAAAGTTACCACGTCCGCTGCCACGAGGGAGTTGAGAGATAGCTTTATTGAGCAACACATCGCCCAAACTCCTTCGCACGTTAACATCCATAAAAAGTATCGCCGCCGTCGCCGTCGTCGCACATCAAGCCCTCCGCGTCCACCGAGCCTTAAGCACCAGGCTAGTAGTTTGCTTGGGAAGTTGAAGAAAGAGGCGAGTCAGAGTAACTTTTTTGGGATGTTTAAGCATGTTAATGAGAGTGGTAAGAGTAGGCAAGAGATTGAGGTGGTGGATGAACATGTCTTCCTTATGGCGCCTGCTCATAAGAGAGAGATGCCGGCGTTGGAGATGGCGCTGGAGAGTGTGCCGGAGCTTAGATTTCCGACGCCTGCTCAGGAGACGTTCTTAAAGTCGGCGACTTATAATCCCGCTCAGAGCAGAGGGTTGGTGACGCCACCTAAAACGCCGCCTAGAAGGAACATGCCGATGGTGGAGGATGATGATGCCACGTCAAGGAGCCAGATATGGGAGTTCGATCGTCCACGCTCGGACATCTCTTATGATCCTCCTTTGCCAGCGACTACCTACTCACCTACGTACACCTCTCCTACCAGAGACAATGAATATATGCATCCAGCACTGAGACAGCAAATTGCTATCACGCCGCCGGAGTCCCCCTCGCCTCTTCTCCCTTCAACACGCTATGTTCCGAACACTGGTACACCACAGTCTGAGGTAGGGCGATTGTTGAAGTTGAGTCCGACGAGGTATCAACCAGTCCCTGCAAATAAAGCCGAACAATCACCTTGCCATAGGATTCAGGAAAGGAGGGTTTATGGCCAGCCACTCTCTCCCATCTCCCTCCCTTCGCTGACAAGATACCCTCCGAATTCGCCCTCCGTATATTCCACAACCACACATGGAGGTATGGTAGGAAGAGGGGGAGAGACGCCTTGTACACCTTGGCCATCGATCATGCCCACTGTCCCTCCAAATATGGGCATGAGGAGTCTAACACCAACACCTGCTCCTCTTAACCCAAAGCTTCACCTCCTCGCCGATGTCCAAGGCAACCAGAGAGACCTCGCCAGAGAGACTCGGTACCAAGAGTTAACCCGCAACCCTGAACTTCGAGAGGAAACTCTTAGATCTGCTAAAGAGAGACTACTGGGGAGACTGGGAAGGAAATACAGTCAGGGCAAAGAAAAAGAGGAGGCTAAGGTAGAGAGGCATAGGAGGAATAGGAGTGCCGAAGAGATACAGAAAGCTGTTAGAGAGGAGATATGGAGTGGTTGCTGCTCTGGTGAATGGGACAGGGATGGCCTTGAGAGGGGAAGGATTGGGGAGGGGGGCGTGGTTGAGAGCACCGTAGGAGAGACGAGGGATAGGAGTGTGTTGGTTCCGTTTATGGTTATACGTTAAGTGGTTGGTGTCCCACGAAAAAAGAATGAGATTCGTTTAAATGGATGGCGTCTGAGAGAGGAGTCGACGGTTGGACCGGGCTTGGTGTTGGTGGTTGGAGTAGGACTTATTGGACGCTCGTTCAACTAATACGATTTTCCCGATATGATGTTTATTGTCACCCTTTATATAGTAGATCACAAGTCAACGTATATAACTTTACATAGCATATTTCTGCCACATCCAACAATAGCGTCCTTCCTATCGTCCAATTAAAAGGCAGCTGGTCGACGAAACCCACTAGTCTTTCGTCCTAGAAAGATTTCTACGAACCTGATCGTCGACACCAACTTACCAACTTGATGCTTGAATTGAGCCAATCAGATTTGAGCTTGCCAGAAACGACGGCGTGGTGCAGAGATCACTTTACAGGGAAAAGCAGCGTGAGCTATATAGTTGGTCTCTTGCATCAAGTCGGTGCACTACTCCAGGAGGAACGAATAAAGGGTCGCCACAAGTGGTGTCTCGCAGTTTAATTATTATAAAAACCTAGCACTCGATTAACCAGCAATCAGGATGAAGCGGCCGAAGAACGACAAGTTGGAGAACGCCGCACATCTCCATTTCCTGCATCACCGTTAAGAGGTCTATCTTCAACGCCTCAAGAAACTGAGGACAGATTTTTAGAACAGTGGAAAGGACTGGAGAGAGGACTTGAACAGCCTAGCAACGAAGCGAAACTGAGAAGGTGGAAAGGAGATTAAAGGCCGCTGCATACTTGAGGGAACCCCCTACTCCTCCGGCAGATAGCAATGTGATAATGTTCCAAATGAGGGTTCAAAAATTTCCCAACTTGTAGAGAGAGGAGGGCAACCGCGATGAGGTGCGCTCTCGCTTAACTCCGGCTCGACTGTTTCTGCAGTACATGGTTGCTTAGGTACATAGCAAGTGACTTAATGACCGCATTCCTAACAAAGAGAAGCCGCGCCAGGCGGCCTCCCAGTCGGCTGAGAGTTGTGAGGTACCATTCAGAATGAACCCAACATTGGAGGCTAGTTAGTCCCTTGAGAACGGCATCTTTGACACTTTTACCAGCTCTCATACGAACAATTAGCTCTGCCGGAATTGCCCAACCCTAACCCTACCCAGTGAAAATTCACCGAAATCGTAGTATCGGCTATTCACATAACGCTGACTCACCAAGGGCGCCCACAGCGTTGGTCACAGGTGGGTTGAAGCCTGTGACGCCGCCATAACATAACACAATCGTAATCGCTGGACCAGCGTACGCCCAACTCGGGCGTCCGGGCACCACAGGTGGCTCATTGCGCTAGTGCGCTAAACCTTCTAAATGCAAAGAGGGTGGCCAATAGTGGCGTAGCCAGGCTAGGAGTTGAGATGCCGAGCAGCCGCGCAAGAGAGGGGAGATGGATAATACGCTCGCGGGCTCGTGAAAGTGGTGAGGGTAATGAATTCCAATGATGCCACTCTAAGAATGGCACACTTTATGTAGCAATTTACCAATTGACGAACTGCCATCCCAGTAGTAACTAGTTGAGAACTGACTACTCTTCGTATCATATGTATGCTCGCCTGACTCGCTAACTAGTTTTCATGTAATACAACCAATGCCAAACACACTTCCCACCCTTCTCTCACTTCCTTCTTTCCCAAAGTTACACGCTCGCTTGGAAGTTCCGCCATTCGCAGGAACATCCGCTGTTTCCTCCATCAAAACCTCCGAGGCTGACATCGCTATCATCTTTGAAACTCGACGGCGCTTGGTTGATAAGCGTGCCGCCGAAACCGCGAAATTCCGGCCTGACTTTCCCGCTCCCAGCTATAGGTATCCCCCTAACATCCAGCTCATAACAAAAAACCCCTTTCGTCTTCGGATTCCCACCGTGGCGGTCGACTTTGATCGTTACGGGATAGGGGAAGGATCCAGGTTGCTCCTCGAACGTGCCTATTTCGGTGCTGTTGTGAGCGTCGACGTCGAAGTTCCCACCTACCATGCGGGCGGATGTGCCACGATTCGTCCATATCTGAACTACATAACGAGTCTCTGCCCATGAACACCGCACCCTCGCGCTCCCCTTCGTACTTCCCCCCGCAAGATCATCAGGCACCTCGCCGTTCTGCTTGGCTAAATCGGTAGAGTTCAGCAGCGCAGTGCTCTTCAGAAAGATACTCCTCGTGTAATAAGTATAAAATGCGTAATTCTCCGTCGGCAAACCTCTATCAAACAACCTTAACGGCTGTTGAGACAGAGACGTAGGGAAGAGGTTCGCTGGTGCCGCTGTGCCATCCTCCGCCTTTGCCGGAGGAGGGATTGTGGACTTCAAATCGTCGAAGTTGGACTTACTGGAGTTGGAAGGGGAAGCGGTGGGAGATTGGCGGCGGCTGAGTCCTTGCTCGCTGGTAAGTGGTTGGCCCTTGTTGACCACGGATTCGGGTTTAGAGTCTGACAATGGAAGATCGATGGAGAAGGTGGGATCGAGGAGGCTGATATAGAAGGGCGTCGCTTCGCCGGATTTGTTGTCTGAGACTACGCCGTCGGTTGTGTTGGCTAGGAAAGTGATTTCCTTGACATTTGGTGGTTCAGGCGATGGGAAGAAGGTTAAAGCGTTTCTGGCCTGCAGGAGGAGACGCTTAATCAAGCTTCCTGCCGTGACGGGATTTCCCGCCATCTCGACGCCAACTGAGCGCTTAGTGGGCAAACCAAAGGTTTGATTGGCGGCGGAACTGTTATCCCATTGCACCAGCAGCCTTAGATTAGGTTGACTCGGCTGATTCGGCTGAACGCTCGCATGCAACTCCTTTGGTAGACTGCATGACCATACAGTCTTGGGATATACGCAGCCTGTATTCTCAACCACATTCTCCGGCGCAACAACCGTGCTCACACCCGTAAACATCGGTGGGAAAGCAGTGAGGTTTATCCACTGACTCGGCACCTGTTCCTCATCCTTCTTTGGCTCCGGCCTTAGCTGGGTAACGAGGACTATCACCACGATCAGGGCAATGATAAAAGCAAGAACTCCCCCAAGCCAACAACGTCTTCTACGACGGCCTTCAGCGCCACCACGGCCATAACACCCTCGCTTCGGGAAGCACCCTCTCCCCCGCCACAAACCCCCCGCACGATGTCCCACAGAGTCCTCCTTCTCATGCCTTCTCCGCTTCGCCTCGATCTTCCTCGCCCTCTGTGCATCAGCCTCAAGGTCTATGGGGTTAACATAGCTATTACCCGTCCTACTCGGCAATGCCGCCGGGTACCCACAGTTCAGGTTTATAACACGACGCACGCTCAATGGTGCTGGTGTAAGAGGGACTTCATCCATCGGTATCGCGCCTGTGGACGTCATTGCTGCTTGCAAGCCAGGACTAACAGGTCCTGGACTTTGAGGTTGTTGATGCTGGGTTGGGGAGAGGTGAGAGGGTGGGTAGATAGCCCTTACTCTTAGTTGCGGAGAAGCAGCGGAGTAAGGCGGCGGTGCTGTGCTCGGTGCTACGCTGTGAGTTTGCGACGTAGCATCAAAAACGCGCACAATGGGTATCTCGGGTTCTTGACTCGACATCGTCGCCGATTTCAAATTCAGTGCTCCTCGTGGCGGGCTCAACTGCCTTATAGTCGGTACTGAAGCTGAGTACGGGTTAAATGATTGTGAAGCCACGGACTGAGTCCTCTGCCTCGAAACCAGAGGGCTTTCGGGTAACAAACTTGATGCTTCAAGAGCAGCTTGTTCACGTTGTCTATCCGCCTCTGCTTCGGCTGCGAGACCGAGCTCGTTTTGAAGGGTGTCGCCGAGCATGAATGGTAATGTGCCGCCTTGAGTCGAGGTTGATGGCTGGGTGCGATGTGTATGCACGCCATCTTTTTCTCCGGCGTTCGATTCAGCCCAGTCATGTTTATCGTCCAGCGTGTTGCCGTTGCTCCGCCATGCATCACCTCCTATTGTTGTAGCGGTCACTGGTGACAATGCCTTCTCCCACACATGATTATTGTTATTTGATTGATTTGTCTCTGTCATGAAATGAGCAGGAATCTGTGGTGGTAAGGATCGTTCCTCCCTCGGCGCATCAGGTGCTGCTCCCGGATTCGGCGTCTTCATAAAGGGAGACACGATGGTATTCCACCACCCGAAGGACGTGCGGCTGCCGTTAGGCGAAAGGTTTGTCTGAACTTTTAACCTATTGCCGCCAAGAATTGAGCTTGATCGAGTCTTTCTCGTCAGGATTGGGCTCTCGTCCTCTTCAAAGACAGTGGCTGTTGACGTTATCCTTGGCTTTTTCTTAGTCAGAATAGGTAGTGCGTCGTCTTCGTCAAATATTGTGTCTACAGAGTCACGTATCTGCTTCCTATTCCGGAGAGCTCGCGGTATTTGCGGCATGGGTGGTGCGTCGGTTGCTGAAGCCTTTGGAGGAGAAGCGTAGAAGGATGAGTTTGCAGGTCGAGAATAAATGCTGGACGTGATTCTCCGCTTTTCTGGCGTTGTGGCACTTGCCGTATCTGGAGACCAGTATGAAACTTCTGCTGCGGCAGGAGTAATCATTATTTCGGGGGTTCCTGGTGGTTGCAGGTTGTGCGTATATGATGAATAGTTTGCTTGAGCAGGATGTTGCTGTGGAATGATAATATCTGGGCTGAATTCATGCTGATTCATGGTCGCCGACGGTATCGCCATCCCAATCATGATAGGCCGGTCGCAGGGGGAGAGGTCGTTCTGAAGATCGAGATTCGGTTGCTCTTGTGTTCTGCGACTTCCCAACCCTCGGCTGAGGCCTGCTGGTTGAGATGCACTCCCTCCGAATAGGTTATTCCAGAAACCGACCTGGGGACCCGTTGGTTTCGGTCTCTCCAGAGCTTGCAACGCAGCTAGGTCAATGAATCTTGTGCCTAAAGGCGTCGGCTGCGGGGGCCTCACCTGCCCTTGATCTGATACCGCAATAGCCGGTGCACCACGATGTCTTGAGAAGTTTGTGTTGACCTTCAGGCCAGCCTTTGCATTCTGCTCTCTTTGCCTCGCTCTTGACTTCTTTCTTATTGGAGATTTGCCAATCATGTATCGTCTCGACTCGCGGTTCTTCGGTGCGTTGCTCGGTATTGGTGGTGCTTCCATGCTTCCGGAAGCTGTTGGCCATTGCGTCAATCTCGCCAGATTGTCTGGCTTGTTTACAATCCTCAGTATCTCCTCATCGTCGTCTGAGATTTCATAGTCGTCACCGTCGTCGTCGAATGGTGAGCTGAAAGGATCATGGTTTTGTCCGCGTTCTGGGGTCGCTTTTTGTTGCTGCTGTCTCGAGTCCTGTGACTCTGCTGGCCGTGCTTTGCTCATCTTGAAGGCTGCCCCTATTCTGCTCGCTGTTGATATATGGCAATGATGTAATCGCTACCAGCGTGGGTGCAGCCGCCGATATAGTTTGGCCTGCGTTATTGATGTGCAATGATCCAGGTTGTGGGAGCGGCGATGAGGAAGATGGAATTGTACAAAGACAAAGGCTGTTGTGACTCTAGTCGAGTAAAGAACGTGCGTCGAACAAAGCAGGTCGTGATGAGAGGGTTTGTAACGGCGACTCGACGGTGACCGTCAGTGGCTCTGTGTTGCTTGAGGCTTTGTTGATTTGGTCGTTGCTTGTCTTACGGATGAGAACAAGGCAGAACAACACGGCAACAAAACTGTAGGAGCTCAAATCACAACATGAACAACAGAAACAATAGAAACACAGCAAGAACTATTAGTGTCCAAGAGGAGAGAGAGAATAAGAAGAGGTAAAAAGTGGTTTGAGATTTAGTGATCACGGTACTCCATGGGAGAGATCCGTAGCCGCGTGCATGCCACCAGGAGGGCTCTTCCACGCACTTCCTAGGCCGGCAGTCTAAGTTTATCCTACAAGGGGTCGTTCTTCACGCTGTTCATTGAGTGGCTGCCACACATATTGAAGCTACTCGACTCATCGTTGTCGATGGCAGATCGTTGGACAGCAGGACATAGGCGCCTCGTGTCTCGATCTGGCTGGCTGGCGAATGAGCTGGCGCTTAAGGTCAAACGCTGAACTCCTGCCGAGCGGAGGCAACATGATGGTTGGCTACTGAGAGTCGACCCTGAAAAACAGCATCACGTGGCTGTGAGGTCGGGCACGTTATTGTCCGATAAAATGTCTGGGCGCCGTTGTTCTGTTGGAGTCTGGGTGACTTGCAATTTCAGTGACAGCCTCACCCTAAAGTGACGTATCTGTCATAGAAGTTGAGGTAACCCTACCATGAGCCAATAGCATGCTCCAGGACACAGTCAGTAATCTAAGCCACCTTGCAGCTTTCTTACTTGTGCTGATACGGAAATGACAACGCCATCCATAAGTGGTGAGCACATATCAGCCGCTCCTTTTATGCACCGTCTCAATAACCTGAATGGAAATTGCTGTGACCTGATTCTGCGACTGTGACCTTCTGAAGTATCTTCAACATGGCAAACAAGCTTGTGTCTTTTTTTATGCTTTAAACATCCTTGTTTTGGTGTTAGGACTCAGTCAAATCTCGACTCTCTCAAGCCTCAGTTGGTCCGAGCGCCAACATTTGTCTGAGGTGAACCCCATACGAGGCTTGGCGGCTTTCTGGACTTTTGGGCCCACGCTCAATGGAATTCCACTAGCCATCACTTCCCCAAGCTAAACTCTACCACTAAGACCTGATCAAATCGACACTCGTTTATACCCCATATTCATCGACCTCTTCGAGGCATATAGTGTGTAATTTGAGATCTTCGACTACGTTCAGCAGCGTGCCCTTCCGAAAAGCAGAAACATCCCCCTGTATTGATTCGTGTCCCAAAAAAAGTCGAGACCTCGATCCTCGATCCCTTATCTCTCGACACTTCGATACTTCGACACGGCACGCTTGACCGACCTACCAGGACTCAATCAGACGGTCCTGGCCATCTGGTAGTTAATACGCTACCGTCACCGTGGCTTCCTCCAACCCAATCTCGACGTCGTCTTCGTCGCTGAATACCTCATTCTCGCATCGGAGACGACGCTCCTCTGCGGCCACGCCTCAGAACCTCAACGTTTACGACGCCAATAATAACCCGTCGCGCAGTGGCAGCAGCACGCTCGCGCCCATCCCAGGTAGATACTCTCAAGCACAGCTATTAAAGCGCAACAAGTCTGACATGACTGCCCCAGGAACCCCAAACGTTGCCATGTCTCTGTCCAGATCGCCGTCACCGAACCAGGACGGCGGCTGGTCCAGCCCAGGCTTGACTGCCAGCTATGGCGACACCAGCGGAAGATCGACGCCAGCAAATATCTCCAACGGAGCAAATGACCAGAGCTGGAACGGCCAAAGAAACAAGAGCGGAGCAAATGGATATCCAGCTTTCGCGACCCAGAACAACCAGGGTTTCTTCAGGAAGCACTATCGCAACATCTCAAACAGCCTGCCTAGCTTTTCGCTGTCCGCCGAGGATGAGAAGATCGGTCTCAAGGAGAAGCCTGGCAAGAACAGACAGTGCCTCCCAAGTAGAAACGGCAAAATTGGCCGCAGACTGCATAGCGCTGCCGATTTCGTTTGGCGTAACAAGGGTTGGGCGATGGCTCTGTTGGGTGTATTTCTTTTGTGGATTCTGTACTGCACTACTCGTAAGTCCTATACAAAACTCCTCTATGATTTCTGAGCTAATAACCATAGCACTCCGCTACTATCGTCGCAGAGCTTATTACCTGGGTGGTGGTAAGAAGTTTGTAATCATCTTGGCTGCCAACCAGGGCGGTGGTGTTATGGAGTGGAAGGGCCCAAGAGAGTGGGCTATCGAGCGCGACAGTGTGCGCAATAAGGTCAGATATGCCAAGAGATGGGGATACGATCTGGAGGTTGCCGATATGAGCACCAAGAAGCGTTACGCACACGAGTGGCGCGAGAGTTGGGAGAAGGTCGATTCGATCAGAAATGCGATGATCAAGTATCCAGATGCTCAATGGTAAGGCATTCATGACTGCGCGTCGCATTAGTCAGTACTAACGAACCTTAGGTTCTGGTGGTTGGATCTCAACACTTTCATCATGGAGCCATCCTACTCCCTGCAGAGCCACATCTTCAACAACCTCAAGGGCAATACATACCGCGACATCAACCATTACAACCCACTCAACATCAGCCACCCCTTCACTGAGCCACACTTGACCGACGAGGAGTTATCCCCCGTCGGTGACAACAAGGCCAGTTCCATCAATCTCGTCATTCCACAAGATTGCGGTGGCTTCAACCTCGGGTCCTTCTTCATCAAGCGTGGCGCCTGGACTGACCGTCTCCTCGACATCTGGTGGGACCCTGTCAGTTATGAGCAGAAACATATGGAGTGGGAGCATAAGGAGCAAGACGCGCTCGAGTTCCTCTACTCGGTTCAGCCGTGGATCAGAACCAATACCGCGTTCATCGAGCAGCGCAAGGTCAACTCTTTCCCGCCTGATGCTTGCAAGGATAACGGTATCGATAAGCAGATCCATTATGACGAGAAGGATAGAGACTTCTTGGTCAACATGGCCGGATGTGAGTGGGGTCGCGATTGCTGGGGAGAGATGTACAACTATCGCGAGAAGAGTAATCACCTGAACCGCAACCCATGGGAGTTGTTCAAGGAGGAGCTTATCACGCCGCTCTGGTTCAAGCTTACGGGCCAGAGAATCAGAATCTAAGCGGTCCAGTCACTTTACGACGGACTTAAGTTATTGAGGGCGGATGATTATGCGTCCACACGGACGCCGGCCGCCCAGGAGCACGATACCCACGCCCTTTTCACGCCTGGAGGTCCTTTTCGCACCTAATGCATCTCGCCGGGCAATGATGAGCACGCCTTACGACGAGAAAATCCTACGATAAGGGAACGACCAGCTGTGAAGATTACATTCGCTTCCACAAATACACCTGCATAATGATGATGTGGCATCACAGAGACACAAATGCGGCATTTCTGCGATGCGTGGACGGAGTTCAATGAGGGGAGATGAGGCAAACTAAATACGAAGGCCGCAGAAAAGCAGTTTGCATACGATATGGACACGCGTGCTGGTGTGCTTGGGAAGAAAGGGTATGTCACAGGATTGTATGATAGATTTGCATGAGGAAGTGGTTGCTTTTAATCGGATTTCGCGGCCGTGCTAAGAGGGCACGATTTGTTTTATAGAGGCTTCTGTAGATAGCAGAGGGAATTCTATATATGAACTGAATGAGCTTCTACGACAAGTGAGGTTACCTATCATTTTGATCTTCACGGGTAGCAAGCAGACGACTACTTTACATACCTAGAGCTAGCATGACATACCTCAGTTCATCCTTTCTCACAAAAACTCTGAAGCCCACGACTCAGAACATCGGCGGTGTCGTCTTGGATTCTACCCTTACCTAATCCGTACAATTCAAACCTGACAGGCCCCTTAATCTTCACATCCAAGGCTGAGAAAAATACCTGCAGCCTCGTCCTCAGCCTTACCCCTCTCGAAATATTTCGCGCCCATCAAGGTACCATATCTTATTTTGAGAAGGTTATAGCTGCAATGGTGCGTAGTATATTGGACTTCACTCTATCCTCACTCTTACGTTCCAAATTGCCATTCTACTATGGAACACTAACAAACTCACAGTCCACATCAACGCCCGAAACAGCACAAACAATGTTCCGCCCTCCCATCCTCCGCAACGCAGCAAACCAACTTCCAAAATTAGACCGCGCAGCTTTTACGAAAGGATTCCCGATTTCGGCTGCTAGAGTTTCGGATCCAAAGACGATCACCAAGTGGCGCGACACCCTCACCAAATCCCAAGAACTCCTTCGTATTGAGCGTGTATCAAGCGTTCGTGAATGCCCTGCCAGTTTCAACGAGAAGTACGGTGGGCTGGGTCAAAAACTCCTCCTGCTCGAGCCGAGAGTTGATAGGGAGAGGCCGGAGACATGGTCAGAAGTCTTAAAGCAAGGTATTGCAGACAAAGCTCTTACTTTAGGGGGCTACGACGTAGAGCTCGACTACGCCCACTGGACTTATTTGGATGTTATGAAGAGTCTATTACCCGAGGACGCACAAGAGGAATTACCTGTAGGCTTCACGGCTACAGGGCAAGTCGCGCACCTCAACATCCGCAACGCCTACCTGCCGTATCGATATTTAATCGCACAGGTGCTGATGGATAAGAATCCGGCGATCAAGACGGTGATTAATAAGATTGACACGGTGGGGGAGGTTAATCCTTTTAGGACGTTTAGTTATGAGGTCCTGGCTGGGCCGGATGATCTGAATGTTGAGATTAAGGAGGAAGACTGCACTTTTAGATTCGACTTTGCCAAGGTTTACTGGAACTCCCGCCTCTCGACTGAACATAGAAGGCTGGTCAACTTGTTCAACCCTGGCGAGGTCGTCGTGGATTTAATGGCCGGCGTAGGACCTTTCGCCGTCCCAGCCGGGAAGAAAGGTGTTTTTGTCTGGGCGAATGATCTGAATCCTGACTCAGTAACTTCCATGCGCGACGCTATAAAACGTAACAAAGTCTCAAACTTCGTTCGTGCCTACAACGAAGATGGACATAAATTCATGCACCAAGCTGCTGCCGAAATTCTTGCATTAGCAGAGAAGGGGGAGAATAAGGTCGTTATTCCGGGCAAGCCCCCGAAGGTTAGCAGGAATGCGAGCGAGGAGGAGAAGGCGGCTGCGAAGGCTAAGGCGAAAAGTACGGTGATTGAAATTCCGAGGACTATTAGCCATTTTGTGATGAATTTGCCGGCTTCGGCGCTTACCTTTCTGCCGAGCTTTAGGGGGCTGTATCATGGAAAGGAAGAGATGTTTGGGCCAAATACCCAGACAAGGTTGCCGATGGTGCATGTTCATTGCTTTAGTACCAAGAGCAGTGATAATGTGAAGGAGTGCCATGAGATCACAGGCATCGTTAACGAGATGCTTGGCGCGGAGCAACTGGGGTTTAAGTTGGAGTTCGAAGGCGAGGTGCAGATGCAGCCGGGTGATACGCTGAATAAGAAGAGGGCTGTGGGTGAGGTGGAGGATGGGAGGGTGAGGGTGCATGACGTTAGGGATGTAGCGCCGTTGAAGAGGATGTTTTGTGCTAGCTTTAGACTGCCTAGGGAGGTCGCTTTTGCGAAGAGGTCGTAGATGATACCCATAGGGGATAGACAGGTAAAATATCCGAGTACAAGGCTGCATCTTTTGAGTGAAAAGTGTGTCTGCCTTTGCATCCGAGATCTGTCAAGCCACAAGTTTGTTGCGAGATTTCGGGTTTCTAGGGCTGGGTATGTAACTTTGGCAATCTCGCCTAGGATTTTAAAAGCAGGAAGTGAGGAAGATAAAGTAGCTATAAGGAGGAAATAGCCGCGAGGTTAACTTTCTATTGGTTGTGGAGATGGGACCGAGCTGGCCGAAACCTGGTCAGTTCGAAAGACAGTCGCAGGGCAGACCTGATGGCACACTGTCATTGTGATGGTGGCCGATTCTCCTCTATGGGATCCGGCGACATGCTCGAGGACGCCATACGAGTAGTGCCTGAAACAAGTTTTAAATAGTGCGTTTCTAAAATTAAGTATAGGTCCTGTGCTTTAACAGAATACACGAAGCTTGGTGATAATATGAAGAACAACGTTTGCAAAGTGGCGGGCCTTAGTGTCATGTCAACATTTCATTTCACTTCAACAGCCTTCAAACTCAAAATGCCACAATTTGCGCGAATCTTGCATAACTTAAGCAATTTGAGTCAGTTTTCTTATTTCAGCTAATAAAGCAGTACCATATGCTCCCTGTTATACCAGTTTGTCGTTTTTGCACTCAGTTATGGAATCGTCGAGGATGCTTTGCCAACAAAGGCTGACTTAAAAGGGTTTGAAAAGTTTAATAAATTTTTCACAATTTCCACCACAACCCTTCAGTTATTCTCTTTGTGTTTGATAAGCTGAAGAATCAATTGTAACAAAGAAGACATGGATTTTTTTTTTGAAAAAACAAAGAGGGCTTTTTAATTGTATTTATTATGCTTAGTAAAATAATAAAAGGCCATGAAAACGCATTCTCGAATTTTAAGTAGGCTGGAATGACCCTCTCTCTAGACAATTAAGCAAGCAGTAACATTTACTCTTTTATCACTAGCTCTCAAGGTTTTTTTATGGGCTTCTGGTATCACCTTGTTTGCATCATAAGAATCTTTCCCCTTTACCATTATACTTTATTCTACAATTCTATAATCAACTACAGTTCTCTGTAATGTCACCAACACTCTACACCGTGCACAAAACCATGTCTGTGCAATACCAGACTAATGTCAACTTGCGTGCAGTAGTTCTCCTCAAATCCACTTCATTGATAAACCAGGGCCTTGACCATCCTCAGTACTTGTAGGAGCCAGATCAGCTCTACAACTTTTGCTTCAGCTATTCTAATACACTGTCGTACAACTCTTACATCCAGGTCAAACAATCCCTTGCCCTTGGCCTTTAACATCCCTAGTGACAGCTATGCAGCGTACATCTATAAATATTTGTGTTCCCACTTCCCACTTTCTGTTTCCGGTGAGTAAGCCGTCCTCCGTTACCTTGAGCTGACGACCGCTAGTGGCGAGAGGCTACCCAATTCCATTCAGTCCTCAACATCGGCAAACCACTTGTACGCCAGCGCGTCACGAGTAGTAATCCTCTTAGCAGAACCAAAATTTGTCGTTCTCCCAGCTAGATCCATAAAGCCCTGATCGAAGCCCGGCTTCTCAACCTTCCAAAGACGAAAAGGCTTACCTCGGTTCTGCTCGTTAGATCCGCTGCGGACCACGGTGAAAATCTCGCACCACGGGATCTCGGGCCCGAGATAGCGCAACAGCGCGTCGAACGTGTCAGGTTCAGCAGAATAAGAGAGTTGACGCTCCAGAATGATATAATGAGGCTCTATTCCGGGGTCTTCTATCTCTTTGGCAGAGGGGGAAAAGATGACGCTCCAGGAGAGTACGTATATACACTAAGAGGAAACATTAGTCTCATAACACTATACATCTGAGGGCGATGCGGAGGGAATGGCTGCTGCAAACTTACAATTATACCATAAGAAAACATGTCAAAGAGTGAATTCACAGGACCTGGGGAATGAACCTCAGGGCTGCGCCAGAGCTGATTGCCAACCTGAGATCCCACGATGTCACTACCAGGAGGTACATACGCAGTATCTTCGAGATCAGCAAGCCGAACACTCTTTACAACGATGCTTTCGTCGCCATTCGTATAGTTAACTAGAATTTTATTTGCTTTGATATCTATATAGGGTTAGTGCCGTTACTATAAGCGGCAGCTATTCATGATAGAGGACGTGACCGCATGAACGATGTTCTTGTCATGCAATACTGCAAGACCACGAAGAGCATCCCGCAGAACCCGTTTCCTTGCAGCGAGTGGAATTCCTTCTGGGCGACTTTGAGTAAATGGTCGGTGGCATAATCGTATATGAGGATCGATTGCTTCGGGAATACTGTCGCGCATGAGCCGGAGATAAGGGCTACGCTCGTGCGTAATAGGATCTCTCTGCATATCGCAGGCTGGCTCAAACATCGAGGGGGGGATCTCTTTGAGGAAAAACTTGTTTCCGTCATCTCTGCTGTGTTTCAAGAACGAAATAAGCCTGCTGAATGAATGGGGACAGGGAGCTAATGGAATGCTCAATCATGTACGAGGCAAGATAGACTCTCTCCGGTTCATGGCCTTTCTCTTGAAGCACGTGCCAATGATGACCGTATGGGAAAGGATATGTGTGGGAAAAAGGTAGGTGTGGGAAAAAAGGGTAGGTGAGCTATATTCCCCAAGGGCACAATTCAGCAGCCGCAACCCTGGGAAGTGGCTTTATTATATAAAACTCGAGTTTCTTAAGGATATCACTTATTTAAATACTCGCCAAGAATTACTCTACTCATAAACTGGAAAATGTCACTTGAGTACTACTCTCCCGACGCTGATTCAGTCACTCTCTGTAATGTCGAGCTATGTGAATGGGTGTGGTTAAGAGCTGTGGCTGGTGATTTCCATCAGGGTTGATGACACGCTCCATGTTGGGGTAACCCCACGTTCTCGGCCATGTGGCTGTGCTTCTCATGTCCCTCGGCATCCTTGTGCGCCAATTCCCCACAGTCGCCGAGTAAGCCAGGCTCGTCTGGGAGAGCTTGGGGATCTGAGTAAATATTGACCGCGGCTTGTTGTTTCTTCTGTAGTTTCACGTACATACTTATTCGTCACTTCATTTGCCGCGTTAGTATCGCATGATTGATTAAGAGAACCAGCAGAAACAGCAACATCGTGACTGTGACGTGCGATAGCTTGACAGGTCACAGCAGTTGCAACACCACTCACCACCGCACCACAACCATCCCCAGCCCGTAGGAGCAGCAACAATGGCAGCGCCTACCAATCAACCTCCAGTATCACGCAGACTGAAGCGCAAACGTCGCCGTCGTCAAGACAAGCCAGCTGTGTTTGCACGCTTGGTGCTGGACGAGCATGTGAAAGGAGATGTGGGAATCGTGTCTGAAGACTTGTTTCAGGAATTATTTCCCAATCGCCCAGGTTCGTGACTCCAGTTCCCTCCTCTGGTGAATTTTGGGATCGAAATGCTTACTGGTTAGCAGACGAAGACGGAGCAGCACAGCCAGACCACATAGCAATTGCCCCAAAACGCCCATTTCAATCCGTTGACGAGATATCATGGACCGTCGTCCCAGTCCGTCCTTCCAGCGCATTGGCGACAAACACAATTCAGTTCTCGCCATCGTCTCTTGCGCTGCAAGGATTCGCGGAAGAGCTCCAGCGCACGGCGCCGAGCAAGTTGATGAGCCATAGCCGCAGCGGAATCGAGATTTGGGCGCTTGATGTCCTGCCTCTGACACTAGACACCGTGTTCATCACGCTTGAGGCAGACCTGGCAAAGAGGCTGGAAAATGGGGAAGGAACCTTTCACAGCGATCATCCCTCTAATCAGTTGGCGAAGGCAAGATCCAATGGCGCCAGCGAGGGGAGTGGCGAGGAAAGACTCACAACTGCGCTGAGGGAAGCGCTTGCTAGTCTGCATGTTGTGCATACTGGCGACTTTGTCGCGCTGCCGCTTGCTCCGCATCCAGTTACGCATATGCCGCCTCCCCCGGCGAAGATTACGCTTTGTGAGCCGGTGGCGCAGGGGCTGTTGACGAAGGACACGAAGATTATAGTTACTCGCACTGGGCATCAAAGCAGGACTGTACGGAAATCTTCAAGTATTGCTTTGGATAGGGCTCTCCATAAAGTGGCGGAGCTGGATGAAGATACGAGTACCGAGCAGTACTTGACCGCTGTGGAAGATAAGGAGAGCACGGATACTGTGGACGAGACGGAGACGGAAGGAGAGGGCGGAGATCATGAAGATGAAGATGATCTGAGTGATGATAGTATGGATGAGATCATCTCGCTGCAGGCGCCGACGCTGCCGAGTAGTAGGGACATGATGAGTGGCATAGCAACGCCATATGGCGGGCTGGGGGGCAGGAAAACGAATGGCTTCCAAACACCGGGAAGTGTCTACAGCAGCTATACTGCTACGACTGCGAAGACTGGTGGTCAGAGAGGAAGGCTGTTTCAGGCAAAGGGACTGATGCGAGCTCTGCCAGAAGAGCTTCTGAGGCCAACACCCGGGCCAGAATATGACGAGGAGTCGAGAATTTATGTCGATGTCAACTCGCTAGCTAAGATCGGTTGTTTCAGCGGTGATTGGGTCAGGCTTGAGACAGCACAGGAGCCCCCTGAGCAAGGCATGGGAGGATTATGGTCCCTTGGCAACTTTGGACAGCAGCAGGAGGATGACTTTATCTGGCGACCAGTTAGAGTCTACTCGCTGCCCGAAGGATACTCGCAAAGGCCTGTTACGAAAATCTCACACAGCAACAGTAAAGGACGATCAATGTCGTTCTTTGATTCACAGGTGCTGAAGCCAAGTAGTCCGACGGTCTATTTGTCTCCAGTACTGCTGGCGAACCTCGAAAGTCCACCATATGTCAGGCTGTCGACGCTGAAGCATACATCACCAATGCCTGGGAAGCCACAAGTACCAAAAATCTTGAGCTCAAGCTTACCACCGCTGGCTAGGGAGGTGACGTTTGTCAAGATTAGCACACCGCTTGCAACTGAGAGGATGCTTCAGACAGCCGCTTTGAGCGGTCTCAAAATGCATTTCGCTACCAGGACAAGAGTGGTCAAGCAGGGCGATATTGTCGGGATCACTATCGACGAGACTTTGGGCAGGACGCTCTTTCAGACATCGTCAACTCCGGATTCCATCACAGACGACGTGCTGGTCAATCCTGACCAACAGGGCGCCGAGTTAGCTAAGGCCACCGGTGTTGTCTGGTTCAAAGTCGGCCACATCACCCATGCAAAGCAAGAAGAGGTCGAAGACGCAGAAGAAGAAGATATCTGGGGCGGCGTAGCATCCATCGACATGTCTCGGACCCAAATGGCGGCCGCAGGCTCAGAAAAAGGTCGCTTGCCTCCGACCAAGGATAATACTTGGGAGTACTATCTCAGACTTAAGAATGTGTCGAAGTCGTCTTCAGATTCGATAGGCAATGCCTTGCCCGAACCTCATCCTCCGGTTGTTACGCCGTTGAGGAGGAGGCTGAGAGAATTGATTGCTGCGGCTACGAGCCCGAGGTCGATTCATCTTAAGCTGCCGCCGCTGGCTATTTTGCTGGTGAGCACACAGAGGAACATTGGGAAGGCTACTGTGGCTGCTGCAGCGTGCTCAGATATTGGCCTGCATAGCTTCGCAATTGACGCTTATGATATTGTTTCTGAAGGTGGTGCTGGCGGAGACGTAAAGACCGAAGGATTCCTCAAGGCACGAGCCGAAAGAGCACTTACTTGTGGACCCGAGAACACAGCTTTGGTCATCCGTCACATCGAGGCTTTGACAGCCGAGAGGATGATCACCGCCCTTAAGGAGATCTTAGCCGATTCCAGGGTAATCATCGCAACGACGACAGAGGTGGACAAGGTTCCTGACGGAGTGAGAGCACTATTCACACACGAGCTAGACATGAACGCCCCGGATGAAGGCGAACGTGAAGGCGTTCTCCGCGACATCATAGATAACCTCGGCGCCTCCCTCGACCCAGCCGTGGATTTGGGTTCCGTAGCAGTTAAGACCGCGGCCTTAGTAGCAGGCGACCTCGTCGACGTCGTCGAGCGCGCTCTCGTGGCACGCGCTTCCCGTTTACAGGACCTGGCAGCCGCCACGACCAGCTCCGCAACGGCAGATGAACCATCTCTGATCACAGTCCGTGACGTCCAAATTTCTGGCGGCCCAGCCGGTCGCTCCCTAACTAAATCCGACTTCGACATCGCAGTCGAGCACGCGCGCAAGAACTTTGCCGACGCCATCGGCGCCCCAAAGATCCCAAACGTGACATGGGACGATGTGGGAGGCCTTTCAAACGTCAAAGACGCCGTTATGGAGACCATTCAGCTACCGCTCGAGCGCCCAGAGCTTTTCGCAAAGGGCATGAAGAAGCGCAGCGGTATTCTGTTCTATGGACCTCCGGGTACTGGAAAGACGTTGTTGGCTAAGGCTATTGCTACGGAGTTCTCGCTGAACTTCTTCAGTGTTAAGGGGCCGGAACTTCTCAACATGTACATTGGTGAGTCTGAGGCCAATGTCAGAAGGGTCTTCCAAAGAGCCAGAGATGCGAGACCATGCGTCGTCTTCTTCGACGAGCTGGACTCGGTCGCGCCGAAGCGTGGTAACCAAGGTGATTCGGGAGGAGTGATGGATCGTATTGTCTCTCAGCTGCTAGCTGAGCTAGATGGGATGAGTGATGGAGATGAAGGCGGCGGTGGTGTCTTCGTCATCGGTGCTACTAATCGTCCTGATCTTCTTGATGCTGCGCTGTTGCGTCCTGGAAGATTTGATAAGATGCTTTACCTCGGTGTGTCAGATACGCATGAGAAGCAGGCGACTATTATGGAGGCTTTGACTAGGAAGTAAGTTATCTCAATATCGCTATCTACAGAAATCATGCTAACTCTCTCGATAGATTTACACTCTCTCCATCTCTCTCTCTCCGCCGCATCGCCGAACACCTCCCGTTCACCTACTCCGGCGCCGATTTCTACGCCCTCTGCTCCGACGCCATGTTAAAGGCCGTCACACGACAAGCATCGGCTGTCGATGCCAAGATCGCCCTATTGAATTCCCAAACGTCGCACTTGTCGATCACCGATAGTGACTCCAAGGACGCCGGCGCCAGCGCTGCCAGCAACAGCCTCGAGAAGGCGCAGCAAGATCCAACTAGACCCGAAAAAGTCACCCCAGCGTACTTCTTCGACCATTATGCTATGGATGAGGATATAGCTGTCCAAGTCACGGAAGAGGATTTCATGGCTGCCCAGCGGGAGTTGATCCCTTCTATCTCGGCGAAGGAGTTGGAGCATTATCAACGGGTCAGGGCTCAGTTCGAATCTGTCGGTGAGAAGGAGGCTAGGGAGGCGGCGGCGAGTGCTCAGAACGGTGGTGGGCGGATTTTAGGGGAGGTTGGAGGGGAAGTCGGAGGTGCAGGTGAGGTCGTGGATAGGAAGGGAAAGGGCAAGGCGAGGGAATTATTGAATGGGTTGAGGCAGAAGGTTAATGGGACGAGGGGGAGTAAGGGGAAGGGGAAGATGATTGATGATGAGGATGAGGGGTATGAGGCTGGTAGCAATGGTATACCGGGTGGTTTCGGTAGTGCCGCGGACGATGACGATTTGTACTAAAGGGCGGTATATATGGTTGATGTTCCTGTATTTAGCATGTCTTGCATAGGTAGCGATAGGCACGGGAGTTGGAATAGACTTAATATTCATTACGTTCTTCGGTATCTCATACTCAGTGGTTAAATGACCGAAAATCTTCTCCTGATAGGCTTCGAAATCAAAGCGGCTTATGAAAATCCACTGGCAGGCTCTGACCCAATGTCCGATGTTACCTCCCCCACTAGGTACATGCGTCCTCAAGTTACCCTAGAAACTGAAATGTTGGACTTGTTGTTTTTGGCTCCTGGCCCATGCGGCAAATCCGGTTGGGTGTTACTCGTAGCGTCATCCTGTGCCAGTCCCGACGCTGGTCTTGGAGCTGAACCCTATCCTGGGGCTTGCTGTCTTGACACAGAGCCAGAAAAGGGCTGACTATTGGAACCTACTGATGCTGCCGATGCCGGCCTGGGACTTGATTTTAGGGCTGGGTTTTGCCCTTGCTGGCCAGGCATACAAGCAGAAACTGGTGGGCTGGCACCAGCTGCAGGACCAGACCGTCCTCCAAGCGGCTGCAATGGAATCCCAAGCTCAGAGTCTGCGTTACCCTCTGCGGCAAGTCTGGCAGCCCTGGCAGCAGCAGGATTTTCAAGGGAGCCTATAAGTAGAGCGTCAAACTCTGGCGTAAGCTTTTTTGGGCCGTCGTCTTCCACTTCCGCTTCTGGAGAAGGCCCAGAGGCGCCGGCTGCAGCAGTGGCGCCACTCCTCACATGCGCTAAGGGAAGGACGTTTCCTTAGTCACTTCACTCCGCTGCCGGAAATTCTTGTGAGTAATACTTGGTACTGGCTGGTTTGGTACAAGGATTGAAGCTGGTTGGTTGTTAGTACCTGCAGGTGGTGACCTTAATGATGGGTTTGAGGTTGGAGCTTGCTGCGGCTGTGCCAGCGCAAAAGCAGGGGCTGGTTTTTCTTGGCCGGCACCAGCAGACTAAGAAGCTTGCCTGGTCCCAAGCGGTTGCAGAAGGATCCTGAGTTCAATGTCAGTGGTATGAAAGATGAGATGCGAAGGGAGACAATACGAAGAATGATACCACGGCAAATGAGGCGTTGAGTGGGGTGTGGTGCCCGAGGATGCGTGTTGGCCATCTGTGCCAACTAGTCACGATTCAGAGCCAGAGCTGTGTAAGAATTCCCTTCTCAGTCTATAATATTATATCTATGCTGGCAACGTCTTCAGGGAAGCAGCATGTTTTAATACCGACTCTGTAGCAGCTCACAGCCACGGATTCTGCCCTACGAGTTGAGCTGAAACAATCTCACATCACGGGCTAAATTAGGGCGTCCAAGGTATGATGAGCACCGTGACTGTTTCAACGATTAGCTCCATAGCTAGCTTCATAGATTGCATCTTCGCATTCATTCGCAGCTGCAAGTGGGCGCAGCCAGGCATCCTCAGCCGCACTCAATCCCAACGCAAACCTCGACCAGTATCTGGCAACTCGTGAGGTGAGTAAACTGTTGAAATAATAAGTTCTTGAGACAATCACTTAATAAGCACGGGTTACATGCTGTACTCGTATTGTAGTCGATTTTTTTGGAGGAAGTCTAACGCTCCGCTACGGTCCGTGCCAAGGCATGGTGGCCAAGCTGTCTAGGCACACAGCTTATTCACCAGCAGGCGAGGAATATAATGAATATACGCATCATTTCGTGTATTTTATAGATACCAGACGAAAGAAATTAATGTGGTTAAATTCAACTAAGTTACGGATCTATTGATCTATGCCTCCAGATGTCTTTGGGCAGCTGCTAAACAGTATGTATTTTTTCCGATGACCAGAACGCCGCACGCCTTGCCGACCATTAGCTAGACGAAATGTTCTTTGACATCTCAAATACAATATCAGTTATCCTTCCTCGTAGCCAGCAATGTCGCACGCTGCCAGAAACTACTACTTAAGCATAGTAGTACTCAGCATCCAACCCCTCATCACTGATCTCCACCTCCGCCATCTTCCCCTCGAGTCCATCATTTAAACCAGCCAGCATATCAACATTCAGCATCCTAATCCTCATGCTAGACTCGGAAAGCATTCTAACCATGTCGTGCGTCTCGTCCGTGATCGGCTCCTGCTCCAACATCATCAACAAACCGTCGATCCACTCGGCCGCCAAATCCTGGGAAGTCGTCTCAAGGTTGAGGATAGCTCTCTCTCTCGGCTTGTCACTATCAGCGGTGGATGGGACGAAAGTGCTGCTGTTCGGGAACTTAGGCGAGGACACAGCCGGGATGCGGGTAAATATCACGATACGCCTAGTCTCATCTGGCTTGGTGGAGGTAGTGGTATTGCCACGAACGGTGCTTCTACTGCTCCCCGAAGACAAAGAGGCTTCATCGTCGTCATCAGCATACTCGTCACCAGAATCGTCGCGACTTCTATCTCTGTATGGTGGTGCAGCAGCCTGTGGAGTGCCAAGACCATTTGCCTCAACACTGGCGACCTCCTTAACAGCGAACTTTTTCTTAAGCTCGGTAATCTTGTAGTCATCTTTAGCCTTGCTATCGAAATCTGCCCAGTGGACATAAAGTCTGTTGGTGCTCAACTTCGCAAAGCGATGAATGGTATGCGAGGTGCCGTTCTCCCTGTGAATGGTGTAGGTGAACCAACCCCCAACAAGCATACGACGAATACGCTGCTCTTTCGAAAACGTCATGGCATCAGCGCGGTACTTGGCTCTGATCTGTTCAAGGTGATC
Source organism: Antarctomyces pellizariae (assembly GCA_010623925.1). Taxonomy (NCBI): domain Eukaryota; kingdom Fungi; phylum Ascomycota; class Leotiomycetes; order Thelebolales; family Thelebolaceae; genus Antarctomyces; species Antarctomyces pellizariae. The sequence continues at coordinate 363,691 of WCAA01000003.1, forward strand.
GTGATGCTTGGCCTCGAATCTGTCCTTGATAATCTGGACCTCCAGCGTGTGAAGTTCTTTGAGTGAGGTCTCGGCCATCTGGGCCTCGACCTGCTGGATCCTGGTGGTACGCTTAGCGCCACCGACGACCTTAGAGACAAGGAGCTCGACGAGCCAAAAGATCTTGCTGAAATCCTTGAGCGATGCTTGAGTAGCGGCCCAGAGACGGATGAATGCTGTCAAGGTGGCCATGTGAAGACGGGTCCAATGTAAGATGAGGGGGCGGAAAACCTTCTCGTCGAATTCTGCGCTTTCGATATCTCTCACGGAGACGGATGAGCGCTTGTTCTCGTCGCACTCGAAATGCTGGTATAAGATCCAGCTGACGCTCAAACTGCACTGTGCTAGTGGGCAGCGCTCGCCGAGTGGCTTGATAGACTGTTCTTGGATGATGCGATAGAAGGTGTCGGGTTGGCCGTTGATGTATGCTTGGAGATCTTGAAGACCGAGACAACCAATGTCGGCGAAGTCGCCGGATGGAGACTCGGATGAGAAACCAAGGCTGCGCCATTTCTCTGGGTGGTGACGGACGCTGCCCATCTTCGACATATCGTCGTCGAGGCTGGAGGATTGAGCGCTGTTGCCGTTGATACCTTGTCCGCCAAAAGTGCTCTTTCCAGGGGAAAACTGCGATGCATCCTTGAGCCCTTCTGGGCCTTTGGTAGCAAGTATGTACATCTTCTTGATTATGCGCCGATGTTCTGACTTCGATCCGTCAAATGGTGTGTTTTTGTACTTGCGAAGTATCTCTTTGTTAACGTTCTGCACATCTAGTAGTGGTTGTGCAAGGTCTTGTAATGCGCCTGTAATCATGAGTTGATATGCTCTTCTCATCACGCCCTTTCTCTGAAAGTCTCTCACAAAGTCGTCCCAGTCCTCGCCAAAGACAGTGCTCTTCCCCACCTCATTCCCAGTCTCGTCTATGCTGTAGAGCGCATCGCGGATCAATGCAGTAACCAACGAGATCGCAAGCGCAACAAGAGTATTGTCGTCGGACAGCTGCTTCTCAAGAATAGCATCCAAGAACTTAGGATATATTGCGATCGCCGGCTTGAGGGCCCTGAGCGCACTTTTGCTGAGCATACCACAGTCTGAGTGTTTGGAGTTGGCATGGCTGACGATCATCAGGATGGTAGACAGTGTGCCCCGGTGGATGTTGACAAGCCTTTCATTGACCAGAATTTCAACAAGGCGCTCAACAAACTCGTTTACTCCCGATACCTCGAATATCTCCCAGCATTGTTCGTTGTCGAGTAGGTTGGCTAATGCTTGAAGTGTATGGCTGAGAGTTGTCCCTCTGGCAGTCGTGATAATATGACGTATGATTTTAGCTCCGCCTCCCCCGATGAATTCCTCAGCAAAAGATGGATTGCCAACAGCAGTTTGAAGTCTGAAGGCAGCGAACTTGCGAGTGGCCTCTTCTGGGCTGCTGAGCGCAGATAGAAGGCCTTCTGCGTCCGCAATTTGCGACATTTTGACTGAAAGGAGTTCCCGGCAAAGGTTACGGGTATTAAGGGCGCATTGGCGCAAGTCGCAGTATAAAGATGATAGTGAAGGTGAAGGTCGTCTATCTCCACAACTCTGTAGCTCAAGGCTTCAATTGAGTATAGGTAGTCGTCTTGACTGATCTCAGCTGTCACAATGTTGCAGTTGTAACCTGGATGGATTTGTAGATCCATCTTGGTGGGGAGCTCTCCAGCTGGTCCGAGCGCCAACAGCCGTGCCTGACTAGCTCTTAACTGGGCTAGGAAGATACGGTGCTTATCGGTGCCGAATAACAACACTATTCCTGTTCTCAGTAGAGGAATACACCCAGATGGCCTCGAGACCTATATAAGCATATATAAACACCGCCAGAATGGAAAAACAAGACACTTCAGTAAAGAATGCGACCACGCGGGGAGTCGGTGGGAGCTGCTTTGCGTAGTTCACCCTTTAGACGTGTGGCACGAGATCAATATTGAGATTTGAGATAAGTATTCCAATTTCAGAATCGAACGTGTTCAAAAAGAGTCAGCAGTTCGCTCAAAAGCTCGGTGTTTGTGCCTCCCGAAATTGAAACCAATCTAGAGCTTCGATGTTGTCTTCAAAAGTCGCAGTATCGCACCAGACTACCTGGAAGGGATGTAATGGACACCTTCATCGTAGATCTGTCTTACCTATGGCAGCTCGAAGCTCCATTCTGTCTATAATCGAAGCATGAAGCACCATGCCTTGTGAACAATCCTCGAGTAGACTGAAGAGTGACCCTATCAGTCTTTGGTAGCTGACAGGTTGATACAAAGTTGAGGGATCTATGGAAGTGACAAAGATTGCCAATCGCAACGTTTGATATGATTCGCAGGTTCAGACATCATGCTATTATGTCACCTGGTGACAGTTGCGCTAGCCGCGTCTTTGCTGATATGGCGGATGAAAGAGAAGATTTGATCACACAGAACATGGCAGCAGTGTGAGTTTGGGAGGGAAGACAGACTCAGTAAAGGCCTTGGTTCAAGAGTTTGTTTGCAGGTAATAAGTGGTCATTATTTGGATATCATAAAACTAGAAAACAAAACCGTCGCTAAAAAGCAATTTACTCGACTTTCTCGTTGATGTTCTTGGTTGGGTGAGATTTTGAAGATGGTGGCTTTGGGACAGTCTTATCCTCAAGGTTCCAGTTGTTCAAGTGTCCGATACCAATGTTGAGGTAAGTGGCAAAGGACAGCCATCCGAGGTATGGTACCATGCACAAAGCAGCAACAGAATCGACCTGAGACCATACGTAGGTCAGGTATGCGACAGTTCCACCTAGAGCCAGGATGTCGACGGCAGCCTCCTTTGGACGCTTGAGGCCAAAAAAGAGTGGCGTCCAAAGATAGTTGAGGCCGAGCTGGATGGAGTAGAGGGTAGCTCCGTGCTTAGCAGCCTGGATTTGGAGTGGAGAGGCAAGTGGTGAGAGGCCGGTGGAGATGGCGCGGTGGGATGCGTAGCCCATGAGGCCGTAGAGGATTGTCCAGGCTGGTCCGAAGAGCCACGGCGGTGGACGGAACGGTGGCTGCTTCAATGCCATGTATGTGCCTTGTGTATTGCGTGCTTCTATAGGTATTAGATGCTTGATCTCTCAATATACAATAGAAGGGCGACCTACGAGATATGGCAAATCCGATGGCAGAGCCGAGGACGATGGGAGTAAGGATTGCGAGGGCAGGGTTGGTGAAAACCTGCGACGGCAGAGTGAGGGAAGGAATATAGGTGGTCATTGTTGCGGTCTGAAATTGAATGTTAACGACTGTTTAACTTGAAAATTAGGCTTTATCACGAGGTTCAATGCTCTCATGTTGTCGCAAAGAGGGGTCGTCGTCGTGATACGTCATTGTAGCGGCCAACAATGGTTATGTGAAGCTTCGAAATAAGAGCACGAGTCGTGTGAGACGGGCGAGAGTAGAGCAGGAAAACTTACAGTATGTGCAAGAATGATGTGTGTAGTTTTTGAGTGGTATGGTAGGAGAGATGGGGGGATGGAAACTCAATGCTTATATAGCTTTACCCTGTGGAAATGGCCTGTTTGTGAGAAACTGGCTCGATGCGACGATGATGGGGCTTGAGCTAGATGGGTGTCATCCAAGCCCGATCCATGCGGTACCTCTCTCCACTAAATTGGCTGTATCGGTACCTCTGCTTCTCCCTTGACCATCAAGAAGTGCTGCCAAGTACGGAACGGTCGTCACCCGTCATAATGAGACCTTCGGATCTCGGGACAACTGAAGAAACCCGCCCGTTCAGCAACACCACTGATGTTATGTTTACGGTCACCACAGCCACATTCAGTCACGAGATTCACATGTGTTGCCTGAGGACAGTATTCTTCTTGTCACCGCAGACGCCGCCCGTTCCCTGCTTACCTCCAGCGACTAGCTGAACATCTCACAGCGCTTACCAGCGCCTAGCACACAGCTCCAACAGTGGCCCGCAGCTGCCACACCGACAACCACCACTCCATCCCTCAACCGCACCGCGCTAACTCCCTTGAAGCGGCACCCACCTGGTCTTCTCCGCATTTGACCATCATCTGTCAACCGACGCGTCCTCGTCCTCACACCTTACATCTACGACTTCATCCTCATTGCGCCGACTACTTCAGCACCGCGCAATTGAGGTTGCATTCTACATACTACCATACTCATTGTTGGTTCATCCTTCCCTCAGCCACTTCTAGCACCTCGTTATTCCCCATTTCATTGTCGTGTACTCGACTGTACCAGCACGTCCGGATGCTTGCGTGGTCAACTGCACCCCAAGTTTACAGCACCTCAGATAGCTTCAGCTACGCTGCGCAGCAACACCACAGCACTCTTCACACTTCTTTTGTCACCATACATATATTTTACTTGCTTCGAGCATCACTCTTTGTATATGTATTTCAAGAACAATCATCTAACTATCAATCATGTCACCAAACAGCACCCCGTCGATTGTCGACTTCAATCTCAACATCTCGCGACATCACTTGATACAGGGCAAACGAGCCGACCGAATACATAACAAGGCGTACATTGCATGTGCGGCGCCTTTTACATCTCGACAAAGAAGTTGTAGCTTCTCGAAATGACCAGCTACCAAGGCTACAGCAGAGAGCCGGCACTCGCCCGGTCTCCAGCAGAAAGAGATACATGGTCTAGTCGCGAGGATATCAAGAGTTATGATCGTCCAGAACGTGCTGATTCTTTCTATCGTGGTAGATCTCCTGGTATGTAAAAATCGTTACTCCTACACACTCCTTATTCATTGTCGTTGGTCATGCCATCACTACTGCTCCTGCCATTGAGCTTCACAACTTTTGTTCCTGGCATGCTCGGTGCAGCAATTTTGTCTATCATCTTCGCCTGTGTCAATCTTTGTATCATATGCTTCTGCCTTCATTTGCTTATACTTTCTCTTGCAGGACCCGACCGTCATCGCAGGCAACGGAGCGGCCGCTCCCGTTCCCCCTTACCAGTCGATAGATACGAGCCAAGTCCAAGAATAAAGCGCGAGCGCGATGATTATCGTTCGTCAAGAGATAGAGACAGGGATGACCGTGACCGCCGTCGCCCATCACCAGGAGCCAGGGACATCGATAGATACATTCCAGGGTTTGAGGGAGCTAACCCGCCAATCACAGTGAATCCTCTCGCAGACCCAGCCAAGCTACCATTTCAAGTGGGATTTTCGTACTTTGGGGAGTGGTGGAGAACAAATGAGAAGATCAAGGAGGAGCGTGAGCGGTTAAAGAGTGGCAGAAGACTTGAACCCGAAAGAGCCAGGCGCGAGACGGCAGAGGAGCGGGATAAAGAGAAGGCACGCATCCAGGTTGGATATGATGCCTATAAGGAGGAGTTGCAAGCTAGAATGGCCACCGTATTCGTTCACGAGCGCAAGAACGACCAATGGTTCCAGGAGAAATACCTCGCTGAGGTCAGGGAGCCACTGAGAGCCAAGCTCAACGAGTTCCGCCGTGACAACTACGCCAACTGGGCCCGCGATTTTGAGGCTGGTGTCTTTGATGAGTTCTCATTGGAGGGTATTCCCAAGAACGACGTCAATGGCTCGGGTGGTCTGGTTGAGAAGGAAGAAGGCGAAGCTACCGCAGCTAATGAGATCCTTGGTGTCGGCGATCTCGTTCCAGCTAAAGGCAGCGACATTAGAGACGAGGCCGCGTTCCAACCGACGCTTCTTATCAAAACGATTGCACCACATGTCAGCCGCGAGAAGCTGGTCGACTTCTGCAAGGAACACATTGGTGATGGAGAGGGCGGGTTCAGGTGGCTGAGCTTGAGCGATCCAAATCCAAGCAAGCGCTATCACAGAATCGGCTGGGTCATGCTCAATCCTACCTCTGAGGTTGCACCTCCCCCAGCGTATAGACCAGACACAGTTGACGAGGGCGAGGAGGAGAAGAGACCCGTACACCAACAATCAGTGGCGGATAAGGCTCTTGAGGCGATCAACGGAAAGCAAGTAAAGGACGAAATTCGTGGTGACTTCACCTGCCATGTCGGTGTCCACGCGCCACCGCTCGCTCCAAGGAAGAAGGCCTTGTGGGACCTGTTTTCTGCCCCGGAACGCATTGAGAAAGACTTGGAACTTGCAACCAAACTCATTGACAAGTTTGAGAAGGATTCTGGATCTGAGCTAAGTGCGGTCGCACAGATACAGAACCGCGTTGAGCTTCTCAGAAGCGAAAGACTTCTCAAGCCAGCTGTCACTGCGTCTAGGAAGGAGAATACCAAGGAGAACGAGGACCATGATATTGGCGTGGACGAGGATGCCGAAGAGGGCGAGGAGGAAGACGAAGGAGCTCTGGATGACGAGGTCGACGATGAGGATATCCTCGTCAAGAAGAAGCAACTCGATCTTATGGTCGAGTATCTTCGCCGTGTCTTCAACTTCTGCTTCTTCTGCGTCTTTGAGAGCGACTCCATCCACGAGTTGACTCGCAAGTGCCCAGGTGGTCATCTGCGCCGCCCGAGAAACACCTTGACGACTGCTGCCAAGGTCGCGGCGAAAGCTAGCGCCAGTGGTGAGCCATTCCCAGGCAAGAAGCGTGATGTCGAGGATGAGGACAGCAAGTCACCGGAGGCAGATCGCAGATTCGGCCGTCCAAACTTCTCCAAGACGGAGCAGCAGCTGCAACGTGCTTTCAACTGGGTAAAGACTTTCGAGGAGAAGATCATGCAGCTTCTTGAGCCGGAGAAGATCAACGTCAGGAAGCTCGGCGGCAGATCTGTCGAGGAGGCCATGCAAGAGGAGATTAACAAGTATGTCGGCCAAGAGGACGAGCACAAGTTCCGCTGCAAGGTTCCAGAGTGTACCAAGCTGTTCAAGGAGGAGCACTTCTGGAGGAAGCATGTCGAGAAGCGTCATCCGGAGTTCTGTGAGAGCCTGAAGAATGACGTAAGTAGATCCAAAACCATGATATGCATCATACTAACCTCCGTAAACAGTTCGAGCTCGTCAACACTTACGTTTCCGACCCGGCACACATCGCCCCATCCCGCTCCGACGCCAATAGCAATGGCCACTTCCCACCAGCCAATGGTCACCAACCAGCGGGGACACCGAGAGGCTTCAACCTCAACAACTTCAACATGCCACCATCTTTCGGCAACGCCTCGAGCTTCTTCGGTAACGGCCATTCAGGTGGTGGTCCGATGAGACGTGGTGGCGGCGCATACCAAAACCATAGATCAGGACCTTACGATCGTAGACCTGGTGACAGGAGATATGGAAACGATAATGCTGCCGCCGGTAGACTTAGTCCGCAGGGTGGCGCGAGAGGTGGCGCGGCGCTGCCAATCCGTGGACGTTGGGATGCGCAGAGTGTTGCTGCTGCGGGTCCGAGGGAGGCCGTTGTTGGTAGGAGTCTGAAGAGTTATGAAGATCTTGATGCTGTTGCTGGAAGTGGTGCTGGGGAGTTGAACTACTAGATTTGAAAGGGCACCTGCATGGTTTTGTCAAAATGTGGAGAACTGATATTTTGGTTGCGGCAGACCGCATTCGCCTTTTGCTTGTTACTACCAATCTTTTCATGGCGTTGGAGGCCGGATATCGCTGAGACATGGTCTCGAAGCAGATTTGCTACCTGAGAAGGTGTATACTAGCACATAGCTCAATTACTTTGAACCCATTTGCTGTTCTGGAGATTCTTGCGTGTATTCATATGCTTTATGTGAAGTGCTCGTTGACTACTTCTTGGTATATTACGTCCAAAAGTGACTAGTTAGCACGGCTCACGTACTTTGGACCCATTTGCCGTTGTGGAAACGCTTTGGCCGTGTGTGTGTACGCTTTAACATATCTGGTTGTGCTGGATTGCGCGTGCCCCAAAGTGACTGACTCTCATATAGCTCAATTACTTGTGAACTTGCTTGCTGTGTGCTTGCACGCCTTCCACTGTTTCTGCTCGACGACTACTTACTTCGGTTCAGAAGTGGCTGGTCGTGATGAAGGCGATGTGAAAGAGAGGCGAAGGGATTGAGGACGGCTAAGGTTTAGACTATGTTCGGCACAATCCCCAAGCCACTTTTACGGACAGGCTGGAAAGGCAGCCTTCCGTTTCAACTGCCGCTGGACTCGACATGTCATATTTCGATAGGTGGTTTGAGCCATAATGGTTGGGCGGAATTTATTTTTATCCCTGATTTGGCACGTAAATGAAAAGCCTATGCGACAGGAGGATGATGCAAGGTACAACTCGGTGAGCTAGCACACTAGTCTCGATGCCTTGGAGAGGAAGCGCCACCACATTCGCACCCCGAGCACCCCCGGCATTGGCGTCCCAACTTTGTCATCACGCAGTGATGGAGATTTCCTTATTGCGGCAAACCGATGGAAAAGTGTTACATTTGACACCCTCGAGTATCCAGGTCCAGATTGATGGAACAACACGCGACATCAACAGAGCGATCTGATCAGGTCGAGGCAACAGGAACAGAAGCTCTTACTCTTCAAAGTTTAAAAGGCCACCATCGCCCTCTGCAAAGATGCCTTTTTCCGAACTATCATCATCCAATTTGAAGTACGCACCTGAAACCCTCAGTCCTGAGTCCATAAGGTACCCTCGTACAAACCACAAGCTACAAATCGTCCTGTCACATAGGCGCAGTAAGGAGCCACCCACAATACATTGGAAATACTTCCATATGGCCCATCTAACGGCGATAGAGCATGGTATCAGCAACAAACCACAGCGACGCGAAGGAGCATGTCCAGCTACAGTGGCAGGATCAGTTCAAGTAAGCTATCTTCTCATAGCTGTCATGTCGCGTACCTCGCGCTGCTGTCCTCAATATACTTGCTGTACTTACCATCCTCACCACGCTCACACGCTCACAAAACTCACCAGCACACGCTGACATCCTTCCTCCTTAGGTATCAGAACACCCAAGCCGCCGCCGGTGCTGCCTCCTCATACACACTCAATGCCTACCTCCACCAAGCACCATCCACTAACGAGCGCTTGACCATCGACGAGATCCGGACTTACAACCAAGTTTATTTGTCCAACCTCAACGTGGAGACCGAAGAGTGTGTTGCTATCATCGAAAGCGTCAAGTCGTCCAAGAAGCCGAAAACAAAATCCGAGAGCAAGAAGAAATCCCAAGACGGGAAGAAGAAGAAGGCGAGGAAGAGCGAGAAGCTATAAAAAGCCATTAACAAAGAGTGCCATTATGAATGGGTACCGTCCACTCCTGTTGTATATTAGCCATTTATTTCGCCATTTGCGTTGCCATTTTAATACCATTCATCGATACTCCACACTTCTCACATTCGCCCTTGACGCGAGTCAAATTTACATGTCCCGATTAGGTTAGAAGGTACCTGTCAAGGTGCATGAGAAGCGCGTGACGAGCCGAACCCAGGATGATTGCCAAAAGTACAAAGTCAAAGTCACTCGAGCCTCCGTTGCAGATCCCCTCGAACAGTAAGAACAAGTTCAAGAAGAGCGAGACGGTACTGCCAGCCAATGGCGAGAATCAGGGCCATCATAAACACATACCGCTTATTCCTGCTGCATATTAGCCATTTATGTCGCTAGGTAATACCATTCATCACCTCTATATACTGCTCACTCTCATCCATTTCCACAAATCAAGAGTATCTATGCCAAGTCATGCCAAGTCATGCATGGTCGCAGGTACGAATTGATGGATACTGAATATCAGGCCCTGATGCGCTTCATCGAACTCTACTGGATGAGCATCACGACTTTTTCTTTGCCTCGGGCATCCTTCCCATATCTGGTTTATCCCGTGATAATCTGATATTAAAAACACTGTCTGCTTTTGGACATAACCTGGCTGGACTGCCTCGAAGACCTGGTTAGATACTACATGGAGATTACGGAGTATTCGTGGTCGCGAGGTCCGAACTCAAGTTGCACGCCAATGGTACCTTCTGTCTGCAATCCGCTTGCCGGTAACAGGCCGGCTACCATCACTTGGCGATTCTGGCCCGTCCAGAGGCACTGCCATGCGCGTGGGGACCCAACAGGGTTGAATGCCAATAAGTCCAAGACTGAAATCACCCTGCCAAATCAGGAACGCAAAAGTGCATGAGAAGCTCTTCGTCTGCTATGGATGAATCATCATAACTCCTCATCTCGGTGTACCATATCTACAACCTCTCTTCTTCTTCTTGACTAAATATTGTATATCCATTAACACTCCCAAACACGCACGCTAACAAGAATGATGCAACGCGCTCGCAGAAACAGAAACAAGAAACCAATAAGCGTGCAAATCATACACAAAAGGATGCATATGGGTATATCTCAACAAACATCATAAGCACCCTTCACTCAGCTTACAACAACGCAAAAGCAGCCAGCATAGCACCAGCCATGACAGCGAAGCTGGAAGCTTTCACAACTGCACCAGCGCCCTCATCTTCTGAAGTCGCGGCTGGCTTAGAGCCACTGGTGGTAGATCCCTCGTCCTGGGTGGCAGTGCCGTTTCCGCCGGTGATACCCGTTGGGGTGTTGGCCTTATCCTCAGCCAAACGGATGACCTTGAGGTCCTTGATAGTAGTCTGATCAGTGTTCTCAACAGACTGCTTAACAACCAGATCCTCATCCTTGATATTAATGATCTTTCCCGCAAGGTTCTTAGCGACATTGGCCTTGATTCCGTTCTTGATAAGGTCAGCAGTTCCGTCCTTTGGCGGAGTTGGAATATCAGTAAAGTTCGATGGGAACTTTCCGCTCTTGATCAACTTCTTGTCGCACTTCGGGAATGGGACCTCTGGAACAAGCGACTTGGTGCTCTGGAGCTCAGTGAAGTTGAGCTTGTTCAACTGCTTCTGGAAATTGTCATAATCGGTGCGGAGAGTGGCAGAGCCGTCCTCGTTGAGGATGACAAGACCATAGTCGTTCTCTTCCTGGGTGTACTCGTAGACGACACCGCCGGAGAAGAACGGCGTCATGCGTTCGCCATAGAGACCCGCCACTTCGTCGAATACACGCGGCTTGATGTCGTTGCAGCCGTACTCGGACATGAAGACTGGGATGGAAGTATTATTGAAGTACCCAATCAACTTGTTGTAGCCGGCCTCCTCGAACGTGGCATCACCGCACCAGGAGTAGGAGTTCAGGGCGAAGAGATCGGCGATTGAGTCGTCGGTATCGTCACCGGTGAGGGAGCACTGCATGTAAGCCCAGGAGTCGACCAGGACCTCACGCACGTCAGCGGCGGAGTAGCCGACTGGGATGTAGCGGTCGGAGTGCGCCTTGATGTACTGCTTGATGTCGCGGGTGACGGCGCGAATGTATGGGGCGGTGATGGAGGATGGGACGTCGTTGATGACTTCGTTGCCGGAAAAGAACATGGCTGTGTTTGGGTAGTCTTTGAAGGCTTCCACTACGGCGAAGGTGCGGTTGAGGTAGTCATGGTTATAAGTCTCCCACCTGGTTTAGAATTAGCACACGCTCTGCGCCAACTTGTTGGCTTGTTTGGCACTTACGGGAAATCCCTCCTCAAACTCTCGTTTGGCAATGGAGAGTTAACATCCAACAACATGTAGATACCGGCAATGTTAAAGATACTGGCGCACTCATCGTGGTTAAGGTTTGGGTCGACGTTGTACACTCTGATAGCATTGACACCGAGTCTTTGCATAAGAGCAGCATCCCTCAGGCAGACCTCACCATCAGTAAGCGCATCCTGTCCAGTCTCTGGTTTATAGCCCGACGATCCTCCTGGCTGGTATGCGACACCGACGATCTGGAAGCGCTCGCCAGTAGCCTCGATGATAAAGTCCGGTCCCTTGACAGCAAGTGGCTGGACAGCGGATGCGAGTTGGGCGCAAAGCGCAAGGGCGGCGACTGAAGCCTTGATAAACATAATTAGTATGATGATGCCAACTGAGGAATGATAAATTCTCGCAAGGATGCTTTTATGGTGTTTACAATGACTTCGCTCCGGGAAGTGATCGTCCCAGCCACGTCTGCGTGGGGTGGGTACGAGCAGATGGACAGCAAGAGTTGGCAGACTGGCAGTTAGCACTTACAGCGCGGATCATGGTTGCTTTGTTTACTGAAGGCCTGCTTCCTTTATCTCTCAACTTGTGTGTGTATTGCAAAAGAGCGTGTATTTGCGAGAGCAAAAGCTGGCAACAAGGAGAGACGAAAGAGTGAGTCTCAAAATGCCCCAAGATGATTCAATGGCGACTATGTACTGCCACAGATCTGAAGTCGCAAGAAGTGGGAGTCGGGTCAGATTTGAGGTCGTCGGCCGTTGTGGACCCCTGAACTCTCTCGTTAAGGCAACGGGATGTAATCTTACACCCTGACAGGCCTGTCAATCAAACCAGAGTTGGCAGGTGAAGGAAAGCCACTGAAACGCCGACGTCTGTTTCAAGTTACTTTGCGCCACGGTTCGTGTCAGATTCCAAACGACATCTAGAGCAATTCCCAATTTGGACACGAGGGCACATTATACGAAGAACTCCAAATAAACACGAGTATACGAACTCAACCGCAAATCTAGTACAACCTTGTAACGTGGAATTCAGTCGTCTTCAATGATGATTGTTATCTTTGCGTATCCTTGTTTCATTGTCGCAGTATCCACTCAGTCTCCATCTCAAGTCCTGCCCAGCCTCAAGATGTCTTGTAAGACGGCACTCTACAGCCGCAAGTGTCACTGTCGCCATTTCGAAGGGAAAGCGTTGTCGCCGTCAAGCCTCGTGCTATCATTCTTGCACTTCACTCATAGCACCCCTTTCTTTTCTCCCAAAGAGCGCCTTACTGGTAATATACGCTGCAATAACAGCCTGGCAAGAGCTAAGCTCTGGGCGTGCTAAACACTTTCAGCTGTTGCCCAAGAGAAGCTCCCTATGCACATACTGTGCGGTCGCATACGATTTTGTTTGTTGTTTGAGCAACTCACCCTCGACTGGTCGTGACCATTTATAGCAGCTTAAACCAATACCGACTAATTTGAACACATTCAGCATCTCCAGAAACAGTAATACCTCTCAATCGGGTCTGTTAACCAGCTTGCTCTGTTGGGACATTCCTTGTCTCTGTTGCTCTGGTGGTACCTAACCACCTCCTACTCTACCTCGGGCCTATTTAGAAAATTTAGTTGAGTCTAACAGGTTGCCAGAAAAGTATCGAGTAATAGACAAGAAGCGGACGTTTCCATACGAGGCTTTTCGGGATCGTAATAACTGTTTACTAGCTCAAGAACTTCTTTGGGAAGAGGCGTCTTATATACTTACTAAAAATGCCTTCACCGAATTCAACGCCTCAAGATATCCTACTCAACATAAAAACCATTGATATGGTAAGACGTTGGCCACATCGTAACACCAAGGTGCTGCTATAATGCTATTGCCAACAGAATCTCCCGTCGTCATACATCCTCCACCACTCATATTGCCCAGTGGTTCTCAGCGACACCACTTCCTATCCTTACCTTCGTCAAAACCACCTTTCAACTAACCACTAATCACCACTTCGAAGCCGACTCGCAAAGCCAAAATGCATGTTCCAGTTGGTTTTCCCGAATTTTTGTTGGCTGCCTTAAAAGCCTGTGCCAATGGGGCTTTTATACACCTCTGGAAAAGGTCTTTGCCTACTTTCTCCCAAGTCTGCTTTTCTATCCGAGTTGGCAAGTTGTTGATGTGGTGGGGATTTTTCGAGAGAACAGAGAGCGGTGTTAACTAGTTCTGCTGCCATCATCTATTCGACTTCCTCTCATGAACATCTGTTACCTCAGTCACCAACCATTACTCGAGGCCTAGTGGGGAGTTCTGGGTGACGTAGTTAACCAGTCGGAGCTCAAACCATGAATCGATCGCTTCTCTAAATTCGTGTTCTGGACGCTGAGTCTGCATGAGGGAAAGGTGCTACTTACACAGCGCCCACGTGCTGTGTTCATCTCAACCGTATGCCTACAGTATCCTGCCTCGTACTGATTGAGATGAATCAAAACCACCAGGCCGAACCTTCACTTTGTAAGAATGTGGACGTTTAATTGTGTTTACTGAATATAAAAAGGGTTGAGGTGGAGGTGTACTTAGACACTGCGTTTGCAACAATAGTTTGACTCGGTGGGGCGCATTGTATAAGCAGGTTGGTAAGTATTGCTGTGTACCTGAATTTCAATATTAGGTCGACTCGACTGTAACCAGCATAAACTAGATAGGGAAACCGAGGGTGATGGTAGTATGATTAACCAGTTATTACTGATAGTAGCAGTGCGCATGGTACCTGATGCTGGCGTTAGAAGGAAATCACGTTTCATTACCATGACCAGAATGGCATAACTAGTTAACCCAAACCTTCAAAACATGTACCAGCTAGAGATAGACCGAGCATGGGACAGAATTGCCAGCATAGAATGTACAAGGTGACTTCTTTTGGTAATATGAGGGAGCTGGCTTTAGCATCTACGGGCTTTTTATATGCAATCAAATTAGGTGTTCGGCTGGGCTGAAAGGCATGGAATGCACTATGTGAGCAGTCATGGCCAGGCAGGTCCACAACATGGGATGGGATTGAGTTCAAAGCTTCATTATTAATCAGTATCTATCAGCTTACTTGCTTTGCTAATTCGCAACACCCATCGCCCAAATGCCATTTATCTATACCCCAATCTATCTCCACCTCGCTCAGCCCACTTACGCAGTGCCAAACTCCTTAACAGTGCACTCCTCGAACTTCCCAGGAACCAGCGCCAATGGAACGATACCAGAAACGTGCATCTCCGGGCCGTAAACATGCATATCAAGCTTCAGCTCCTGGCCCACAGCCTTAATGTTCTTAAGACCCTCCTGATAGTTAGGACCTGCACGTCTAACCCAAATCCTAACATTATGCTCGAGCAGGGTTGGTGCGTACTCGCGAAGCGCCTTAATGACACCCTTGAAAGTGCTAGCAACGTTCGTGAAGTTTGCAATACCACCGCCGATGAACAAAACTTTACCCTTATCCGAGATTGGAGCGCGGAGCATGAGGTCAAGGACTGTACGAGCGTAGTGGTAAGTCTGCGACTCGGTTGGCGCACCAGAGTATTCACCATAGTTGGCGAGCTCGTCGGAGAAGCCCGCGGAAGCGATGGCGTCGGCGTAGACGACGGATGCACCACCTCCAGCAACGAGGGTCCAGACACGACCGGTCGCGTTCAAGACGGTCAACTTGAGAGAAGCACCGGTCTTGGCGTCCAACTCGGCGATGTAGGCCTCCTCTTTGGTGAGCTCACGACCGAATGGGGCTGGGAACTCCATTGGTGGTCCGGCGTCGATGGACACCTTTCCGTCCGTGGCCTTGACGGCGGTCATGCCGAGGGCGGCTGGGGAGCGAGCGGCAGCCCACTTGGCACCGCACTCGAACTCAGCGGTCTGATCAAGCTTAGCAGCCAAGTCGAGGAAGTGAACCTCTGCGGAGGTGGCGTCAGCGTTTGGAATGACGACCAGCGGGTTGATCTCGAGGTAGGTGAACTGGCAGTCGACGTAAACGGCGTAGAGACGGGTGATGAAGTCGACGAGGACGTTGTGGATGCCCTTTGGCACCTTGGCCAGGAGAGCGGATGCGATCTCCTCGTTGGATGGGTATTCGGAGAGGTCAACTGGGATCAGGAGTTTCTCGGCCTTCTCGTCGACATCACCGACATCGACACCACCCTCGTGAGTGAAGAGAATCCAGTCACCCTGTTATCATAATGTTAGTGTATGTCTTTCAAGCCGTTGCCAATGCAAAAGAAGCAATGCCACGTGGATGGCATGCGCGGCGGCTAAACTGCCGCTATGAGGGAGGGTTCCCGGTAGTCAGGTCGTGGATGAGTGAACGTTGCAAGTACCGACCACAACCAGGTGCATGGTAACCCATGTGCGGAACGTCCTTGGACTAGCCGCCTTTCGTCCGAAGAAAAGCGACCGAGAAGATCCGTGCTTTCTTAAAGATGCATGGTTTTCCGCCGGTTTTTGGTTAAAAGTGCGGGTGAATTCCTCCGCAGAACCAGAAATATATGAGCCGCTTGACACATACATGCGGTTTAGACTACTTTCTCCTTCTTTCGAGTATGCCAGCCTCTTTTTTGTTTGCTTCCGCACCCAAGAATGATACTTCATCCCATCGACCGACACCTTCGAACATTTGAAATTGAACACCATGGGAAATAACATACCTCGCGGACAGAGTTGATGTTGATGTAGTACTCAGTATCTTGTGGATGTGGCACGAATGGCTCAACCAAGAATTGTCTCAAGACACCAACAACAGTCTCAACCTTCTGCTCCTTTCCAGCGCGCTCAGCAATCCATGCCTTCGCCTCTGGCCATGTCTTGTTCAACGCCAACAGACCGCTCTTGCCTCTGCGCTTGATCAATTGATCTGGCTTAGCAACGAACTTGGCGCCTGGCTGCATCAACCATGGGTATGAGACCTCGGCCTGGTCAAGGATGGAGGAAACCTCAGCATCCACTGGGAAGTAGAGAGATGCGAGCTTGGTAGCTGGGTTGTGCGTTTTGGAGACTGGGAGAGGAGATGGCTTGATGACTGGTGCGCGGGTGAGGTGGTAGTTGAGGATGGCCTTGCCATCAGCTTCGAGGATCGACTTCGCAGACATTGTGGATTATGAGCAAGAAGAAACTGGAGAGAACAAGTCAGTAAATTTTGCTTTCATCTAAAAGTCAAGAGCTGTGGTTGCGTTTGAAGTTGCTTCAGGACGCTGTAAGATGACTGACAGCTTGCTGGCTGAGCCCTCCTGATTTCGTAATTCAAGCTGACGTGCAACAATTTCGACAGCAGAAATGCACTAGCAATCAATACTCTTCGTCTCCGAGTGCACTCAGTCGCACAAGCTGCTCGCCCTCCAGCGACAACAAGCTATCGAATTTGGGGATATCCGGGCTTGAAGGGTGCAGAGCACCGAGGGGCGGTCAAACTCACCGAAAATCGGAATGGGCTGCAATCAATTGATGACCACGATATGTCTTGTGTGGTTGGAAGTCGTCTTGAAAATATGAAGTATTGCGTGGAGATGGGAAAATACTGTACGACTGAGGTGAAGATGTGGTGTGATGAGAACAAAAAGACGAAAGTTCGTGGATTGGGATGGCCGAGAATTGATGGACGGTGCGGTCGGCGCGGGAGTGTGCTCAGGGTGGACAGGGTGCTGGTGACGGATGTGCAGGGACAAATATTGTTGATGGGGCAGTGGCCAGGGGGGGTGCCACACGACAATATTTTGGTGAGGGACAAGGCGGTGGCAGAATGGCAGATACAGCAGACTCACGGCAGAGAGGGACAACAGCGCTTCAACCGAACTCAGGAGAATGGGATAGAGGCTAGGAACGCGCGTTAGCACGTCTTAGCCATGATTTCAGGGAACATTGGCACTGAAATGTCACTTATTTCCGTGTGAAGCAGGCTGAGGGAAAGCTGGGGAGTAAATCGGGGGGGGGGGGGGGGGGGGGGGGGGTTGGCGGCCATCAAAGAATCAGCTCGAAGCACTCTTCGGCGTCCTCAGCCATAAGATGAAGGAGTCACTGCGAGCAGTGGAGAAAGGCGGTGGGGGAAAGACCTCAGACCTCCAGATTTCGGAGAGCTTGCGAAGGTCTGAGAGCACATCACCACTCTACGACCGCACAATCCAGCCAATCCTGCCGGCGATCTCAGGCTGGTGAGTCCGCTAAACCCCACCAAAAATAGCCGGCAGACCCAACGGACAGGGGTTCCAGCAGCTCCGAGGGCCCCGTAACCCCAGCCAGAGCTTGTCTTAGCCTGTCCTTAGCCTCAACCGGCCATCGGACCTGGCATTGAGGCCACACAAAACAGTGAGAGTCACCCCTGGACCGAACGAAGCCACACCAAAACAATACGACGCCGCGCTGCACCACACACCGCAACAACCACCACAGACCAGTGAGCAAGAAAGTTCCTACGGCTGCCGAACGAGATTCTTTGAGAGCCCAACTCTCTTGTCCGTCTTCATACTACAACCTCAAACACCTTCACATTATTCAATTGAACAGTGAATAACGTCAATTGAATTGTTGTAGTCAGTTTACGTTCTTCATTTCGAGGCGTCTCATTTCCACTTGTCGCACTTCACATTGCGGATAGCTGGAGCTCCTTTTCTCACCCTACTCGTAAGCTGATCCTCTCCACTCATTCCCTCAACTCCGAGTTGAACTCGCATATACTCAATTGTGGCTCAAAAACAGTCTCTGACTTCAATTGCTCGTCCAGACATCCTCAAATAACTCAAAATGAGCCCTTCTGCCACCGCCAACGGCGCCGGTCTCGCGCCAGCCGCCGCTGGCAATGCCAATGACAACATCCGTCGTTTTGCTGCTCCAAGCAGACCTTTGAGCCCACACTCTCAGACTGCTCTCTTCCACAACAAGACCAGATGTTTCGTCTATGGTCTTCAGCCAAGAGCTGTGCAGGGAATGCTGGATTTCGACTTCATCTGCAAGCGTACCACCCCATCGGTTGCTGGTATCATCTACACCTTCGGTGGTCAGTTCGTCTCCAAGATGTACTGGGGAACTTCGGAAACTCTCCTCCCAGTCTACCAGTCGGTTGAGAAGGCAATGGCCAAGCATGCCGATGTCGATACCGTTGTCAACTTTGCTTCCTCGAGATCCGTCTACCAGTCCACGATGGAATTGATGGAGTACCCACAAATCCGATCCATTGCAATCATTGCTGAGGGCGTCCCAGAGAGAGTAAGCTTGGTCCAATAATTTTGAGGAAACGCGGTATCTAACATCTGTATAGCGTGCTCGTGAGATTCTCCACGTTGCTGCCAAGAAGGGTATCACCATCATTGGCCCAGCCACTGTTGGTGGAATCAAGCCAGGAGCATTCAAGATCGGTAACACTGGTGGTATGATGGACAACATTGTTGCCTCCAAGCTCTACCGCCCAGGATCCGTCGGATATGTCTCCAAGTCCGGAGGTATGTCAAACGAGCTGAACAACATCATCTGCAACACCACCGACGGCGTCTACGAGGGCGTTGCCATTGGAGGAGACAGATACCCAGGTACCACCTTCATCGACCACTTGCTCAGATATCAGGCCGATCCAGACTGCAAGATCCTCTTGTTGCTCGGTGAGGTTGGAGGAATCGAGGAGTACCGTGTCATCGAGGCTGTTAAGGAGGGTGTCATCACCAAGCCAATCGTTGCGTGGGCCATCGGAACCTGCGCCAGCATGTTCAAGACTGAGGTTCAGTTCGGTCACGCCGGATCTTTCGCCAACTCCCAGCTCGAGACCGCCGCCAACAAGAACAAGGCCATGAAGGAGGCCGGATTCTACGTTCCAGACACCTTCGAGGACCTCCCAGAGCTCCTCTCCTCCGTCTACCAGACCTTGATCAAGGCCGGCAGCATCAAGCCAAAGCCAGAGCCAATCGTGCCAAAGATCCCACTCGACTACTCCTGGGCCCAGGAGCTCGGCCTTATCAGAAAGCCAGCCGCTTTCATCTCCACCATTTCCGATGACCGTGGTCAGGAGCTCCTCTACGCCGGAATGCCAATCTCGGACGTATTCAGGGAGGATATCGGAATCGGCGGTGTTATGTCCCTCCTCTGGTTCCGTCGTCGTCTCCCAGACTATGCTTCCAAGTTCCTGGAGATGGTTCTCATGCTTACCGCTGATCACGGTCCAGCTGTGTCCGGTGCCATGAACACCATTATCACCACCCGTGCCGGCAAGGACTTGATCTCTGCTCTCGTCTCTGGTCTCTTGACCATTGGTTCCCGCTTCGGTGGTGCCCTTGATGGTGCCGCTGAGGAGTTCACCAAGGCGTTCGACAAGGGATTGTCTCCACGTGACTTTGTTGATACCATGCGTAAGCAGAACAAGCTCATCCCGGGTATTGGCCACAAGGTCAAGTCGCGCAACAACCCAGATCTGCGCGTCGAGCTCGTCAAGGAGTTTGTCAAGAAGCGTTTCCCGTCGTGCAAGATGCTGGACTATGCTCTTGCCGTTGAGTCTGTCACTACCAGCAAGAAGGATAACTTGATTCTAAACGTTGATGGTGCAGTTGCTGTCTGTTTTGTGGATCTGATGCGCAACTGTGGTGCGTTCTCGGCTGAGGAGGCGGAGGATTATATGAAGATGGGTGTCCTTAACGGTCTTTTCGTTCTGGGTAGGTCGATCGGTTTGATTGCTCACTACTTGGATCAGAAGCGTCTCAGGACTGGTCTTTACAGACATCCATGGGACGATATCACTTACCTCCTTCCAACTCTCCAGTCTGGCGCGCCAGGTTCTGAAGGACGTGTTGAGGTGCAGATGTAAGATGGTAGTTATGTGGTAGATGGTAGGAACGTAATTTTGAGCGCGTATAGCGAGCTGATACTTTAGATGGACAATAATGAATACAGAATATAGAAGAACTCCTTTAATGAACACTCTAAACTAGACACGTGAACACGTCGTGACAGCTGGTGTATCAACGGCGCTTGTGCCTGGCATCGGCGTCTGGCTCCGCTGTCAAAGTAGAGCATTGCATCACTAATATGGTGCTCCTGATCAGAACCTCTTGTCTAGCCTACCATATTTAGTTAGCGACTACCAAGAATTTCATGAATTATAAAAAAGAATGTTTCCCAACGCCTCTGATAAATAGGCCGCCAGTACCGCCCACGCAACAACCAATCCAACCCCCTACTATTACGCCTAAGCCCTCTAAAACCGCGCCTGGCTAAAACTCTATAGCTTCCTGAGTTATTCTGTGGTCAGACTTTACTTGCTCACTCTCGGCTGCCTCATTCTATCAGCGGATAAATGGGTCTTTGACGGCGTTTTCTGGGGAGAGTGGCATTGGGGGGAGGGTATGGTGGCGTGAGCGATGGTTGCGCTGTTGTGTTTTAGTCTTTTGAGCCCGCCGAGAGTTGGAGGACAAGGGGAACGGGGAGAAGCCAGGATTGTGTAGATAGTACGGGGAGGAATGAGGCAGGAAGTTGGGAGCGCAAGCTAGGAAGACCTTCAGAAGAAGTGGATTCGCATTTATTGGCTGCTTTGGATAAACCAGCTACCCAACCGCCGCATCCCTTCTCACAACTCTCGACCCAAAAAACAAGACTTCACAAAATACAAATTACCGTCTTTCTCAGTTTATCCGATGGCAAATTAGCTGGCAATCATGGACTTCTATCCACTATCACTACGAGATGTTACGGATGAATTGCATATATGATGGCGCAAGGTCGAGGTTTCTTCCTCTGGCATTACGACAGCCCAAGTTGTTTATCATATTGACTTTCGCTGACGTCTCAGTTTCACAGTTGATTGGCACTTTGAGCCCCAAAAAGTGCTGACATGAACATGGATTCAGAACGCACAAGTATTAAGACACCAAAAGCGACTATATTGTCCACTCAATCTTTGGTTTTAGGTCATAACTCATTGACTCATGTCTGTCTGCCTAGCCATCAAAGTATGCCGTTGCGCCTAGCCATCCTTCCCTGGTCATGTCGCTATCATCATGAAGCAAATGAGGGAGATTTTTGTAAGGAAATTCCATGCTCCCAAAACCTACCCTTTTCTGCAATGTTTCATTATCCTCTGTCGCGCCACATGTCTCCTCGCCCAGTCATCAAATAACAGGGTAAAGCTTGGTCTACTTGGAGAACTCCTAAGCCATGGATTACTACCACCCAAGTTAGCCCGGAGTAAGGACCACTTAGTCCCTATTTTATCATTAGCAGCCGTTGTATAAGGGGTAGACACAACTTACAACTCAGCGCTCCTCTCCACAGCACGTCTGAGCTGTCGATTATACTTCTTCTTATCCTCCTTACTTCCCCAATACAACTTGCTCGCCTCAGGATTAACAGTCGTTCTAGGATCATACGGCGGATGCTCCTCCTCCAGCGCACTAATAATAGCATCAATGTGGCTCCTCATATCCTCCGGCTTATCCGTAGTATAACAAGGCGTACCATCAGCAGCGATACGGTGGTGGAACATCTTAGTCTCGAACTTAGCCCTGAGTTGCTCCTCCGGGAACCTCGGACTCATGAAGAGCTTGAAGCGGAACATGCCACCGTCAAGTTGGGACATAGGACGACCGAAGTATGTGATCTCCCAGAGGAATGGGTTGCCGCCCACCATTTCGACAGAAGTGGAGTGTGAGGATTTCTTAAAGTGCTCAACGACCTGCTCGTGCTGGCGCTGGAGATTGGCTGCAACGCCGGTATCTTTCCTCTTCGACTCCAGGCCCTCCTTCGCCCATCCAGCAATCTCTGCGTCCAACGCGCTCTTGATCCGGACCAGACGACGCTCGAGCTCAGTGTAGTTGAATTTGCCAACCATATCGTTTCCACTGGGCTCAAACGGCATATGAGCAAAAGGCTGCCCATCTTGAACATCATGCTTCGCGCCATTGATCGCCAGAAGGTACGAGTCATAGTACCACATGAACCTCCTCTTGCACAGATCTTTGAACGGCTCATACGGCGCATTATCATAAGCTTCTCCATCCATCTCCTCGCGCTCACATTCCTCTGACGAGGATGACTCCGGTGCGACGGTCCCCGAGGTTCCGATGGCCAGGTGGCTCTCGAGACGTTGAATGACTGAGATGCGAAGTGATTCGTGGCGGATCTTCATTACGTAGTCCTTCTGGCTCTTCTTGTCTTCCGGACCGTTTGCGTCTTCGTAACCTGGCTCATTCTCGTATGGGTTGGAGGACATGAGAGATTGGATGGAGAGGAGGATTGATTCGAGGCCTTGTGCTGAGGACCATTCTTCGCCGCGTTCGCCTCTCCATGTTCTGGTATCTCGGTTAGTGAATCCTTGGTATAATACTGCAGGGAGCATACCCTAGGATTGACCTGCAAACAGTTAGTATGTCTTTCTTGAAAATGACAACCTAGTATCCTTACAAGCAGACCCTTCCTCCCGCATAGATGTTTGGATTGAAGCGACAGCGTCCGCCGTTGGTCGTGAGTGCTAAAACATATGGTGCCTTGCCAGGATAGTCTAGCCCGCGTCAGCCTCGTCAATCGACGAGAAATTGTACAGGCCAGTACCTTTGCCAAACTTCACTGAGAACTATACCGCAGTTAGAGGTCTGTGTGTGGCTTCGTTTAATGGGGTAATATGAGGTTATGTGCTTACCTCGAAGAAACCAAACTCGTATGGGGAATCAGGCGGCCCAACGATCAGCGCCCGAACGTTTCTCACATCCGCATCACGGCAAGCAACGGCAAGTGCTAAACAAGTATGTTAGTTGCTGCGCTATAATTACAGATAGGCTTTAGAGTTCTAGAACTTACATAAATCGTTTGACTTTTGAATTCCGTTGATCTCCTGTAACAATCATGTTGCGTCAGCCTTGCCCAAGCATAAGTCGTTGTGTGCCTACTCACTCTGGTGACACGGATGATAGAGTGGTTCGCCATGATGCAGTGAACGAAAGGCCAAACTACTATTTATCACTTCAGAAAGAAAGTCGCTATAATGCGGCTGAGCGGTGAAGTCGACGTAATATCTCTGGTATTGAGCAAAGACAGTTGTTCTAGAAGGCTGTCACTGTAGCTTGGAGTCGGAGAGCTGTGACCTGGCGGGCTTGAATTATGGGGCAGTGGTGATAAGCGCAAGGGACCTGGGGCCTAATTTGACAGCCTAGGGCTCAAAGAAGTCAAGTTTCGGAACTGCCCGCGACAAAGTTGTTCCGCAGCGGATAGCACTTGATGGAAAGTGGAATTTGGCTGGTGGGTTCGTGCCAGCGCGTCTGTTTACAAGGCCGCGCGCTTATTTCAGCTGCGTCGGCTCCGCGAAGTACGAGTACATAGGAATAGTAGGGAAAGTTCTCTGTGGCACATACCTAAGCACAGGCATGGGAAATGATGTGAAAGTCACTCATTACTTAGGCAGTATTCTGGCTAAACTACCTACGACGTGCATGGCATATGGCTTTGTAGTCACTCTTGACAGCTGCCCCTGAGCATGGCGTTTCGTCTAGGCCTGAGGCAAAAACATGACACGTGATCTTGTTGTTTGAGTAAACAGTATAATGCTACTAACAAATAACAATACTGACTCAAATATCCTAACTAGAAGATTTAAAAATATGGAAAATATTAGACACCGCAGTTACTAGCTAGACACCTTAGGAAGCATTGTCAGACTGCAAGTTCCTATTGACTAGCTGCCAGTGCGTTGACAGAACAGCCAGCGAGGTACCCCTGCATGGGCCTCCCCTGGTCATTTCCAGGGACGACATCCCGCCCTGTGCAGTTGTTACCATAACTAAACACAAAATAATCTATACCTCAGCTGTATCGACTTGAGACTTCCGCTCTTGTGCGCATACGGAGCGTGTTTCCCTTAACCCAATCACTCGATCAATAATTCACCTGCTCAATCGAAACATTGCTGACCTCTCCGCCTAAGCTACTCCTGGCTTTCCAGCAAGCTTCCGCCTCACGAACAAGACAAGTTGCGCAATTTGAATGGACAACTGAACAGCACGAGACACTGCGCCCATTTCAGAAGAACGTTTTTAAGCCACGACCGGGGTTCTAGAACAGCGCGACACCTACTAAGATTGTGCCATCACTGCGCTCATATTGCAACACCTATTCTGGTCCTCTGTGGCGTCCAGTTCGTGTTGCAGCTTCACTACACAGACGCTTTCCAGAAGCGAAACACACAATTGAATAACACTGCGCCAACCACGCTGGCACGAAGAATAGTTAAAGATGGGCGTTCATGAGGAGGGTGGCCCGCCTGCAGACGGCTGGACTCAACCTGGCGCACCAAGCGCGCAAGGCGTGGGAAACAACAACCGCAACGACAACCACTATCAGCGTCCACAGAACCAAGGTGCTCAACCGCACTCATATAACCACCCACCAACGTTGCGTCCTCATAATCCACACGACAGGAACGGGCGCGACAATAGGTCACCAATGGGACCTGTTGGCCACTCCCCAAGCTCGCAACAAATGCAGATGCGCTCACCACGCAACGGCCAAGGGCAAAACCTGAGATCACCAATTGGTACCGGAACACAACCTGGACCGCAGCGCAAGGATAGCAACCCAAATGAGCATGAGAGATCGCGCGCTCGTGGGAACAGAAAGGGCAGCGGGCAATTGCGCCTGTGTAAGAAGTGTGGAGAGCCTTTGACCGGCCAGTTCGTGCGCGCTCTCGGGGGTACATTCCACCTTGATTGTTTTAAGTGCAGAGTGAGTGCATACCTGCGAATTTAATCGCAATACATACTGACTTGGGCCATCTAGGATTGTGGTCAAATCGTCGCATCGAAGTTCTTCCCAGTAGACGAAGAAGAAGGCGAAGGCCAATACCCTCTCTGCGAGGTCGACTACTTCAGAAGACTCGATCTGTTGTGTCACGAATGCGGCGGCGCCCTCCGTGGCTCATACATTACTGCCCTCGACAACAAATACCACATTGATCATTTCACTTGCTCAGTATGCCCGACTGTCTTTGGCGCGTCGGACAGCTACTATGAGCATGAGGGGCAGGTGTACTGTCATTACCACTATTCTACACAGTTTGCACAGCGCTGCTATGGATGCCAGACCGCAATCCTGAAACAATTCGTAGAAATCTTTCGCAACGGCGAAAACCAGCACTGGCACCCAGAGTGCTATATGATCCATAAGTTCTGGAACGTCAGACTGGCCGATGCCGCTGATGTCCAGCCAGAGCGTGCACAACTTACCGAGGCGTCGGATGAGGCTGCCAGAAATCTTGTACGCGACCAAGAGGAGAAGACGGAGGAGAAAGTCTACAGGATTTGGAGTGTACTTTCTACCTTCGAGGAGGCCTCCGCAGCAAACATCTCCGATATGCTTCTTCATGTCAGCAATGGCCTCTTTGTTGATGGAGTCCTGACCGCCAAGAAGTTCATCTGGCACGTCGACTTGCTCTTCATGTCCATGGACAAGCTCGATGAGGTTATGATCCGTTATGATGTCAAGAGTGAGCCTTATACCCTGCCATGTGCGGATGCAGTGCTGACAGATCCAGGTCTCTCTTACTCGAGAGAAGCGAAGCTTCTTTGCAAGAAAATTATGGCATTCTTCACGCTGTTATCCAGAACACACAATTCTGGCGTCCGCAAGCTTGGCGTCACTCAGGAACTGCTTTCGCTTGTTACCGGCCTTGCGCATTACCTGAAGCTTCTGATTAGAATCTGCTTACAGGGATCGCTCAGAGTTGAGAGAGAGACCAAGAATACCGACGGCTTGGATATCTTCCTTAGCGACCTCAGCGGCGTTGAGCTCATCAAAGATGACGAGAAGACGGGAATCGACGACGCCGCAACTATGATGCTTGCCGAGCCCTCCTCAGACATCTGTGTTTCCTGCCAGCGTACTGTTGACGAGGAGTGCGTTAGATTCGGGGATAAAAGATGGCACCCCGCTTGCGTCGTCTGCAGTCTCTGCTCCCGCGATTTGGTCAACCAGCTTGAGGATGCACGCTGGTGTCAAAACGAGGCGAAGATCTGTTGCAGTGGATGCGAGTCGCAGTTTTCCGATTCGATGCCAGGTTTCGTCAGAGTCACAAGGCTCGCTCAATATATCTTTCTGTTGAGAGTTGGACTCGCCCGTCTTCTGACAATGCTTCGCAAGAGTGGTACGCTCCCACATACCTCTGACAATCCAAACCTTAATGGTTATAATTCACAGGAAGGCCACCGCGTGGCTGACAGCGGCGCACCCCCAGGCATCCTTCGTTCCGACAGCCGCTCGAAGTCATATGGGGGCAAGGTCGATGAGTTCCCAGGCGAATCCTCATATGAAAATACTCTCAACGATGTTCGCCGCCTTCGCAGCACCAGGATGGACAAGCATCTGTCTTCGACTACCAAGAAAGCTCGCACATCCAGGATCATGGATGGTCCAGAAAGCCAGAGCACACATCCTGGTTCCGCTGATGCCGAGGGATCTGGTCAGAGGAAGAATGATCTCCAGATCATCGAGGATCGCGACCCACAAGGAGAGCCTAGATCTGAGCTTTTCTTTGGTCATCAGGATGCCTTGACACTTGACGACATCCCTAGAATTGTCGCTGCCCAGCAGACGAAGGAGCAGAGACCCAATGCCTACAAACATGCTCGCCATGAGTTGTTCAGGACTTCCATCACCGAGCCAAAGCTCATCAACGGTCATGCTCGTACATTCTCTGGCGCCAATGAGCTTGAGAAACTTACCCTCGCGGACAAAGATCCATCTGAGAGTCGCGGTGCGGGTGTCGGTATTGGCAAGAAATATTTCTCGGAGCTTTCTGCATTGGAGTATTTCATTGTTCGCCATGTTGCTGTGCTCTCTATGCAGCCTATGCTGGATGGTCATTTCACTCTGGAGGAGCTGTTGGGTCTTATCGAATCAAGAAAGCCAACCTTCTGGAACAAGTTCGGCAAGGCCTTCAAGAACGATGGACGCAAGGGTGTCAAAAAGAAGGGCGTCTTTAATGTGCCACTCGAGGTCATAATCGACAGAGACGGTGCTGATTCCACAGATGGAGTCGGCCCTGGGAGCTTGAGAATTCCTGCTTTGGTCGACGACGCCATCTCCGCTATGAGGAAGATGGATCTTTCTGTGGAGGGAGTCTTTCGCAAGAACGGCAACATCAAGCGCCTGAATGATGCTGTAGCCACCATCGATAGAGATGGATGTGCCGCCATCGATCTCTCCAAGGAGAACGTCGTCCAAGTTGCAGCACTTCTGAAGAGGTTCTTCAGAGAGCTTCCAGATCCTCTTTTGACGTTCAAGCTGCATCGTCTTTACATCACTTCTCAGAAGATTGGCGACGAGGAGAAGCGCAGACGTCTTCTGCATTTGACATGCTGCTTACTCCCAAAGGCTCACAGAGACTGCCTCGAGATTCTTTGCTCGTTCCTGAAGTGGACAGCATCCTTCCACGCAGTCGACGAAGAGTCTGGTAGCAAGATGGATACCCACAACTTGGCAACTGTCATTGCTCCAAATATTTTATACTCTAAGGCGAAGGAAGTCGGCATGGATGACAGTTTCCTCGCTATCGAGGCTGTGCATTCCCTGATCGAGTTTAACGACATGATGTGCGAGGTTAGTAACAAAAAGCCCTTCAATTTACTAGTCAATGGCTAACAACCACGCTTCTAGGTACCAGAAGATTTGCTTTCAATCTTGAATGACAGCTCGCTCTTTAATAATCCTTCCGACATCACCACTAAGGAGATTCTGAAGCGTTATGGCGATATCGCTGCCGCCGGGGGTGTCCGTCATCAGGTTGATGCATCGACGAGCAACCCACCGCGCTCTAAGGAGGGCAGTGGACGCAACCCGCAGCATGCTCCAGTCGTTAGAGTTGATACCGATCCAAGCCAAGAGGCTGCCCGTGAGACCGAGGCTAGCGTCAAGCATGTTCAGGAGAACTCTCTGCCACAGGGAGCATCCAGCAACAAGAACTCGCCGCCAGAAGCTCAATGGCAGGGAGACGAGATCGACGTCATCTCACCATACTCGGTTTCAGGATATCCATCCCGCGAGGCTCTGCCACTGCCAAACCGTCCACGTGACGGCACTGGCACCCCAGACAGCCGCAAGGATAACGGTACTGGCAACAGCTGGCGCAACTCTGGATGGGCCGGAGGACCACGTCCACCACAGAATGGTCAACCACCTGTCCCACCTGCCAAGGACTCTTGAGCTCTGACATCGTTACTTTATACCCGGAACTGCCTTTCGTTTGAAAAGCTTTTCTATTATCGACTTTCTGTTTTCAGCGTATCATACCAGCGAATTTCGCAACACCGATCTTCTGCATGTTTGTCGCCCAGAATATTGGGCATTTTTTTCTTGTCTATTTTATTGCGCGCATTCATCTGGCGTTTAGGTTAGCATTGAGGAGCTTCGGCGCGAGCCACCTCTTTGACACAAAGAGATGGAGGAAAGAGCGGATCATGGGACATGATATGGCTGAGCGCTGATTGCACTGGCCGTTGGAGTATAAGCGTTGTACCGGGCCATGGGTGATCGGCGGACTTTTTCTGGTGATAATTATGGGGAAAAGGAATAGTGATGAACGACGTGACATTATAGTTTCAACTGGCAGGCAATTTTCGAATTTTACTATATCGAGGTGTGGATGGTGAAAGCCAAACGAAGCACATGAAGATGGAATTGGATTCTCTGGCAGTAGAATTGGGCCAATCCTTTTCGTCGTGGGACAATTGAATTAAAATGCAAGAGTTCATATCAAATCTTCAACAAATGCTATGTGAACTGATGAGATACTTCTTGACCTTTAAAACGATGTGGCGATGCACTCTTTGGTGTTGTGGTCATGTTGCCTCCAAGCTCTTAAACCCCGAGGAATCTCCGATACTAGGCCAACGTCCGGAATCTCCCCGAAGTGGGCTGCATGTCAAGCGTCTCGATTGAAGGAATCCAAATTCAACCGTGCATCTTCATTTTGCAACTTTTTGTTTTCAGCGAGCTCTCAATTACTTCCTTCATGTGTTTAAGCCATTGACTTCATTCTTGCTTAGTAAAGCTATCTCAACTCATCCGGCAATGCTGCTGACAAATGTGTCAGCACTCTAATTTCGTGGTTGCGGGGTTGTGACAGCCAGCCCTGTTTGTATGGAGACGCGAGGGACCACACCAACGTCGCCAAAAGAGCCTGGAGCTGCGGATAACCTTCTTACTTACTAGATCTGACCTTCAAGGCATAATTTTGTGCTCTACTTTTTCAGTATTCTCGTCTCCCTTCCAGAATCGACAGCAAGTCTTCTTTCCAAGTCATCATCTTCGTGATACCCTCGACCCGAAGCGCAAGGGAACAATTTCCCGCAAGGTTACCATTTTCGGAGATAAGAGAACAGAGTCGGCAATCGTCACCAACACCTCGAGTCACATCGCCACAGAATCGTGGACTGTGGATACACGATACCGAAGACTGTTGAGCTGTCGTCAAGCTTGAGCGCATAAGCAATAACCAAAAGAGGCCTGCCTTCACTTATCTCGGGACGTTGTCAACATGTCGCCAACCCCTCCATCAACAAATTCTTCCACAGGCCACTCTCCAGCCGCCGATTATCGAGTCGTGCGCAAGCGCAATCGTGTCCCTCTATCGTGTGCGCCCTGTCGTGCAAGAAAGTATGTGAGATCTTTGCTTTGAGCTCTTCGACCCCTTCTTTAGCTATCTTCTCTGCCGGTTTTAAATGTAAAACCTACGTGGAATATGAGCTAAGCCCTCAGTAGACTTAAATGCAACCGTGGCCACCCATGCGAGAACTGTACCCGACGAGGCGATGCAGATGGATGCTCATACGCCGCACCAGTAGGCCCAAGACGTAGGAGCGCACAGAGTAGTAATACGTCCACGGGCGGCGGCGCAGACGACATGCAGAACAGGATAGATCGCCTTGAAGGTCTGGTACTCAGCTTAATGACGAACGGAGCACAGGCTCCCGGGCTCGCAGCAGCAAGCAGAGCATTAGAGAGAAACGGGACAAGAAGCACGGGGCCAGACGAGGAGGATGTCGATGAGATGATCAAGGAGGAGAATGAGGATGGCGATGAAATACAGGATGAGGTGCAGGAGGTCGAGTCGTTTTCGAAGATGTTTGGTGCTATGAAGGTGCATAAGAATGATGAGGATAAGAGTATGTTTGTTGGGGATAATCATTGGCATATGGTTCTTGCAGATGTGAGTTGCAGATCGAGTCTAACACCACTCGTTGGTCATGTTGCTAAAATGAATTTGAGATCGCGGAAGTGCGCAACTACTTCAACTCGCATCACCAAGACATACACGATCAGTACGACAAAGTCGCAAAAGCAGTCCCAAATGCCAGCAGGCAAGCCGCTTTCCTCTTTCCCCAGTATCCACCAGCAACGGAGGCAGAGTTGCGCAGCGCATTACCTCCTCGGCCACAGCTTGAGTCGTTAGTGAATAGATGCTTTTCGCATCTTCATCCTGCAACGCAGGTTCTGCATCCACCAAATTTCCGAACACAAGTCCAGCAATATCTTCGCAGCCCTTCGTCACAACCTATAGCCTGGATCGCGCTTCTTTACTCGGTGCTGACGTTAGCTATGCAGTCATACATCGAAGGCGTGGAAGAGCCACCCGAATGGGCTGGGAGAACGAAAGACATGGCCGAGATATACCGCCAGCGAACTGTGCAAGCACTTGTGCTGTCCGATTATACGAGAGTACGCGCACATACTTTAGAGTCGATGATACTATATCTACACGGGGAATACACGTTCCGAGGCGAGAATGACGTCGGCCTTTGGCTCATCATTGGAATGCTGGTCCGTCTGGCAATGCGAGCAGGATACCACCGTGACGGAGCACAATTCAAAGAGATCGAGCCATTTGCAGTCGAGATGCGGAGACGAGTCTGGCTCTTCATACGGCAGTCTGATATTCTATTTTCATCACAGCTGGCATTGCCAAGCATGATCAAGAGCAAAGACTGTGATACAGAGTTTCCGCTTAACATCTACGAAGAGAGCTTCTCGCCGTCTTCCGCGTCTCTTCCGTCATCTCTCCCAGAAGATACAATAACACCAGTGAGCTTTATTCGTGCCAAAGGACGACTTGCGCTGCTGCTCGGCGAGATCATCGATGAGACGCAAGGTCTCTCAGCACGTATGATCTCTTATACAACTATCTTAGCCCATGACGCCGCCTTGCGCACCGCTGCAGACGCCATAACCGAAGGTTATCGTGTGAAGCCTCTCGAAGAATGTGCGAACGACCCTCCAGAGCTCATTCTGACGAGGTACTACCTCGACACCATGGTCGCAAAAATAACCTGCGTTCTCCATCGTCGCTATGTCAGCCTCGGCAACAAAGTGCAACGCTATGCTCCGAGTCGGATCCGTGGTGTAAATGCCGGTATGCGGTTATTATGGCTGCAGGATACTATCAGGAATGAGAGTAAAAAAGGTGGTCGTCTCGCTTCTGTCAAACATAGGATCATGACAGGCATCCAGAGAAGCGACTTTGTCCTTGGAGCTATGATCGTGTGTCTTGACCTGGCGTTCATGCCGAAGAAGAACAAGCCGCTGTCTTCGGGCCTGTCGGCCACAACCACGTCGCCTGGCTCAACAGTACCGGGTGCTGATGAGCTGAAATATACCAGGGCGGAGATGATGGAAGCCTTACTCGGAGGAATCAGGATATGGGAAGAGGAAAGCTCCATCAGCGTAGAAGCATACAAGGCCGTCGGAACATTAAAAGTAATGATCGACAAAATTAACCAGCGCGAAGAGCAAGAGCGGCAAAAACTCAACCAGAAAATTAACAGCAACTTCGAGAAGACTTACACAGCCGGACAACAA
Source organism: Antarctomyces pellizariae (assembly GCA_010623925.1). NCBI lineage: Eukaryota > Fungi > Ascomycota > Leotiomycetes > Thelebolales > Thelebolaceae > Antarctomyces > Antarctomyces pellizariae. The sequence goes on from WCAA01000003.1 coordinate 396,037, forward strand.
AGTCAGCAGGGAGAGGAACACTCTGCAGCTGTTACTCTAGGCATGTTGAGTGCAGGCTTGACGCCAAATACGGCGCAAATGTTCGCTGGTGAGACTGGGATGACGCCTGGGAGGGAGAATGAGCAGATGGGGGAGGGGTATGATATGAGTGCTTTTGGAGAGGGGATGAGCCCCTTCAGTCAGATGTTTCGGACGCAAACGGCTGGAACCAGTGGGCTGCTGGATTTGCCTGATAACCTTGATTGGGTAAACCACTCTTCGATGCTTGAAAACGGTAGCGAGATAGAGACTAACGGAAACAGAATGCTTGGGATCGCTACCTCCAACCTGGCAACGGCATGGCTGGTGACGGCATGGTGGTTGATACTAATCCTTACTACGCCAACTTAACTACGGGTTTTACGCCAGGTCCAATGCAAGATAGTGGGATTCAGCAAGGGCAACAGCAATCGCAGCAGCAACAACAGCAACAGGATCCAAACGGCGACTACGGGTACGGATATAACGGCTACATGTAAAACATGTTTTGTAATAGCGACGGCGAGGAGAAAGAATAGCGGCATTAAGCAACAAAAGTCGGTGTGATCTGGACGGCTGAGCGATTTTGATACCATATTTTGCTACTTTGCTTTAATTTTCGGAACAAGATAGAAAAAGGACATGCTAAGCTTGATGGCTATTTTAGGAGTTCATTAGGGATGTAACAAGGCTCGCCACTCCACGAAACGCTTAGGCGGCCAGATAGGCAAAGATGGCTGCAAAGATACCGCATAGAACACTTGAGACCTTCATATTTGCTCTGCGCCACGGGCGCTGTTTCAAGCGTCTAATATTTTTGTGTCGTTCTAATATTTCACAAGACCCATGTGTGCGATATTGTTTGCTAATTGTGCTATACATCCCCTTTTCCAACTGAACAACTTCCGGCCCGTGAATGAAAATGGCAAAACGAGTACTGGGCTCCTCATTGCTTTCAGGCCTTGGCCCTCACAGAGCTTCTTGGCCGAGCAGTCAAAGTCAGCTGTCATAAATGCTCGGAATCCTGACCTTGAGGCTTCTCGGCAACAATAGAATTCACGGATACTTGACATACGGCGTGGCTCCGTAGGCCTTTTTTTTTTGTGGCTGCCTATAAGTGACGGCAACCAGTTGAGCGTCAGCGACCCAATTTAGTGAACACTGAACCCAGAGCTAAAACGGTTAGCTTCTGCCACCCTCAGAACCTGGCGATGTTTCGGTTACCAGATTCGAGTCTTTCGGATTCTTGGTTGCATTTAGCATGCGAAGCTGGGTTTGGAAGAGGGAGCTCAGTTGGAAGTCATCGCTAAGCGTCGAGAGACCGTAAAAGCTTGCAGCATACCTCGAGCAGATAGCCTCGAAGCATGAGGGGAAAATGGAACTGAAGTGCATGGCGTGGAGGCGATTGCGTCTTCATGGAGCAGAGCCAGCGCAGGTGCAGAGAATCTCGCGAAACTGGCCATCTAGAGGGCGAGTTGCGTTCATGACGGCGAAGGGTTTTGCAAGTGCCGTTTCGGCGTTGAGGTGTTGTCATCATCACCTGAAAAGGAGGATCACAGGCAAGCAGAAGCTCCGGTAAAACAACTGCGAATTCTGTCTATGGGGTATTATATCTAACGCTCTTAAACACTCGTACCATAATGCTCTCGCGTATACTTCGCTTGACATGACTTCTATTTCAAATACATTTTGCTGAACATCCCCAGGTATAATCAAGAGCTCCTGCTTCCTTCTTGGGACACCCTTCACAACCTCTTCTGCTCCTTGATGGCCTTCCTGCTCGCCTCAACGATCTCCTGATCTCTGAACGCCTTGCTGATTTCCTGGTACGCCCAAACAATAGCATAGATCGGGAACCAGACCCACAACGTGTTAAAGAAGAAAAGGTACACCCAAGTGTACATCCAGTTACTCGTATCCAGATTCTGGCTACCAGTCAACCACTCCGGGGCAAAAGTCATGAAACCTGTCGACTAGTTAGCCTCTACTCTCCCCTCGCATCTTCTCTCCCTTTCGTCTAAAGTTCTTCAGCACTTACCACCGTAAATCTCCCCCGTAGCCAAAACAATCATCCACACACTCGCCCTCCTATCCCTCTTCGCAAGCAGATACGCAACATACAACGCCAACGGCCCAGCAATAAGCACAGTCAACAACTCAATGGAAACCACATTGGCATCCGCTACCCCCCATCTGAAGTCTGCCTGTGCATACACTCTCCATAGCGCACCAAAAGGATTAGACGATGGCGCATAGTTCGCGCCATAGAGGCGGTCGGTGTGGCCTAGCCATGTTGGAGCAAGCTGCTGTGGTGTCTCGGAGAGGGTGTCTGCGATCTTGGCGGCGACATTGGAGGCTGTGGCGGCCAGGGAAGAGGAGGATGCGCTGGCGGTGACGTTGGAGGCGAAGAAGAAGTTCAAGAAGCCCTTGCTTGTAGCGGCTGTAGCTTCAGCAACTGCCTCGGAGGTGGTGATGGGTTGTGGTGTAGGTTCTGGTGCGGTGACGGTGATGTAGGTGAAAAGGCAGTTATAGAGGAATGAGCCTTCGAAGATGAAGTGAATGAGGGCGTCAAAGACGTGCCATATGAAAAGGAAGCGTGTTGATTTCCTTGTGTTTGGGCCCAGAGCGAATGTTGAGAGACCGTATGCCGCGAAGATGAGGACCAACACCAGGGAGAGGGAGAGCAGGGTGGTGGGGTCGGTGAGCATTTCGCCGACGGTCAAGGGTGGGTTTGGCACGGCCAATTGGGCTGCGATGGGTGTATCCATGGCGAAGGAGTGTGAGGTACCAAAGCACAGGAGTTGTGAGCGAGAGTAGTGAGGATTGAAGTGAAGAATGAAGCTCGAGAAATTGTTGATCTCCAATTCAGGGGTTCGGGGGTGGACAAGCGGGTCGCGTTTTTACCGCGCGGAGTACCCCATTGTGCGGGAGGTGCCGCTGAATGTCTCCGAACCTTCAGAACGCCAACTTTGACGTCTTTAAAAGACATCTTTTCAGACTTGCCCTTGAATTCCAACCGAGTGGACTGTGGTTTTATCTGTTGGCAGTTGGTGAGATTAGACGGGTTGATCACATTACTCACGGATCAGGAGATGTCATCAATCAGCTTGTCGTATGAACTACCTTCAGTTCAACAAAATTCGTCGTCAATCCTGAATGTACAATGAAGCCCATTGACAGCTGCCTCCTCAGACGTGGAAGGATTGATGGCTTACTTACCTGCTCTGAGTGACGTTTACAAATGTCCATGGTATGGGAAGGAAGCGTCAGTAATAGCAATAAGGTACGAGTAAGGTTGAATACCTGTGCAGGATGCATTACAAGCAAGCACATCGAATATTTGATCGAGCTTGGGCAATTGGCATCGGTACTTATTCAGACTCCGGTTGTACGCAGGTACCAGTACTTCTATAGCCCTACCTTCAAAGGTGATAAGGCATCTCCGTTTCCAGTACGACGTGTCTACGAGACAGCCTGCGGACATCCGCCATCTCACCTGTACATTTTGGATAAACGAACGACATTATAGGGAAATCTGTAATGACTACTCCCAAAAGGGTAATAAGCTGACATGCAACACTTCAGCGGCGTAGAAGGCAATCATTATGGATTATGGATGTTTCCAACCAGTGATTTACCACCTACCCGCTCTCATGCCAGACTGTCAGAACTCTAAGGACAGGTCGACGTGGAAAGCCTCCCTAAATTCCGTTCATAGGCCGTCTCTTCCAAGCTCAGCACGTCATTGGGGTCCAGGTAGGAACTTTTAGCTTCCTTTGAGTTTGACTGAATGCGGAGTTAAGATGCTCAGCAGACTGCTGGGGCGGCGTAGAGCTGCTGGCCTTCCTTACATCACCTACCTACCTTGGCTGCGACTTTGTTGGTTCATATGTCTATCCTTTTCGCTCTCCTTGTCTCCTCAATCCCCAGGTATTACCAAATGCATTTTCCTAGTCATTGAACCTTATATCCCAGCTTCTACCACTTCAATACTTCTCCGCGAAGACGTCATCATGGGTTCAGTCATCAACACCACGAGCGCCGCTCAGAAGTACGGCGACATGCGTGACTACCGTGCTTCATCACTCCTCCAACCACACCATGCCCGCCAGGCCATTCGCGATGCCCACTCAGGCAAACGCCCACCCCTCACTAGCATGTTCAGCATGCTCTCCAACCCCCAACTCGTCCGCATCCTCGCCCAGCTCGGCTTCGACATCATCATGTTCGATCACGAGCACGCCGCCATGAACGTCGAGCCCATGACCTCCATGGTGCACGACATCCAGCACATCAACGAAGGGACTGTTGCCTGGGTTCGGTGAGCTTGCTACACCATTGTTCAGCTAACATCAAGTTGGCTGGTAATGGTTTGTTAACGGTTCCCAGAGTTTCAGGCCACGACCACGACATGGTAGGCTACGCGCTCGACGCCGGCGCCTCGATCATGATCCCGCAGATCAACAACGCCGCTGAAGCACAGCACGCCCTCTCCGCCACCAAATTTGGCGTCAAGAATAAAGGCGCCCGCTCCGCGCCTCCAGCACGCTACATTCCCGGCTTCAGCGCCGAGACGAGCGATGGCGTCTCTATCTGGGAAGCTCTGAACCGTCAAGCTGCAGTCATCATCCAGCTCGAGTAGCAAGAGGCTGTGCGCAACCTCGACGACATCCTGACCAAGGTGAAGGACATCGATGCGTGTTGGCTCGGCTCCTTGGACGTAAGGGCTTCCATGGGTCTGGCGGGGCCGTGGGGGAGATGAGCCGGAGTTTTTAGAGATGGTGGAGCTGTTTTGGGAGACGCTGAGGAAGCATGATATGCCGGCTGGTGGCCCGGATTTTGAAACGCCAGAGATGAAGAAGGCGATTGGTGGAAGCTATGCGGTGGTTAGTGTGGCTATGGACATGTATTCGCTGGTCGAGGCGTCTGTGGGCGCGATTAAGGAGGCGAAGGAGATGTTTCCGGTCAAGAACATGAGCACCAAGGAGGTCGTGCCGAATGGAGAGGGAAAGGTGGGTAGCGGAGATTTGAAGATTGAGGAGCGGGTTAAGCCGATGGATGCTGTTGAGGTTACTGAGGCAGAGCTCGGAAATCTCGCCTAAGTCACGGGTTGGCAGCTATATCTATACTTGCTTCCACTCTTTACAGGCCCATGAATAGATGTTGGAATGAACGAGCAAGGCAATATACCGGTTCATGCTTGAGTATGCACAAACTGTTTACAGATCTCAGAACTCGAGTATGCACAAACTGAACACGGCAATACACCGGTTCATGCCTGAGTGTGCAAACTGATTACAAATCTCAGAACTTTCGAGATGACACCCACCACCGATAGCATGAATTTGTTTATTATGAGTAGCAGTTGGAATGGCTCAATAACAACTGGTGAGTATATCATAGTTCCATCGCATGCTTCGGACAGTTAGTTAGCTCGATGCGGTTAGTCGGCGCACTTTTTTGTTCTGTCATGCCGTAGAAGAATCTGCGGTTAGCCTTATAATTTCACGAATCTTTGTCAGCTTTTACCGGACAGCTGACAAAGTTCTGGGCCTTCAAGACACAGAGTGCTGTCAACACCTCATGGACGGGAAGACACATTGATGGCAGCTGTCAGAAGCAGAAAATATTCGAAGGTCTTTCTATTTATTCGCTTCTTCTAATTTACGTATGAAATGGTGCGCATAGAACGAAGTTGGTGTTTCTTTTGTTTCCATGTATCGCTGTGGGTAACCAAGTACCTCTCAAGATATCGCTGTGTACTCTGTGTGTCGTTTCGTACGTGTGGGTATTCCGCCTTGTCCTTCTATTGTACTCCTTGTTCAAAGCAAACCGTCTATACCCGATGCACCTTCCCGACCATTGTGTCCGTCTTATTCATCATTCTGGTAATCCTCGGTATGCTGTTCTTACAGCATACCAGCAACAACACTTCCCAACCCAAGCATAACACACATCCAAGCCCCAGCGCTCAACTTTGGCGCAGCATTCTCGCCACTCTGCACAACTGGGGAAACTCCAGCGTCTCCCGTCTGCTCAGCACCAGCAGCATCAGTGGGCGTGTTGGTAACGTATTGGAAGCTGGTAATGGTATTCCTTCCGCCGTCCTGCTGAGACTGGTCCTTGTCACTGTTGGTCTCCTCCTCAGTCGGTTTTTCGTCCTCGTTGTTTGGGGTAGAAGTGCTCTTTGGTGCCGTGGTAGTAGAGTCGAGCAGGATCTCGGTATCTGTTGGATCAAGCGTGGTGGACGGGGTGAAGGTGGTGCTCACGAAGGAGACGGAAGTGAGGGATGGGATAGGCGTCGAGATGAGAGCTGGCAAGCTCGAGCCGACGGAGGTGACCGTGAAGTTGGACATTGTGCTTGTTGCTGGGAGGTCTATTGTTTCCTGGTCTTGATTTTCGTCTATGAGAGCCTGATTAAAGTCTGACTTTTCTGCTGGAAGAGATGGTGAGTGGGTTGGCTGGCTTTGGGAGCTCGGAGCAACGACAATTGTGCTAGTGGATTCTGTCGAGTCAAGCGTGGTAGAAGCGTCAGTTATCGCAGGACTGTTTGAGCAGGAAGTAGCAGTTCCGTGACAAACGAGGGTAGAAGTAGTCAAGCGAGGCGTCACGGTTCCGTGGGTTAAGCCGATGTGGTCCATATTCATATAATCCACATCACCAAACTCCTTGTACATCATGCTATTAACCTCTTCCGGGTCGGGGTGCCAGCCTACGACTGCGGTGCCGAACAGTGGGACCACGAGGAGGCTGATAGCCCGCATGGTGGAGAGCGAGATCCACATCTTGGCCGATCTTTAACGTGACTTGTGTAGCGCACTGCTATATCGGGACGCTATCCACCTGAGAGACGCCCAAAGAATTGTTTACGAGGCCCGAATTGGAAAACTTTGCCACCCCGATGAAACGATCTGCCGGAGCTTGTTTGCGTGCTCTGTTGTGGCTTGAGAAGAGTGGGAGCACGAGATGGTAGGTGAAACTGATGACAGGAACCTGGATCCAAGAAATCGCTGATGGGTGTAAGAAGGCTGCAGGGTGTATGCAGGATGTATGCTTGTTACCGTTCGTTTGGGTTGAAGATAGTCCAACGATCTGACCGACAGGATTGGCTGGTAATGTTTGTTATTTCGTACTGTGTGTGGTCTATTGATAGCTGTGGTGCTGATGTGACTCGTATTGATGGTATGGATGGTCTAGATGCCGATGTGACTCGTATTGATGGTCTGGATGCTGATGTGCTGATGTGCTGTTGTGCTGACGATGATGGATCTACAGAGAGACCAACAGAAAGGCAAAGGAGGATGTCATGCCTCCACTGGGTGGGACCTGCCTCTGCATGTCCGTACAACTGCACTTGCCCGCGCAACGCTGCTGTTGCGTAAGAGCATGGGGGCGAGGAAGGAAGGGGGGCGAGGAAGGAAGGGGGGCGAGGAAGGAAGAGGCGAGGGAAGAAGGAAGGAGGCCGAGGAAGGGAGGGGGCCGAGGAAGGAAGGGTGCCGAGGGAGGAAGGAAGGAAAGCGAGGGAGGAAGGAAGGAAAGCGAGGAAGGAAAGCGAGCGACAGAGAAAGAAAAGTAAAGAGTGACAGGAGGATGGCATCACATCACGCATGCGAGCAGGAAGCTGACAGCCTATATTTGCCATTTTGACAACTCTCCCATCATCATGGTTGTTTGCCTGCCCACAGCATCTTGATGAGGTCAGATGTGTTTGAGTTAAAAACTACTGCGTTTCATCGCCGTTGCACACTATTCTTTCAAGAAGTGGGTTCAGCCTTGTCAACCGGTTAGACAAGGGACGCGGCATTAACCACCCGGGTGACGGCCGAGAACTCTCCATGGTGCCGGTCGTGCAAACTTGAAACATGAAACACCGTGCAAGAAGTTCTTAGTAAGCAAAATAAGGTCTGCAGTTGCTAAGCTTCAAGCCGTTCGTAGTGCTAAAGACTTGAAGACAGTGTTGAAGAGATCGTAATCGTGAACTTGTGCTCACAATTCATCATGAGAACCCTCATTTGGTGGTGAAAAGTATAAAAAAAAAATCTTAGGTGGTTCACAGTCCATGATCCGGATGAATTCATCCCTTCAGTCTGCATGGTTTCCTATAGTAATACCATTGCACCCAGGATTGCTCCGTAGGTTTGCATTGAGCAATGGGAGCAAGTTTATTGCTTATTGCTTATTGCTTATTGCTTATTGCTTATTGCTTATTGCTCATTGCTCATTGCTCATTGCTCATTGCTCATTACTCATTACTCATTGCTCATTGCAACAGTGTGCAGTGAGGTTATGAAGATACAAAGGCAACAATCTCGTGACCTTGGCTTGCCTATTCTGCTTGCGCTCACCGCTCTCACAGCTCAGGGGTAAATGCATAACCCTGGTGGTTCGCTTCCCCGGACTTTAGTTTCCCCATCTCCCAAATAGTTGACGACAACACCAAGATAGCTCAGCTCTCTGGTTTAGCTCTCTTGCTCTCCATCCATTGTCCATCCAACCTCACGCGAAATGGCAGACCAGATCAAAAAACAACTCGGCACCGTCGTCGTAATCGGCGGCTGCGGCTTCCTCGGTCACCACGTCGTCAACCAGCTGGTAGAGATGTACAACTGCAAGGTGGCAGTCATCGACATCCGCACCCTTCGCAACCGTCGTCCCGAATCCGATGGCGTATCTTATTACGATGGCGACATGACGAATCTCGAGGCCCTCACTGGTCTGTTTGAGAAGATCAAGCCGACTGTCGTTATCCATACCGCTTCGCCAATCGCTGTGGCAGAGACACCAAATGAGTTCCTCTACAAGGTCAATGTGTTGGGGACGAAGAACGTTATTACCGCATGCCAAACCACCGGCGTCACAGCCCTCGTCTACACATCCTCGGCATCCGTTATTTCAGATTCGGTAACCGATCTTATAAACGCCGACGAACGCTGGCCCATCCTCCGCGGCGCAAACCAAACCGATTACTACGCCGAGACGAAAGCCGCGGCCGAGGAATTGGTCATCGAAGCAAACCGTTCGGGACCAAAAAGCTCCCTACTCACAGCCTGCATCCGCCCAGCAGGCATCTTTGGCGAAGGCGACGTCCAGCTCGTCCCGCCGATGATGGATCTGCTGTTTACGGGGAAGACAAACTTCCAGGTCGGCACCAACGACAACCTTTTCGATTTCACATACGTCGGTAACGTGGCTCACGCACACCTCCTCGCCGCTTCGATACTGTTGCAGACTGCGAAAATGGCTATAGCGCCACTAGACCACGAAAAAGTCGATGGAGAGGCCTTCATAGTGACCAACGACTCGCCCGTTTACTTCTGGGACTTTCCTCGCCAGCTTTGGGCGCTCGCTGGACACAAGGCGGGCACGGAGGGCGTGTGGACTATTACCAAGGATGTGGGGATTCCGCTTGCTACGATAAGCGAGAATTTGCTGCCGATGCTGGGAAAGAAGAGTAAGCTGACGAGGAGGGGGATCAAGTTTAGTTGTATGACGAGGTATTATAGCTGTAAGAAGGCGAAGGAGAGGTTGGGATATAGGCCGTTGGTTGGGATGAAGGAGGCGATGAGTAGGAGTGTGGAGGATCACCTTGAGTCGAGGAAAAAAGGGGAACTTAGGTGGTGGGAGGAGAAGAAGAAGAAGGCTTAAGAGGGGTGGCGTGAGAAAATGGGGAGGAACAGGAAAATAATACGATAGATGGGACATAGTAATGACGACCCGTTAGATGGGTTAGTGTACAATCGTGGCGATATCACCTTAGCGAGTTTATGCAAAAACGAATTTCTGTGGCGTACCTGTTCTACAAACAAAGTCCCATTTTCATGATTTCTTGATGTCAGCATCTCCAACTGGTTGCTGTCAGGAACTATCAACCAACTCGCACTGTCGCCAACCTGTTAGCGACAGCCATGCCGTCAGCAGCTTAGAGGCCTATCGCGCTGCTAGGTGTCCCACGAACTACTGAGGATAGCTTATACTATTGCGTCCGCCCCGCTTCTGCCCTTGAAGCAGCCCAAATTCAGCAACGTCAACACAAACCGGCAAGTAATGGTAGTAGGTTATGATCAAGTCGATTGCTCAAATTACAGTAAAATCTTGTCATGCTCAGAAAGACGTATATATACTCTCGCTACATCGCGCAAACCGCTAATCTCCCTCCATGCGCCGGTCTGGCTTGTGACCCTTCTTACAACTCATACAAAGAGGCATAATCGTTCTTTGGCTGTGGCACCTTCCCCTCCGTATCAACAACCATCTCAATAACCTCCTCCACCTTTTTGTTCTCCTTCTCATCACTCTGCGAGCTTGCGAGCACCTCCTCTTTCACCTCAACATCATCCTTCTCCTCCTTCGCTGGTTCCTCCTTCTTATCATCCTTAACAACAGCATCCTCATCATCCTCCTCATCCTCCTCATCCCCCTCCGCAATAGCCAATTCCCTCTCGATCCTCCTAATTTCCTCCCTCGGTGCCTCTTCAACCTCAGAGCCTCTATGACTCCTAATCGGCGGGTTGACGTCTGTGGGCACCCACGCACCAGTCTCCGTCTGTGTTGAAGCCTTCCCATTGACTGAGTTCGTGGAATCCTCTTCGTTCTTCTCGGACTTCACCGGCTCGCTGATCTGGACGTGCTTCGAGGCCAAGGCAGCATCTGAAGCTGATGCAGTCTTCAAGCTCGAAGAAGAGGGAGTAGGCCTGCCGGCGGATTCCGACGCAGCAGACTTCTCCTCGATCTCCCCGCTCTTGACTGCACCATCTGGAATGATCCTCTCGTTCTTCAGCTCCTCCTCAACCTCCTCCGCGACCTTCCCTTCTGGGATGTTAGGCTCTGGCTCTCCCCCAAGCGTCTCTGGCAGAACAACCTGTGCAGTATTAGTAGCGGTAATAGCAGCACTAGTAACAGTGGCAGCGGCAGAGCTTGCAACCGACGTGGCGGTGGATGAAGCGGTAATGGCAGCTTCGGTACCCTTCTTCCTCAAATCCTTCGCCATCTGACTCGCCTCAAGCGCCATCTCGCGCATCGCGGATGTAATCCCAATCGTCGTATTCTGTTTCTCCTTAGCCTCTTCTGCGAGCCTCGGCACCGGTGCTGGTGATCCACCTGGCTTTGTCGCTTGAGCAGTAATAGGCGTACTCGTCTTGGACGCGGTAGGAGCTGTAGACTTCGATCCTGAGATGGTGGACGTAGTGGACTTCCCGCTGAGCTGGGATGCGGCTTGGCTCTTTTTGAGCAACGGCTTGGCCGGCCCGACGAGGTTGTGGGTTCCTACGATCTTGACGTGTTGCTTTAGCTCGCCGTACTCGTTCCAGTCTTCTATCTCTACGAGGTCCTGGGGGTTCGTTAGTTGCCGCTGCTTACTCTCACTTTGACTTCGTGAGAAGGGGGGTTGCGGATACTTACACCAATAACCAGACCTTCCTGCACCAAGCCAGGCAACTTTCTCACACGCCCTTGTGCATCCTTTCCAGATCTTCTGCCCCAGAGCATGCGCGCCTTCTCGTCGGTTGCGAGGTCGCGCCCGGTGAATGGGATGCGGTTTGCCTTGAGGATTGTCTCCATTCGAGAAGTGGCTGTAATGATGTGGGACGAGCCCGCAGTGAGAGACGTGTAAAGATAGAGCGTTGGGTCGGTGGAATAGTTCTTTGGTGCTGGTGCAGTGGTGGTGGAAGATGCTGGCGCGTTTGGTGCTTTGACGCCTGGTGCGCCTGTTGCGGCTGGTGGAACGGCGCTGAAGACTGCAGAAGGTGTGGTCGCCGGAGAGGCGTCGGATGGAGACTTGACGCTTGGTGCGCCAGTGGCGGCTGGTGGTACGGTTTCCGACATTGTGGGATTGTTTTGTGTTGTTGTAAGCTTGTGGTTCTTCGGGTTGCGCTGTGAAGTGGTTCGGGGTGTTCGTAAACAAGGGGGACGTGGGGTCGTTTAAGAGTCTTGGAAACTTTGTGCAGCGTGATGGGAACTTCTATTACAAATATTGAGATGGAAACCACGGCGTCTAATCGTCTAATCGGCTAATCTCTGTATGATTACCAAGTGAGACAATTTTGAGATAGAAATGGATCTTAATCTACAAGCGCGCGTTGGATGTACAAGATTAAAGCTTCTCCCGGCCATGCTTATGATGGCACAGAGGGGCGGTCCAGGTTCCTGGCCCACCCTTGCGCCAGCCCGTTAACCACCGCTGCAACCCGCGTGGCTAAGCGTCACCGCCAACCACTTTGGACGGGCTGCCCGTCAGCTAGCATTGACATAACAGAACATCTCCCAAGGTGTTCTAGCCTCGGTTGCGCCATAAGACAGCTCCTCACTAACTATCATCGATATCAACTAGTTAGTCAATGGATTCATTAACCTCAAAGTTAACTTCATTCTCGCTTCAACAAACAACGAGTTCGCAGCAATGTCTCAACAATTAACCGGCGCAAAAGCGATCGCCCAATCGCTCCACCAACTCGGCATCCGCGTAATCTTTGGTCTCGTCGGAATCCCAGTTGTCACAATCGCAGAAGAGTGCATCGCACTCGGCATTCGCTTCATCGCATTCCGCAACGAACAAGCCGCCTCGTACGCCGCAACCGCATATGGGTATCTGACTGGAAAGCCGGGAGTATGCCTGGTAGTCGGAGGACCAGGTGTGTTGCATGCTATGGCTGGAGTGGGCAATAGTGATGTGAACGCATGGCCATTGTTACTTCTGGCAGGAAGCAGTGAGACGAACCTTATCACTAAGGGAGCTTTTCAGGAGCTGGATGCTGTGAGCTTGTTGACCCCGCATACGAAGTTGGCGATTAGGGCGGGACTTGAGAATATCCCGCGGACGTTGACAACTGGTTATAGAACGGCGTGGTATGGGAGAGGAGGCACTGGATTCATTGATCTGCCGGCAGATGTAATCCAGGGAGATGCCGAGGAGGGAAGCACACTGGTAGTGCCGCACCCGGTCAGAGCAGCAGGAGATCCAGCGCGCATCAAGAATGCTGCGGTTCTGTTGAAGTCGGCTAAGGCGCCACTTATTATTGTTGGAAAGGGAGCAGCATACGCACAAGCCGAGAACGGTATCCGTCAACTAATTGATAGTACGCAAATACGGTTCCTACCTACACCAATGGGTAAGGGTGTCCTTCCTGACTCCCACCCATCCAACACCGCACCAGCACGTTCGGCAGCGCTGAAAGGCGCAGATGTTGTCTTGGTGTTGGGAGCAAGACTGAACTGGATCCTCCATTTCGGCGAAGAGCCAAAATGGGCCAAGGACGTCAAGATCATCCAGGTAGACCTCAACCCCGACGAGCTCGGCAAGAACGGCGGAGACGCCTCCCTAGCTATCGTGGGCGATATCAACATCGTCGTCTCCCAATTAAACTCAGCATTGAACAGCTACAAATACGACACCACCTCCCCCTACGTCGCAGCACTCAAAGCCAGCACAGCCAAGAACGAAGCCACAGCCGCAAAAGCAGCAAAAGTAGACAGCATCCCCATGACCTACGCCCGCGTCTTCGACGTCATCAAAACCACCCTCCACTCACTCTCCAAGCCAGACGACGGAGAGATAGTCTACGTCTCCGAAGGCGCAAACACAATGGACATCTCCCGCTCAATTTTCAACGTCGAGCACCCGCGCCTCCGTCTCGACGCCGGCACATCCGCCACCATGGGCGTGGGTATGGGCTATGCTATTGCTGCGCACATGGCGTATAACATCCCGAACCCGGAAGGTAAGGCGGGACCATCCGCGAAGCCGAAGAAGATTGTTTGTCTGGAGGGGGATTCGGCGTTTGGGTTTAGTCTGGCGGAGGTGGAAACTATGGCCAGATACAAGATGCCTATTCTTATCTATGTTATCAACAACTCGGGGGTTTACCATGGCGACTCTGCGGACGAGAAGTCCTGGGAGGAGAAAAGGGCGCTTACTATTGAGGGTAAAGCTGGTGGCCTTCGCTCCTCCAGTCTGGGGTGGGAGGTAGGCTACGAAAAGCTGGCAGAGATGTGTGGAGGCAACGGCTACCTGGTCCGCACACCAGTGGAGCTGGAGAAGGCGACAAGAGAAGGATATAAGAGTGATAAGGTCACGGTCGTCAACGTGATTATCGAAGCGGGACAAGCAAAGAAACTGGTAAATCTCCTCTTTATGCAAAGGACCTTGTGAGTGTCGCCACTTCATCAGCCAGTGCATACTCTCAGGATAGGAAAGTGTCTGAAGAGGTTGTGCGGGATGATGGGTGGTGGCGTAGGGCTGACTACGATTGTGACTTTGAGAGACGTGCTAACTTTGAGACAGCAATTTGCGTGGCAGCAGAGCGCGAAGAAGGCGAAGCTTTGAGCGGAGCTATTTCCGGATTTTCGACTGTTTGTTCAACATGGACGAGCATACAGCGAGCATGACACTAGGATATCAAATAGCGCACATACAATGAATAATGTCTTACCTCGTTTGCAAGAGGGCCAAAGCTGTGGTGCTCAATGCATCATATTTTGAGGCACCATGTTCATGTCGGCCTCGTACATGATCGCATTGCGCTCCTTTCTCGTTGTCTCGGCTCTCCACACAAGGTTTGTGTCGGTCTCTGTTCTCTTACGCCATTTATGTGGCCCCTCCATCCTACTTCAGTGAGACACCATGTCTAAAGAGCGCATCTTTGCCAATAAAAACGTTGGCTTGACTACTTGGTCATGCTATAAGCAAGTGCCGTATCCCTCTCCTCTCCCTGCTGCCTTTCTAGCTCTTAGCTCAAGTTCGCCCAATTTGTTTCCAAGGCGCTAAAAAAAGATCTTTCGCTGCAAAAGCTTTGTTAGCATCTTAAAGGTCACTTCCACGCCTTTGCGCCTGAGAGCACTGCGAAGATGTGTTTCTATCTCTCCCCACCACCCAAGAAAAAACCTGGCAGAGGCGCCTCCTCAAAATACTCACACTCTCGCTCCACCCATCCCTCATCTCGCTCATCCTCAAAGTCTCGTGGCCGCCACCGAACGCCGATGCCGCACAACATCGTCGTCCACCCACCCGCCCCTCCACCAGCCATGTCCTTGCCCCAGGTGCCGCCGCAGACACATCAATACTCCCAGATACAACCAGAGGCGGGGGAGACTACGAATATCTTCCTCCCGTCGCCAGTGCCGCAGCAGCCTCCGCAGTTTGGCGCAAATACCGAGCGGTTTCAGCAGCAGAATGGGCAACAAGGACAAGGACAGGGGAATGGGGTGGCGATGCAGATGCAGACTCCGCGGCCGGAGAGAAGGAAATCCTCAATCATCATCGCAGAAGTCGAAGGCATCTACCGCGTTGCGCGCAAGATTGGCGAGGCCGTCCGCCGTGGTTCAGCATCTTCATTTGGCCGTCGGGGTTCGTATCAATATCAAGAAGAACGAAGGGGGAAGTGGGAGAGAGAGGGGCACAGGAGTGGGAAAAGCAGAAGTCGGAGTCATACTAGGACGAGAAGTAGAAGCAGGAGCAGGGAGAGGACTAGTACAGCGTTGGCTAGAAGGGATATGAGAGATGTAAGAGATGGCCGCTTGCTGGTTGTGGACGAGGACGCGAGAGCCATGGCACGGTACACAGCGCAGGGCATCGATACCCTGATGCGAGAAACCCAACTCAAAGCGGAAGCGAAACGCTTGGCAGAACGTAAAATCGAAAAAGAGAGGGAGAGGGAGGGAAAGCTGGAGGAAAGGGTTGCTAAGCGCCTTACCGGCTATACCTCTGGAGATATTGGGTACAATGATGGACGGAGGCGACAAATGGATTGGCGCGAGAACATATCCTGGTCACCCTGGAACAACGACTCTGCGTATGGGAACTCCCATCTGCTGCCTTCACCGACGGGCCCTTTGGGGGTCCCGGTTTATGGCAGGAACGCCGGCCCTCCTCCACATCTACAGAACCAGACGACGTCAGGGCGCTCAACGCACAGTGACTGGGAGCAACGCGGCCACGAACGAAGCGAGCGCGAAAGAGAGCGTGGAGGCGCCAGTAACCATATCCACGTCCACACCGCGCCTCTGGCCCAAGTCCCACAGATCTCAACGTCTTCCTCACCACCGTTGGGGACGGCGGCGAATACGGAGGCTTTTGGTATGAATGCGACGACTGCGAGAAGGAGACAGGGGAGTTGGGTTGAGCCAGTGCAGAGGTTGGGGAGGATGATTGAGAGAGAGATGGGCGCTTATGTTAGTGGTGTGGGGGAAAGTGGGATGAATGGGATGAATGGGATGAATGGGATGAATGGGATGAATGGGTTGGGAATGGCTGGTTTGGGTGGTGAGAGAGGAATGGCTGGACTTGGCGGTGGAATGGCTATGGGGCATACGGGGATGCGTGTTCCGCAGGCGGTGCCTCATGTTGTGCCTGTGGCAGATAGGGAGTATCAGAGGGCAAGGGTGTATAATGTTGAGCCGTTGGACGGGATGATGTATTAGTTGTGCTTTTGATTCATGGCAGCTTATTGTTTAGTGACGGTTCTTGTGTAGCTAGTTTCTCGGTCATGTTACCTTCATACTCTTCGCACCTTAGTCAACTCTGTAGGAAAATCTCAGATCTGGATTGAATCCTTGATCTCTGTTGCTCTGATTGCTTGCCATCGAAACGTAGGCCAAGGTGTTATTCCAAGAGATGGATCACTCGTTCCACGATAACTCTTGCTTCTAGCTGGTTCTCCTTATGAATATCCGCAAGTTTGCCTCCGAACCGAGCCATGCCATGTAGTCGACCTGATAGCAAGCCTAGAACACTCGCTTAAAGCTTAAACAGACGTCACGGGCACACTTTGCTATTTATAGACAAACGCATCATCGATGATCCGTGCTTGCCTCGGATCATCTTTGAGAGCCCAAATCTGAATGAGGAAGTGGAGCATGTGCCACAAACGCCACAAGCCCCACAAACCCCACAAACCCCACATATGACAGACTGCTGCGCCACAAGTATGATGTAGAAGATGATGGCGACAGATGGCAAAGTCTTGTGTTTGTCAACCTCTTTGACTCACGTGTGACTCTCTTGTCCACAGCGCAGCAGCGCAGCAGAAGTCGATTTTGTCGGAGACAAGGCACAGAGAGAGAGAAGGCACAGAGAGAGAGAGAGAAGATACACAGAGAGAGAAGGCGCAGGGAGAAGGTGCAGAGCCAAGCTGTTTGCGGCTTCCTGCGGCGTTCTTGACGTAATTGTACGCTGAGCTCTTTCCCGCGTTTTCCTCGTACAGGCGGGCATCTGCGTTCTGCCGTGGAAAGTGAGAAGGGGCGCCAAGATACATAGAGTCTTGAGCATTGTGGCAGTGTTTCCTTGGTACCAGTCTGGCGGCCTGCCCTGGCCCGTCGCCGAGAAGTGCCTTGCTTCAACGTGCACAATCCCCATTCAACGAGAGGATGAGCCAAGTCGCTGCTAATCGCAGTCCAGCATCGTGTCTCCGCGCTTGTCAGGTAGAGTGACTTGGCAGTGTCATTGATAAGCGGCTCATCCAGAGAGTGTCGTCAAGTACCCCTTGTGCATTGGATAGACAATTGTCCCAGTGGGCAGAAGCTTGTCTGCAATTGGCTCGTGTCTTTCCATAGTGTGCTGACAAACAAACATACGCCGGTGCAACGCGTGTCTTGGTGGCACAGGCCAGTGCGGCGTCGCCTGTCAAGATTCGCTCGTCGTCTCTTCCGTAGTCTTGGAAGGTACTTCCCTACCACTAAATCGGGTCGCCATTGGAGGAGAAGCGAGTGGATTCCACAGCTCATCCTCCTTCGCCTTTGTATATGTTTCTTCTCCCCGCATTCCCGCTTCCGTTCTTATCCCTATAAGAGTCGGTCTGCTTCCGTCGAAGTTTGACTGTTAAACAAGCTTTAATTTGTCTTTTCACACTCTAACACCAACAACAAGTTCGGTGTCCATACTACAACCACATCGTTCTCGTGCTTATTGAATGGTTATTACTTCACCGTTCAACCCTGAGGAATGGCACAACCTTCCCTCACAACCTTCCTCGCTCCCTGAACGGGCTCACCTCTCAAGCGAGAAGACAGACCAGGTAACATCTGGAATCGAGAACTTCGGCGACAAGAAAAAGCATCTTCAGAGCTCTGCGTCAAGTGCTAGCAATAGCATCACTGATAGCATCACGGTTGACTGGGAAGCTGGCGCTACTAACAAACAGAACTGGAACGGCGACTCCAAGTTTGCCCACGTCACCGATGTTGACAAGATTGTCCATAACTATCGTGTCGACCTCAAGTAGGCCGAACTTACAATCCCAAACACTCGTGGCAAGCTAACCTTACTTTCAAGAAATGGACTCGATGGCAAGGATGCTGCAGCTCGGTTGGAGCGTGATGGCCCTAACAAGCTCGAAACGGCTGGGGGAGTATCGGCGTGGAAGATCCTCCTGAGGCAGGTTTCCAATAGTTTGACCATCGTAAGAAAGAAACCCTCAAAAAGACTTTTCGCAACACAATGCACTCTGATATACCTGCTCGTGACACTCGAGGGACATGTATCGATTAAAGGCTGTAATTGCCAATGCGTGCGATGTCTATGCACCGATGAAATGCTAATCTGGTCAAGGTCTTGCTGCTCGCCATGGCTCTCAGCTATGGTATGTTCGATTTCATCGAAGGCGGCGTTATCACGGCGGTCATTGCTCTCAATATCATCCTAGGGTATGCTTGTATGCTCCTCGTCGCCACATTGGGAAACTAACCACGTGCCTTAGTTTCGTCCAAGACTTTCGAGCAGAAAAGACGATGAAGTCTCTTCAAAGTCTTGCAGCACCAACATGTAAAGTCATCCGTAATGGCAAGGTCGAGTCTGTCAGGGCCGAGACACTTGTCTGTGGAGATGTTGTCCAGATCTCCGTCGGCGACGTTGTCCCAGCTGATCTTCGTCTCTTCGACGGCGTCAACCTTGAGATCGACGAGGCCCTTCTTACTGGAGAGTCTCTTCCAGTTGTCAAGACGCCAACGCAGACTATGAAGCTCCTCGACATTCCGCTTGGAGATCGCACCAACTGTGCCTACTCTGCAACCACGGTTACCAAGGGTCGTGGACATGGTGTCATCATTGCCACGGGCATGATCACCGAGGTTGGCCGCATTGCAGCGATGCTTCAAGACAAGAAGGCTAGCAAGGAAGGAAACGTTTTGGTTCGATTCGTCAGAAAGGCCCGGTGGGGTATCAAGAATACCCTAGGCCTTGTCGGCACTCCTCTCCAGGTCACTCTGAGCAAGTTCGCTCTCCTCCTCTTTGCCCTTGCCATTCTGCTTGCCATTATCGTCTTTTCGGCGAACAAGTGGGATCTTGGGGAAGAAGTTGTCATCTATGGTATCTGTGTGGCCGTTGCAGTCATTCCAGTATGTACACTCCTTCTTTCGTATGGCAATCGCGCTGACCGGTTCAGGAATCCCTCATTGCAGTGCTCACTATCACTCTTGCTATCGGCATCAAGGCCATGGCGCGGGGCCACGTTATTGTTCGCAAAATGCAATCTCTGGAGGCCATCGGTGGTATCACCCACATCTGTTCTGACAAGACTGGTACTTTGACTCAAGGAAAGATGGTTGCACGTGAGGTTTGGATTCCAGAGATTGGCATGCTCGGCGTCCACGATACCACAGACACCTTCGACCCAACCAATGGCTATGTCATGCTGGGTGAGAAGGTCGTCGACAAGAACTCTGACCTTAACCCATCATTCTCAAAGCTTCTCGACGCTGTCGCCCTTTGCAACTTGTCCACTGTCTACAACAATCTTGAGACAAGCACCACCGAGAAGGCGGTATCTTCATGGACGGGCATGGGTGAGCCAACAGACATCGCTCTCCAAGTTCTCGCCATGCGCTTTCAACACGGCAAAGCGGACCTCCTCGCCGACCAGACTGTAAACTTCGTCGCCGAGCATCCTTTCAACTCCGGCATCAAGCGTATGTCTGTCGCTTACGAGGACGCCCGTACCCAAACTATCAACGTGTACGCCAAGGGTGCTGGCGAATCTATCCTACCGCTTCTTATCAACACCTCGGCTACTCAAAGAACCATTATCGAAGATCGCATGTCAGAGATGGCCAAGCAAGGTCTGCGCGTTCTCTGTATTGCCACAAAGTCTCTTCCAGCCAGCGAGGCGAAGGAAGTCAACAACAGAGAGTGGACCGAGTCTAACCTTGAATTTCTCGGTCTCGTTGGTCTTTACGATCCACCCCGTCTTGAGACTGCCGCCAGTATTGCGGCATGTAGGCAGGCCGGTATTAGCATTCACATGCTGACCGGTGATCATATCGACACCGCAACTGCCATCGCCAAAGAGATTGGCCTTATCAACGACCTTGCTCTTACCACTAGAAACGTCACAACTCTCGTCATGCAGGGCAGTAAGTTCGATGCGCTCACTGAATACGAGATTGATGCCATGGAGCACCTTCCTGTCGTTCTCGCTCGTTGTAGCCCAGCTACCAAGGTTCGCATGGTCGACGCACTTCACCGTCGCCAGGCATACTGCGTCATGACCGGCGATGGTGTGAACGATGCTCCAGCATTAAAGCGTGCTGATGTCGGTATCGCCATGGGTATCAACGGATCTGATGTTGCAAAGGAGGCTGCCGATATGGTACTTACAGACGACAACTTCGCTTCTATCGTCAAAGCAGTTGAAGAGGGTCGCCGTCTGTTTGACAACATCCAAAAGTTTCTTATGCATCTGTTGATATCCAACATCGCCCAGGTCATTCTTCTCTTGATTGCACTTGCATTCAGAGATGAAGAGGGCAACAGTGTCTTTCCACTCAGTCCGCTTGAGATTCTCTGGGTCAACATGATCACATCCTCTTTCCTCGCCCTCGGTCTTGGCATGGAAGAGAAGACATTCGACATTATGTTGCGCCCTCCTCACTCCTTGCGCATCGGTGTCTTCACCAAGGAGCTCATCATCGACAAGATGGTCTACGGTACCCTTATGGGCTCTCTCTGTCTCGCCGCCTTCGTCGCCGTTGTCTACGGCGCTAACGGTGGCTATCTGGGCGACGACTGTAATTCTGGCTACAACGACACATGTGATGTTGTTTTCCGTGCCCGTGCCACTACCTTTGCCGTCCTCTCCTTCCTTATCTTGGTCACTGCATGGGAAGTGAAGCATTTCACCCGCTCGCTGTTCAAGCTTGATTCCGAGCGCTTTAAGGGCCCATTCTCAGTCTTCCAGGCAGTCTGGTACAACAAGTTCCTCTTCTGGGCTGTTATCGCCGGCTTCGTCATTACCTTCCCGGTTGTTTATATTCCGGTCGTCAATGAGGCTGTGTTTAAGCACAAGGGCATCACTTGGGAATGGGGTATCGTTGTCGGCTGTCTGTTCGTCTATGTCGCCGGTATCGAGGCATGGAAGGCTGCCAAGAGGCACTATTATGCTCGTAAGAACAAGGGCGTCAACGGCGTCAACGTTATTACCGAGGGTGTCAGTGTGTAAACTTCACTTTGTGATGTCATGAGATTGGTTGAACTCGATTGTCAGTATCCTGTCTAGTGAGGGCAGCGATACTTCTTGGGGGGGTGTGGGGTGGAAGGAAGTGCGTAACTGAGAAATTGTGGACTTTTGATGGAATATTGCTGATGCTTTCGAGTTTGGCCTATGATTTGACGATTAGGTCCTAAAAGACTAGCGATTTTTGTTGCAAGTCAGTCACTACCTATCAGTTGTTAATTATGAAATGGGATACAATGTGTTTGCTGCATCTCAAAATACTTCGTTCTTAGGCACAGGGATCATGACAAGTCGGCGACCATCATGCTCCGTCAGCCCGTTTGTGGCACTGTAAGTTGCATCTCATTCCACGTGCATCATGCATGTAAGGCATATGAGGAGTTGCAAACAGGCTCACTTCTCGCCGAGATCTGATACGACGTTCACTGTGAGATCGCACAGCATGCCCGTTTTGGTGCGGTGTACGGTCAAAAAGGCCAATTTTGAGCTCAACGGCATTCATAACAATACTAGGTTACATTGCCACATCTAAGCACCATAATCAGTGTCCTGCACATAAGGATAGGTTCTGACATAATGTAGATCCGAGGTGAAACACTCCTCTTTCGCAAGATGGGCAGCCAGAGAAGCCCTTCCTTGCACTTGAGCTATAAGAGCTTATTGGTCTGGCATGCCACCTAACACGCGATAACTCTTCTCAGCTGAGTCCGTCGTGGTCGGTGCAACTCTCTCGTCATAAAATCTTGTCTGACATGTCTACAGAACAACCTCATGTCCCAAAACTGTATGCTTTTTCCAAGCAACTCCTTAGTTCATACCAAGATCTTTGCAACCCCCATATTGCTATATCGTTTAGGTTTTGACATATTGGTCTTCACAGCTCTTTCAGAATAATTGCTTACCCATCCTCACCATCCTCACTTCCCGAAGGGCCGTGGAAAAGCGCAGTGTTGTACAACCTTTGTATTCTCCACTCTTTACTTCCGTCTCCTTCAGTCAATCTGAGGTGTAACCTGTACCCAATTTGGATACAACTTTGCAGCGCGCAGCTAACGGCAGCCATGCTCGTGCCTATCTTACTGAACGTGCCGAGATGCATGCTACACGACATGCTCCTCAGCCTTTGTGTGCCGCCCGGTAGGTCCGCCAATGGAAGAAGAGAAGAGACATGTCACGTGGGACTTATGAGGACGCGGAAGCAGCATTCAGGGGCAAAACTGCCAAAGATGTTGGATAATATGACTCACGAACGCCGAGCTCCTGAGTCAGGAATGCTGGTCTGAGATGAGGTGAAGTTTGTGGTACAGAAGGAGCGGCGGAGACATTCTTTTTGGGTGTCAAACTGCGCATGGCACAGTAGTTGAACCTTATTGGCTCGAAGTAAACGGAAAGTTCCAGCTCCTGATAAGTTGCTCTCGTGAGGTGAAGGCTCGAATAGGAGAATTGGAGATGTAGACACGGAGATATGCGGGGTTCGTCAGCTTTGGGAGAAATAACACACTTCAGAGCGAATGATGAACGTCTTTGGTCGAATGAGGGGAAGGAGGGGGGGAAGGAGGGGGGGGAGTATAAGTAAATCTTCATGTCCCTCGAGAACAGAGCAAAAGAGGATTATCTTCTCAATCAGTGTACCTCGGACAAACATAGACACATATAACCAAGCACTTACACCAACTCAACCACCACAATGCAGTTCTCAACCATCACCATTGTGGCCGTTGCCAGCATGTTGTAAGCGTCCCAGCTTCATTCCCTTTCGTTATTCATACACTAGAGACTTCCAGTACCAGCACCCTCGCCACCCCAGTCGCCGAAGCCAAAGCCGCAGCAAACGCCGACCTCGCAGCCCGCAAATCCCTCCCCTTCAAAATCAACATTTCATCCCCACACCGCCAAACTTTCGCCGCGGAATACACCACCTGCTCCGGCGGCATCACCTCCTCTCTAGCCGACGCGGCACAATACTACTTCTCCGACACGCCACCTTTCGGCGTGCTCTTTTGCTCCGATAGCGTTACATCCGGAAAGATGGGGTTTGCGAGCAACAAGCACGATTTTGCGGTTGTGGATGATGCAACTTATGCCGGGAGGAAGAATAAGGTGTTTAGGGAGAAGTTTAGTCTTGCCGAGGGTACGAATAGGTTGCGGTGGTATAATAAGGGGCTTGGGAAGGCAAAGTGGGTTATTAGGGGTGGGGAGGGGGGAGGGGGGATTGATGCCGACTTTGGCGGTTTCACTACTCAGGACTACATCCCTTGTGATTTGACTGCTCAGTCCTAAACTAGTTAGTTGGTTCCAGGTCGATAGATCGTCTAACCGGTGGCTGGCGGGAGGTGGTTGGTAGCAGAGTGATACGCGTACATGGTAGTGATTAGTAGTAGCGGTGGCCAGTAGAGAGTGGGGAGCAATCAGTTTGTTTTTCAAACTTCCAATGCCAACTAGCCATACTCTTTTACGTCTCATCCCCAATGTCTCAACACAATCAATGACGTCCAGCCGCAGTGGCGCAATTGGCCAACGTCCAACCCAGCCCATCCCCTGCAAGCTATGGACTGCAGTTCACCTCGATTTGGAGCTTGATGGGTGCTCGAGTAATTGAAGCTGGTCATTCCTACAGAAATTCCCAGTCAATTTTTTTCGGGTTTTTACCAGTGAGATCTTGCTTCGGAGTTTCACCCGGAAAGTGGATGACTGGATCATTGTTCTTTTAAACAAGTATTGAATATGGGAGTGCGTTTGGGGTGGGTACTTGTTTGTAATAGGAGCTCTTTCCGTCGATTGAGGTGGTTTGGATTAGGTTGCTTCATTGAGGCTGGGACGCCACAGCCGTGACATAGCAGAACAGGGCGCACTGATTACCTCACCGAAATGTAATTTTGAGAACGGTTGACTCAAGCAGTCAGGAGACCTTTGTCTCATTGGTAGATTTATACTGATCTCGCCTTATACAGAAAGCTACGCCATCTGTTTACCAGTTGCATTGGTGAGTATGTTGCAGCAACTAACTCCCTCTATCCGTCACCCTCCGATCAGAACTCATCTCGACAACCACCTTCCCTTCCGCATCAAACCACCTGGCACCCATGCCCCTCACCTTCCGACTACTCGCTAGAAATAGTAAAATATAAATATGCGGGACCACTTCTCCCCAACAGAATATCCGCCACTCCTCCCCCTGCCAACCAACCTCCTTCGAGTCTTTATCAAAACTGCTCTCCAGCCCACTCCACAGCGCCTTATAACAACTCACCCCCCACCCTGCTTTCCCCTTCCCTATCGTTTTTTCAAGGTAATCCCAAGTCTGCTCCAGCCGGTTATGGTCCCAGCCACCGATCCTGTCGGGGAGGCTGAGGTGCCAGTATCCGCGTTCTTGAGGCCAGAGAGGACGGGCGGTGGAAGTGGGTCTGTAGCGGGAGAGGTTGAGCTGCTCAGTGATTCTGGTCAGGAAGGGTGTTATAAAGGTTGGGACTGGGGCGGTGCCTGTTGGCGGTGGAGGCGGGTGGATCTCCCATAGGGGAGACTTGGTGGCGATTGGTCCTTTGGTATGTGGAGGGACGGCGGAGCTAGGTGCTGGGAAAGCTGAGGACAATGGTGGTTGTGGAAAAGCAGAGGATGATTGTGCTGACAAGGCACTAGATTCTGGAATCGAAAGTGGTGCTACCGCCGGTGAAGCTGAAGGTGCTGAGAAGAAGTCGAGCACACGGGTTATGTCAGGATTTTCTGGCATCCTCTTCTTCGTGTTCGAGACAGATGCCCTGGCCACAGGCTTGGGCACCGCTTCGGAGAAGGAATCTAGGATTCTTGTCACACTTGTGTCTGAAGAGACAACCTGGGCTAACTTTGAAGATTTTATTGGTCGCTGGGGCCGTTTCTCAATTTTCTGTGATGGAATATGGGTTGGTGTATCCGCTATCCTTGTTACGTCGTCACCAAATGAACCCTTTCTCGGTCCTGTTACCGGGACTTGGATCTCAGGGACACTGAATGAGCCAGTAAATGGCACTTGCTGAACAACCTTCGCCGACTCTGCGGCTGGTGTGCGTGGTACCTGCTGAATAACCTGTGACACAGATCTTTTTGCTGAACCCGAAGGTCTTGGTGAATCTGTTGTGGCAGCCTTGATATGCGCCATGCGCTTCCTCGCGGGCTCTTCTGACATGCTGGCACCACCAGGAGTGGCGAGCTCTTCCGCTGCCCGCTTCCTTACAGGTGGTGGAGATTCACGAAAGCGCTTTGAGGGCAATGTACGTTCTCGTCGGTTAGTAAGGGGGTGAGCCGACGCCTGGCTGCTGTAGGCTGATGAGTGTGATGATGCTTCTGGCAGCTGTACTTGTCTGCTAGTTGCAGTAAAGGTTGGCAAAGTAGCCTCATCGTGGCAGGTTGGCGCGGGATTTATGATAGGCGTGTTCAAAATCGTTGCATCCTGCTTCGGTTGCGATGAAGCACGAGTCTTAGGCGCATGATGTGAGGCAGAAGATGCAGCATTTGTGGACTTGGTCGTGTGATCAACTGGTTGCGAGACTTTCCTCCCGTTTGCAAGGAGGCCATCGAGAGTCAAGTTGCTCGGTGCGTTGCCTGCGTAGCCATTCGTCGAGGATGGCGGCATCTGTCGAAACTGGGCAACATAGCCCTGAGTATCCAAAGACGACGAACCTTGACCTGCTGGGCTCGTTGACGGAAAGTCGGCCGATGAAGGCGGAAGTTGCCTATGACCACGCCCCGGCGTGGAAGATTGTGTAGTCGTCTGCGAACGCGATCCACTGGTGGAAGACGGTGTCGAGCTTTCGAAGTTGGCTAAGAAGGACTGCATGACGGAGTGCGAGTTTGCGAGAGCCGGAATAGGCTGATAGAATTGACTTTGAGAATCAGATATCTCGCTTCGAGGGACGGAAAGCTGTGGTGATTGACCTGAGGAATCTTCGATTGAAACGGCATCGGACACGCTGGTGGTCTCATCGAAGGTGACTCTCGTCTGGGTAGTCTCTTCTGTGTTTGATGGCATGATGTCGTTTCGTACTGCTTGCCGCTCAGGCACTTTGAAATTAAATGAACCTTCCAGAATGCTGCCGAACGAGGATTGTGTCAAACCAATGATCGGCTGAGAACTCATGTCCAGCTTTGATCTGGTAGGGTACTCTCTCTCTGGTATCGACTCATATTGAGATTGAGTGTCTGGCATCCAGGAGTCAGAGCCATCTGCTGGATATCCAAGTGCTCCTTTTCGTGGCATATCTCGAGTGTCACGGGGTTGCGATCTCTGTTTGTTCTCGAGCAGCTGACTTTCGGAAACCTCATCTTCCATCTCTCTCTTGTGTATAGCCGCAGGCTCAGCAACTCGCGAGACTTCAACGTGGTTTACCTCGACTCTATCACCTGGGATGAAGTCGAATAACGCCGAAGCGAGCGAGCGGTACAGTCCCTCATTCCGGACGAGCGGTGCGCTGGCATCCACCAGCAGCTCATATGGTTTGTCACCCATATATGATACTGCTATTCAAGCTCATTATGAGTCAATCTCAACCAAGAAGAGCGACCAAAAATACGAAGTCAAAGAACACTATTAATGGATCTTGAGCACGGATCGTGGTGTTGTTGTGACATAGAGAGCCTGTCGAGGTGAGCTTCGTGCATCCCGGCATTCGGGATTGCATCGGGATTGGCTCAGCAATCCCGCTTCTAGCCGCCTTTGGATAAGTGCAAACGCCACCAAACAACTTGGTAGTTTGATGCACTTTTCGGCTCAGAGTCAAGTGAAAGCGGTACGTGAGAAGGGGAAGGGAGACATCGATGACAGTTAGAAGAATATGGACAATTCCAATGCGCAGAATAGTAGTGGTCATCGAAAGGAAAATGGCGATCCTCTAGAGCACTCGTCCATCAATACCATGCCAATCACGACTCAAAGCAAACTGCTTACGCTTCTCGACCTCCCTAATGAGATTCATCTCCTCATCTACTCCCATATCCCCTTCTCGGACAAAGAGAACCCCTCTCCTGACCTCCCATCTCCCCTTCTTGGACAAAGAGAACCCCTCTCCTGACCTCCCCCTCCTCGACTTTCCCCGTCTCCAAATCCACCGAGTAAACCGACACTTGCATACCCTCCTCATAGAAATTGAGGTCATGCGTCCGTTCTTCAATAGACTATACGGCTGCGGCGAATGCCTCCAGTTCAAAGCCACCAGTTTGTTTAGTAAGAGTTGGTTGAAGCCGACAGTTATGATGGTCGGCGGTCGGTTTATTCGCAGGTCTTCGGAGGAGATTGATGAGGAGAGGAGGTGTTGTTCAAATTGTGCCGCGAGGCCGTTGGGGGGGAGCCATAGGTTGCATGTTGGTGAGACTATGGAATTCTATGAGCACCCGCCGAGTGGCATATTTGGTGGCGATTTTGGTGAGAATGAGAGGGTGGTGCATATGTTGTTTAGGTGTCCCAGGTGTGAGGTGGAATCGACGAAGGAGGAAATAACAGGGGATAGCTTTCGTGCTGGGTGCGAGGCAAGGGAGTAGAAAAATGGTATCAAAGCGAAAGGGTGGGAAAATGGCAATGATGCTAAGAGGGAGGATAGACATTTGGGAAACTCCGACGAGTGACCAATTATTATAGATATATTTATGGCATCCTTGCTTCTACAACTTCTAACCATCGCCCATGATAGCGCTTCTAAAGCAACGATGTTTCTCCGATCTCTTGACTCTTTCTTAACCTTTCGACCTTTCGACCTTTCTTCCAAATCTACTCCGCATCTCCTCCTCTACCTTTCGGCATCGCTCATCCTCGCCAGAAGCCGGCGTTCCTCTTGTTCGTCTTCTCCAGCTCCTCCCTAATCTTACTCAACTCCTGCGTTCTTTCCTGTCTCTCAATTCTCTGCTCCTCCCTCTCTTTTCTCTGTTCTTCTACCAGATCACGGACATGGGTTCTGTACTCCTTCTTCAGCTCCTTGAACTCCTGATCGAGTTCGTGGTGCCATGGGTAGAGGACGCCGACTTGGAAACAGAGCGCTGACGAGGCGATGAGGAAGTTGGTTAGGGAGAAGGCGCGGGTAATGATCATCGTGATTCAATAATCAATGCAAAAGGCTAGAAGAGTGCTGGTTGTGCTTCTCCGCTAATTTCTCAGTTCTGATTTTTCAATATTTCAGAGTTAAGTATCAAAACTGAATATCAGATGGTTCAACGTTGTATCAGAGAAACTGTAGTCTCTGTGACATGTCAGAATAAGGTGAATATAACTAACGGGTTGTTGGATGCACTCACATCTTGAGTTAAAAAGTCGTATGATTTTATGGATAAACGGATAATGGTGTTTCTTGAGTATTGTATCTTAATTGAGTACTGGCGGTTTATGTTTTGCCAGTTTTAAAACGATGGTTGAATGTTTGGAGAAGGAAACAGCTAGAAATCCACTGATAGTTGTCTATGAGAAAAAGAATGTATGCAGAAGAAGTTGTGGTGGGAAATCAGTCGTAGGTATACCCCGCCACTCACTCGTATCGAGAGCTCCGCCCCACCGAGAACCAAATACCACCCTGCTGTGTATGCGCCACAAGTATTTCTAACCCAATTGGACAAATTTGGTCTAGTCAAAGGCATTTGGCCACACGTATGACGTAATATTGAAGGCCGTCAAAATTCTCAGCTTTGAATGGTGCTTGGCGATTCATGTTGCCACCTGGCAGCATGTGACATGACAGCCAAGGTAAAGTAGCATCTTTTTTTGATTGGGCACGAAGGTGTTTGTTTAATTATACGAGGGGCCGCGGACACGATATTCGCGAGGGTGAAGCTTTAGCATTGATGTTGTATAGAAATTTGATTGGAAAATTTGAAAAACTTGAACTGATTTATAGAAATATGTTTTAAATGGGCCCAGGGCCCAAACCCCCGGAGCTCGCTGCGCTCGGGAAGGTACGTCAGTGAAATTCTGCAAGGATATAACTTCAAAGTGTATAGCGTTGGTTTTTGTCAAGTATTAATTTAAGAAGAAGCTACAACAATTGTGTATTTCTAAAGGTATCATCTAGCTGTCTTCGTGAGACGTCACTGTATGTTTGGTCGCAAAGCGCTCAAAATCAAAGGGAACTTCAAATAACACTTCATCTAATGTCTTCACACGTGATGCGGCCACATAAGAAAAGCTCAGGCAATGCTCCTTTCGGTTTAGGTTCAACACAGTCTCGGAAAGGGTCAAACCTTGACTTTTATGAACGGTAATAGCATAAGCTAATCGTAAAGGAAACTGAGTGCGAGTACAACCGGGCCCTCTGAATTCAAACTGAGGAGTAGTGGGAATATAGGCACGACACCTGGGTCACATTGTGGAAACATAGGGCTGTTATACTCATCAAATCTCACAAGCAACATGGAAGGCATGGAAGAGGGATCTTGCCCTTCACTCCACGCAACGTCACATATCAGACCCATAGAACCGTTCACAAAACCTGTTTCTGTGCATAAATTAGTCGAAGGCCTCGAACCGAAGGACCAAGTAGTGAGCAATGAGATGGGGGTGGTCCTGGACGCGATCCCAGACAAACCTACGCCGAGCGTGATTGCTTGCAGGAGCGGCGTCGGAAGAGCCCGGGAAGTGTCTATGGAGGTCCGCTCACTGCATGTCGGCCGCGCTGAAGGTGATGAAAGCATGCGACATCTCGAGCGAGAGTGCGCCTGAAGGCCACCGGCCCTGTTTGTCTAAAACGAGCGCGTCCTCCTCAAGCCTGAACCCTGACAAACGATATGGCGAAGGACGGAGTCGTCCGTCATGAGGGTCTCCACGAGGTCGTCCCGGCCAAGATCTTTGAGACTGAACGCCTTGGAGACGTAAAAGCGGGCCGACGCGCCCGCCTTTAAACGCATAAGGAAGTTGAAGACGAAGAACCGCCAGCGGAGGCGGCGGCCGAACCTCTCGTCGTGGAAACACATCAGGTGGCGAGCGTGCTCTTGGAGAGACACCTTCCGCAGTCGAGGGGCGTGGAAATCAGCGCGGCCGATGTGGTATAAGTTCGGGAAGGCCATGGCAAACGTCCTGTCCCTTCCGGACGCCTCGTCAATCAGCTTCTGGCGGGACCGAGGGCGGCGGAAGGTTGGGGGTGGCGAAGCTCGGTGGGAGATCTCTCGCAAGATCAGCCGTCGTTGGGAGGGAGCGGCCGTCTTCTTCCTGGACTGGTCGCGGCGGGCACGGCAGGATAAACAGGTTGACAGTAGCTTAGAGCGCGGGTCGGCGGATGTGTTCTTGAGGAAGCAGGACAGCAGGCGCTTGGAGTCCATCAACGAAAGAAGGAGAGTAGGTAGGACAGGAGACGCGCGAAGGTGGTCGCGACGCGGGTAGGTCACGGCGCGCGAGCACGTGGCAGGTCTTTTTTGAGCGCCAATCACAACACACAAAAGCACGTGATGTAAAGCGAAATACGAGGGTCACGTGTGGAGAATTTTGATGTAAGAAGAAGCTAAAGCTTTATTTAATCGTCGACCTCGTCTGATGGGCTTTTTTTGTTTTAGCAGACCTAAAGGTCAGGGAAAGCGATTTTGAACCGGAAAGCTACTACGATTGATAGACTCTGTACTCGCTTATAGCAGCATTGACGTTGAGCTGGTTCTCATTTCCCTTTTTTTTTAAAAAAACCCTCATTCATCTGCCACGACATCTAATCATGCAATACAAATACCCCTGGCGACTTTCTATTTTTCTTAAAAAAAAAATGATAGTAATATTGTATAAGAGCTGCAGTCGCGATTCTGTGATATAAATGTATACAGAAGGCGTGGCTAAAAGCAATGTTGATCTTGATTTCGGTGTACTTTCGATTTTAATCTTCTATTTTAACATTCAACCTTTTTAATGGTCAACCCTTGACAAAACAATTCCGAATCGTCCCAGCTCCATGGACTTTGTGCATGATAAGTGCAGAAATTTTCCTGATCTCAGCAGCACGAACTAATTTACAGTTTTTATGTTCCTTGTAGTTTCCATGCTCGGCATTCTCCTCGATGGCATTGATCATCTCGATGACCCTCTGAGAGTTAATTTGTCTATTTTAATTATATGAATGAATCGGCGTTCATGACACTGATATAAGATTACTGTTGAAGCTAAATGCGACCAAAGACAACTTGAACTGCTCTTTAACAGAGATGCGAAACGTCTAGGGTGACGAGGGACGACCGAGTGGATCTACCACCGTTAGGATGTAAAAACGACCTCGGCAAGCAACTGCTTTTGTATTTATTGTGCGATTGGTTGCTCGACGTTCAATGAACCTGCAAGTCAACAGAGTTCCCATCCGACTTCTTTCGATGATAATAGGGTCATGGCAACGGTCGAAGATGAGAGATGCAATCACAATCACAGAAGCAGAAGATGAAGTAATGTTTGAATATTTTGATTGTACAGCTTAAAACTGTGGATGTTATGATTCAGCCTAGCCAGGCGGATAACCTACCCCGTCGAGTTTTTATACAGGCAATGGTATACAGCCGCAGCACTTAATCGGCGAGGGTGGTGGTATCAGAATATAACAGGGAAAGCAAAAGGTATTAACGCCCCGGCGACTAGCCAGAAGCACGGAAACCCCCAACGCCCACAAGAAACTTTTGGAACGCCCTCAGAAGCCCACAAAAAGCCCGATCCCTTCCCCATATGTCCAGAACGGACACACGAAGAAGTTCGTCTCGAACTTGTAGTTTTCGATAGCCCACTTTCTTTGGTCTTGGTCAGAATGCCCACAAAAGCCAATAGGAACAGCCGTCTCGGTCATGTCAAAAGCCACTGGTGCCACTTCCGAAGAAGCAATGATCTCAAAGCCCACACCTTCCTAAAGGAAGTGATAGTCAAGAGCCGACAACCCACTAAGCCAACGAACCACAAGCCAACGTCTCTCTGTCAGATCCGACCATTACAGCTACCCATCGGCAGGCTGCCAATAGACAGTCTATGTGCGGCAAATGTGTGCATCGTGCAGCACCTTCATTTAGAAAGTCTGCTTCTTTCCCTGGAAGTCACCGAAGCCGCCACGGTTGGTGGATCCACCACGTCCGCCACGGGATCCACCACGGGATCCGCCACGTCCACCACGGTCACCAAAGCCGCCGCGGCCTCCACGTCCACCACCACGGCCACCACGGTCACCGAATCCTCCACGTCCACCACGTCCACCACCACGTCCACCACCGGCATCGCGCTCTGGGCGTGGAGTAGCGTAGTCGAGACGGACTGGACGGCCAGCGATGTCGGCACCCATCATGTTCTCCATAGCGTTCTTAGCATCCTCAACAGAAGCGAAGGTGACGTATCCGAAACCCTTTGGATTGCCAGAGTCCATGTCAGTTGGGAGTCTGACGTTGACGACGGAGCCGTGGGTACCGAAAGCCTCGCCGATGATGTCCTCGTTGGCCTCGAAGGAGATGTTACCGACGAAAAGGGTGTCGGACTCTGGGTTCTTCTGGTCACCGTAGGTGGCGGCGCGGGCGTTGGCACGGTCCTTTGGAGCAGCGTTGTCTCTTGGGGTGGAGAAGTCAACGTTGGCCTCACGTCCATCAATGAGAGCACCCTTCTTGGCGGCGAGGGCCTTGGCGGCATCGGCAGAGTTGGCGAACTCAACGTATCCGAATCCCTTGGAGCGTCCAGAGTCGCGGTCAGAGATGACACGAGCACCGGTGATCTCACCGAACTCCTCGAACTCTCTGTACAACCACTCGTCATCAACGTTCCAGCTCAAGTTACCAACGAAAAGGTTCTTGGAGCCAGTGTCCTCAACAGCATCGGACTTGACCTTCTTGGCGGAGGTCTCCTCCTCATCATCAGCCTTGCGCTTCTTGGATGGAGCGGCCTCCTCGGAATCGGAGGAATCAGAATCAGAGGAGTCGGAGTCGGAGCCGGACTCGGACTTCTTCTCCTCAGCCTTCTCTGACTCAGAAGAGTCAGAATCGGAATCAGATCCAGACTCCTGTTGATTGTTAATATGATACTTGTATGGCAATAGTTGTAGAACTTACAGTAGCCTTGGCAACAATCTTAGCGGCAGCGTTGACGGTGGCCTTAGCGGCCTTCACAGCCTTAGCTGGAACGGTCTCCTCCTCGGAATCGGAAGAATCGCTGGAGCTGGCCTCGGAAGAGGATTCCTTGTCATTGTCAGAATCGGAACCAAGAGATGCATCGTCCTCACTCGAAGATGAGTCGGACGAGTCAGAGATGATTTTGTTTACCTCCTTCTTGGCGGCCTTGACCGGCTTCTTGGTCTCGACCTCAGCCTCAGACTCGGAGCTGGAGGAGCTGGACTCCTCAGAACCGGACTCAGAGTCGGAAGACTCAGATGGGGTTGGTGCCTTCTTGGACTTCTTCTCCTTCTTGGCTGGGGCGGTCTCCTTAGTGGACTTCTTGCTGACAATTGGGGCCTGGGATGGTTTAGTGATGCGTCCTGTCTTGATACGGTGGAGGTTATTCACCTCAGCCTTGGTAGCCTTGGTGCTGATCTTGGTGTCCTTGGATTTTCCCATATTGACGTTGAAAATGTTTTTGGTAGGGTGTGAGGTGGGATAAAGGTTAAAGGATGGGGGAAGAAATTGTTAGAAAGTTGGGGTGGATGGGTATTTGTACCTTCGAGTTATGGCGGCCGATAAGCAGCTCGCAGCAAAAATTCCTTAGCGGGAAAAGCCCAAATTTTTAGCGACCATGGGGCGCGAGGTTGGGGTGCAGCCTCGCGTTGATTCCCGCCCAGGCCCAATGGAGATAAGCGCGCTTGGACCAGGACTCGTGAAAGCTCAGGGTATCACCATTGGCTACAGCAGCAGAGCACCAAACAGCCGCAGCACAGCACCGTCGCCATAGTCGTCGTCGCCTACACCACAGCTTCCAGACGACCCACTGAAATACCTCTGACGCGGCCAACGCTGCCATCCACATATTCTCAATGGCGCCAACCCCAGAATCCGCCGCCTTCCTGGCCAAGAAGCCAACCGTTGCCCCGACCTTCGACGGAGTTGATTATGACGACACCCCACGCCTCAAGCAAGCACAGGATGCTATTCTCCGGGAGCAATGGGTTAGGTCAATGATGGCACGCCTAGTCAGGGAGGAGATGGGCAAGTGCTACTACCGCGAGGGAGTCAACCACTTGGAGAAGTGCGGCGCATTGAGAGGTACGGAGCCGGCATTTCATATACTAGGGCGAACATAATGTCCTATTTCCTTTTTCAAGACCAAACGAGGAAGCAGATGTGCTGCTGTAAGCTCATACATACTAATCCTGCTACAGATCGCTACTTTGAGCTCCTCAAGGAGTCCAAGATCCGCGGATACTTGTTCCAGCAACAGAATTACCTCCCAGAGAAATAAATGATCAATGGGATGGATGTAAAGAGAGAGAAAGGATGAAGATATACTGTTTACAAGCGAGTTCTTGCCATTGTTGGCCATAGAAGAAATGATACATGAAGAGGGGTGGTAGTCGAGTTCTTGCGGGGACTCGTTACAAGCATTGGCCATGCGTGTATCAATGGCTACTGTAAATAGTACAGAATGTACAAAAATGATACACAACTTCACAGAAACACCTTGCAGTCCATCTAGCTTATGAATGCCAACTGAGACGCAGTTAATTGGTTAAACAATGTTGTAAGCCACCAAGGCCGTTTTTATAGTGCGCAACCTACTCGTCCCGGCCGCCGGAATAAAGTTCTACGCCGCCTCACCACAGCTCTCTCAAGGCCTCAAGCCTCGCCTTTGCGACCGCCAAAACTCCAGTCCACGCCCACCATGAACTCCCTACGCTCCTTCTCGAGAGCCTCTGCTCTTCAGCTGCGCTGCGCCTCTATCATCCGCACATTCTCCTCGTCCACCAGATCATACGACGCAGCCGCCGCACTCAAGGTCTCGACACCACTTGCACCGAAGCCAAAGGCTAAAACTGCGCTTCCAGTCTCTGCTGCGCCAGCTGGAACCCCGTTGAAGGGATTAAACTATATTAAGGGAAAGGATGATCCGGTTGCGCTGTCAGAGGACGAATACCCGGAGTGGTTGTGGAGGTGCTTAGATAGCAACAAGGAGGAGGGAACCTCAAAAGCT
The DNA here is from genome assembly GCA_010623925.1 of Antarctomyces pellizariae. Taxonomy (NCBI): domain Eukaryota; kingdom Fungi; phylum Ascomycota; class Leotiomycetes; order Thelebolales; family Thelebolaceae; genus Antarctomyces; species Antarctomyces pellizariae. Next base: position 431,545 of record WCAA01000003.1, read on the forward strand.
GGAGAGGGAGATGAGTTCTGTAAGTGCCATTGATGCGCCTTTGTCGAGGCTTATGCTTTTAGATTGTTACTAATTCGTCATCCAGCCAAATCCAAGAAGATCCGTCGTCTGGCAGCAAAGAGACAGCGCAAGCTTGAGGAGCAAATGCTCGCATCCGGCAACACAGAGGCTTTTGAGCCAAAGATCCCACTCCAACAACAGACAATTGATTTGCCAGCAAACGAGGAGGGAAGCGTTGAGGGGTCATTAGAGGCTGTGGCCGCAAGAGCCCAGCTTAGAAAGGCCATGCGCAACGAGAGGCGGGCGAAGATCAAGGAGGCCAACTTCTTGAAGGGAATGAACTAGCGGTAGCGCTTGTAAGGGAGTTGGTTATGCACATAGAATTGGGTGTACGATCATTGGCATTGTAAAGTACTGGAGCATGGACCGCCACGGCATAATTATGCATATATCACGAATATTAAAGCAGCGTAGAACCTACTAAACTGAATCTTCTCACTTTTTTTCTTTAAGAGAATGCTCTATTCATGCTGAGCATTTAGCCATCTTGGTTTGTAAGAGACAAACCTCTGGGTGTATGTCTCATCCCAATGGTCCCTTTGTCCCTTATTCCGAGCCAGGTGCGCCTCCAGTGCCAATCTGCGCCTATGCAGCCTTATAAATACGCTAAAATGCAAGATAAAGCTTAATCCTCATCACCCTCGCCGATTGCAGACTTTTTGAGCTGCAACTCTGCCTTAACCTTCTCAATACTGTTCTTGATTCTTCCTTTGAGAATCGGGTTGTTCTGTGCCTCCCACGATGCTTGGAGACCTGCGATCTGCTTCTCCATCTCTGCGATATCCTCCAATGCACCTTGTCTCTGTTCCATCGCTGCACGATGGTCTTCGTCAACGTCCGAAGAGCCGCCCTCTTCATCCTCTTCATCGTCATCTTCAATACTTTCGTCAGATGACTCCCCCGCGGCTTCCCCATTGAAGTTTCCGGTAGCATCTGGAGTACCACTGGCGACTGTAACCACTGGTGTATCTCCCTCAGCAGCCGCAGGCGTGCCAACATCAAACTCTGCCTCGAAAGCAGCAGCCAGATCCGCCTCAAGATCAGCATGCAAATCGTCCTCATCTTGCTGCTGCTCTTGGGTCTGTGCATTCATCTGGCCGAAGTAGTTGTTCGTATCGTCCTCATCACCATCGGCATCCGCATCCATATCCTCGGAGTACTCCTCGTCCTCGCCATATGCATCTGGACTTCCGTACCCGCTTCCCTGTCTGCCACGGACTTCTGGCTCAATGATCTCGTGTCTGATGCTCTCTGCCTTCGCATCGGCCTCCAGGAGTTTCTCAACTGCATCTTCTACTGCCTCGATAGCTGTCCTGCTGATACGATTCCTGAAGCGGCGTTTGCGTGCAAAGTGCATCGGCGGCGTCAAACCATGCGGATACTGAAAAGTTTGCGGATCGACTTCTCTCGGAAGTGGAATAGTCAATGCCTCAGCGTCATTCTTGACAGGCGCAAACACCAACAACATCTGACAGATATCTGCTGACTTCCACCATCCCCTCTTGTCCCAACTCTTCATGCCTTCTATGACACATGGAAGATCCACAAGCGTTGCTGCATATGCGTTTCCTCGTATCGTAACCATTGCGCGACGACCATCTGCGTGCAGAAACTTCATCTGTATGTCCGCCCCTCCTTGGTTTCGTGGTAAACCAATGGTGCGCTCTTGGATTGCTTTGCGTAGGTATTCGCAGTCATCTCCAGGCATCATGCGGAGCACAAACTCCTCCTCGATCAGCGGATCAATCTCCTTGTCGCTAGCTTCAGAATCGTAGCCCTCTCCTGGTGTCCTCTTTGGCGGCTTGCCCTTAAATTTCGCTTTCAAAACCGTCAGCGTCTTGGGGCCCAAGCTGATCTTAAGCTTTTTAGCTTGCGGCACAAAGCTGAGTTTGTGTGTTGCCATAGCCATAGGCATATCGTCTTCGTCGTCTGAGTCATCCTTCATGCGTTTCCCGTTCTTGTTGTTCGCCATGGCTTTTGCCGACGGCTTGGGCGCTCTGCCTGCCTTCGTCTTCTGAGGTGGCGGTGGAGCTGGTTCGCTTGGAGTAGAAGGTTTAGATGCGGTATTCATCTTCAGCATAATCTTAGGCGTCCCAGTGCCAGGCGTCGGCGTGCCATTGACCCCTGGTGTACTCCCACGGCCGCCGCCTATCTTCAAGGTGAGCTTCGGTGCAGACATGATTGCGAACGCTGATGATGTAAATTTGGTGGTAGTAGTTGCAATGTCGTTGGGGACGCTGATTCAAGAGAAGGATCTCCTGCAAGTTACGGTCGAGAAGCGCAACATGACGCAGGTATTATATGACGTTGAACTGAAACGTGGTGAGTAAAATGGTGGTCTTCTGAGTTGTTCAGTCGCGTCTTCGTTGCTCTTATATCAGATGGCGTTGACAAGCCCGCGCCGTCCCCAAACCACAAACTCCCAGGCAAGATACGGCAGATAGCGGCGGAACAAATCTCCGCCCCGCGACCGACCCCACAAATTATTGGGGTAGCTGCAGCTTAAAGGGAACCTTCGTGGGTAGCTCGCGATCGCAAGTTGGCGCCAGTTCCGTCTTTCTAATTATTCTAACTTCTACCATTTTTCTTGTAGCTAATAATGCCCATTACAGCTTGCTCAATCTCTCCTTAAGTGACCATGTCCTCACCTTCGTCTCACAAACCAAGGCGCAAAGCAAAGAAAACTGGGAATGAGGTGTCCTTCGCCAACGATGTGATCAAGCACAGTTCCGGTCGTGTTCGAAACAGCCCACCTGGCAAATTAGCAGTAACTCCCAGCGCCAACAAGCCAGCATATCCTCTCGCTTCCTTTCTATGGCCTGCTCGCGGTGTCTCACAATGGACTGTTCTGCCGATTATACTGATGGGTGTGGGCTTGTTCCGCTGGGCGGCTGGCCTCTGGGGGTACTCAGGTAATGAAGCCAACTAGTTAGAAAAGACTTTGGTTCTAACACCTCTTTTCAGGATACCAGAATCCGCCAATGTATGGAGACTATGAGGCGCAGCGACACTGGATGGAGATCACAACTCAACTACCAATATCACAATGGTACTTCCACGACTTGGAGTGGTGGGGATTGGACTACCCACCACTGACAGCATATCACAGCTGGGCACTAGGAAAGATCGGAAGCCTCATCGAGCCATCATGGTTCTACCTCCACAGCTCCCGAGGACTCGAAGACGACGAGCTAAAGGTCTTCATGAGGGCCTCAGTCCTCATCTCCGAATACTTCGTCTATATCCCAGCCGCAGTCATCTTCGTGCGCCGCTTCAGTCGCCTCCAAGGCGTTCAATCATGGGACGCCAACACGGCCCTCGTAGCCATCCTATTACAACCAGGACTCATTCTGATCGACCACGTCCACTTCCAGTACAACACCGTCATGCTCGGTTTCGTACTCGCATCTGCGTCAAGTATCATGGCCGGCCGCTACATGTGGAGCGCCGTCTTCTTCGTCTCAGCCCTGGGTTTCAAGCAAATGGCCCTCTACTACGCACCAGCCATATTCGCCTACCTGCTCGGCGTCTGCGTTTTCCCCCAGCTCAACTGCTCCCGCTTCTTCAGCATCGCACTCGTCACCATAGCTTCCTTCGCACTCCTCCTCGCTCCAATCATGATTGGCTCAGTCCTCGACCACAGAGTCGGCACCGACGCAATCCCCGAGCTCAATGGCGGCGCTCCAATGCTCCCACTTTTTGCCGCACTAGGAGCCAAACTCGACAACCAAGCTTGGTACTTCCCTCTCGTTCAACAACCCGCCCAACTCATCCACCGCATCTTCCCCTTCGCCCGCGGCCTATTCGAAGACAAGGTCGCCAATTTCTGGTGCGCTTTGAACATCTTATACAAGATGAAGTCGCACCCTATCGCCTTACTCCAACGCTTGTCCCTTCTCGTCACTTTGGCTGCGATCCTCCCGCCTTGCTTGATAATTTTCCTTAAGCCGAGGAGGGATCTCCTGCCACTAGCATTGGCGAGTTGCGCATGGGGATTCTTTCTCTTCAGCTTCCAGGTGCACGAGAAATCCGTGCTGCTGCCATTGATGCCAATGACTATGCTCCTCGCTTCGAAGGACGGGATGTCAGCATATAAACGCTCTTGGATCGGATTTGCGAATATCCTGGGCGCATTGACGATGTTTCCCCTCCTGCAACGCGTGGAGCTGTGTGTACCCTACACCGTTCTCACCCTACTCTGGACCTACCTTCTTGACTTGCCTCCGGTGAGCTTTGGCGTTTATAGAGATTTGGGGTTGAGTGGGATGGCGGAACAGGGGACTGTGTTGGTGCATACGCTGTTTTATGTTATGATGGTTGTGTGGCATGGGTTTGAGGCGTTTGCGGATGCGCCGGCTGGGTTGCCTGATCTCTGGGTTGTGGCGAATGTTGGGATTGGGGCGGCGGGCTTTGGAATTTGCTGGTTGTGGTGTGTGGGGAGCTTGGTGGTGGAGAGTGGCTTGTTTGGGGCCTCGAGTACTGCCGTTGAGAAGGGCAGGAGGATTTCAGTTAAGAAAGAGAAGACGAAATAGATGGCGCTTTCCTCACATGTAAACTTCGCACCATTTAGAGCATATAGAGCTCCTCTGGTTAATCGGTTATTGTTTCAACAACCCTCGCGCGGACTTTGAAGTGTAAATGAATGTATGTTTTCTTAGACACTCCTGCCTTTCAAGAAAACCAGTTAACACGAAGCTGAATAGGTAGCGTGACTTTCTTGCCCTCATCGAGGCACTCCACGACAGGAAGTGATGCGGCCAACGGTCGTGGTGAATGGATACATTGAAAGATGTTGCGGATGCATTGACATTTGACTCTTCCACCTACCTCGTCTGTGAGACAACACCGCTTACTGACATGGGTGGAAGTGGTAAAAAGTGATGATTATGTCATCCTTACCACTGTATCATTTGTGCTTAGCGCCGCATTTGGAGGGCAAAGTCGTGATATAGGGCCTTGGAGCTGACAAGATTTTAAGTTCTGCACTTCAAAAGCTCTTACTTGTCGATATTCTCTTGGCCCCATTTGTTTAATGCAGACACTCTCCCAGAATTAAGGCCAGTATTGCGTGCCTCCCTCTCATCATAGTTTGCCTTGTCTCCAGCGGTAGGTTGTTGAGGTGGCCTATTGAGGTGGCTTGTTAGCGCCTGGATTTTGTCGTTAAAGTAAGTACCCCCCGGTCGTGGCCTGTAGGCGTATTAGATACAAGACTATATCGTTCCTAGTGCTGTATTGTATGTGATTAACGCAGGGTTTTTGGACTAAGTTCGTGCCATATGGACTTAGTGCAAGAGGGACAGACATCAATGAAAACAAAGACCAAACTGCTCTGCATGGCTCACTCTGCCGGCGATGTCACTGTAGTGGATCGGAACTGTTGTTATTTGAGTGGAAGATAGTAATGCAATAACATCACAAACAGGTACTTCACAATTGATGGAGTTAACTTGTCTATTAATAATCATGATGCTTACAGTAGGAGGAGAAGGACGACCACGATGAGGTGTACCCTCGCTTAGCTAGTTAGCTTCAGCTTGACCGCCTCTTCAGTGCATATCTACTTAGGTGCATAGCAAGTGGCTTCCTAACAACTCACTTCCTAACACTGTTACCTGCCTCTGCCGTCAAAGTAAGCGTCGCCCGCTCGCGGGCCCGGAGGCGATAAAAGTATATGACTATGTCGTCCCTAATACTGTATGATTCGGTCTCGGTGCTGTATCTGGGGAGCAAGGTCGCTATTAATGGACTTTTGAGCTTGGGGGCCAGGCACGGGGTGGTAGTCGTGGATTGGCCGGTGCGGTTGGCAGTTGTGGCAGTGTATTATCGTCGAGAACTTGTAAATTAATAACGATACTGAGATTTGAGTACCCGAACCAGTAAACATACACGGCTGGGCCTTTCATGTGGTGCGGTCCGATCTTAATCACGCTGCGAACCATTTCATCTTCAGGACAAGTGGAGGCATGTGAGTTATGCTTCGTTCTTCAATCTACGCTCCTCAATACATTCAGAACACCTCGTCTCCATTCCCCTCTTCGACATCCCTATGCGCAACGATGCCAATTCTCCTAATGCCTAACCTCTCCACAAGTCAAAAACCTCACAATGACCCTGCAGAACTCCACAATAGCATTTGCGAACCCTTTGATGATAGCTGCCACGCCGTTGACGATTGCCATGATGCGTCACCGATGGCGCGGAAGGCGCTTACGAACTAGTTTTGTGTTAGTTAAACTACTCGGCGGAAGAAATGAAAAAGGAAATGGGAAGAGAAGAAGGCGAGAAGGAATAGGGAGACATATAACTTACGCAGGATTTAATAGAGCTCGCAGCCGACATATTGGCGAGCTTGATAAACAAGAATACGCTTAGTTCTTGTCATTATGTACACTTCGAACACTTTGTGACAACCGGCTACCCAACCTCACTGATAACTTCGTTCGGTGGACACTAATCGCTTCGAGGTGAGGACTAAGACTTTCGGTCGCAGGCCTCGGACTAATGGGTTGCAGTGGCCGTAGCTCGAGTGAAGTTGCTGTACGGATAGGGAAGTAGAATGTTGTCGAGCCTTTTCTTTTGCGTCTTGAATCCTTCTTGTTATTTCTCGCCTCCTTCTTGCTTGCTCGTCTTTGTGATTTGAATATGCGGCCTGAGAAACAGAAAAAGCCCATCAATCAAATCTCAGTGGTGTGGCTTGAGGTACGGCGAACACTCAAGCCTTTGTGTCTTTTGTGTGAGCGGTGGGGTGAGTGTTGCGGGGGTCGGTATTGGTGTTTGCTAGGTTTGAGGGTTCTTTTGGAATCCTGACGCCTCTGTATCTGTCGTTTCTGTCGTCTGCGTGCTCGGCGTCGTATTTTACGTTTGATCCGTAGTGTAAAATGGACGAGACGTCTAAGTGGGAGAACCCATACAGTCTTAAACGTCCCCTTCCAACGGCCAGTCCTAACGAGGAGGCGAACGAGAAACTGTCGACGATGGGAGGGGTTTTCGGCCTCCAGATTGCTTCGATGCAGAGTGGATGGGTTGTCCTCAATTCGCAGGACAAGGAGATGTACAGGGACGAACAATAGAGGGCAATGAGGTTTGAAGTGGGCGATTGACGGTTACTTTTATGAATGCTTGCAGGAAAAGAATATTAAGATAGTGAGAAGGATAATGGAGCGGGTTTACCTAGCGGACTTCAAATTCAGAGAAGGAAATTGCCTGTCGGGGAAAGTGACCGCCGGTGAGCAGTGGTGCCTTCCATTTCTGCCAGCATCGACGTCTATTGATAGGCGCCATAAGCGCGCGACTAAGCCATTTGTCAACTTTGCAAGTCATAAATCCGTTCGAACTTGCCAAGCTACTCATATCTTTAGACTGAACCAAGTGTATAGTACGCGGAGCGCTGTTGAGCAGAGGCTTAAAGGCAACTGAAAAGTATAACTGAATAACTTTCTCGTTCTCAATGGTCATTCTCACGTGCAGCGAGAAACCTGGTACCAAGTCCCGGCAGAATTGACTTGGAGCAGAAGTTGAGAAATGGCGAGGATGGAATGTTGGGTTTGGCCTTGGAAGTAGGATGACGAGAACACGTTTCCATGGGAAAGAAACTACTCCGTACGAGGCAGAGCTTCGTTTCTGCTCCGTATTGATTTTTATTCTGTTAAGGTGCTCTCAATGCTCCGTGGGCCGGGGGGTGATAGCTCCTTTGAAAGGGATGTTTGTGTTGTGAATCGAGCCAAGATAGGAAACTGGAGGATGAGGATTGAACACTTTGAAGAACAGAGCACCTTTTTGGGTGTCATTTACCCGTGCTAACACCAATTAATGATACGAAAACATCACGCAAACCTTTCAATGTGTCTTGGAATCTAATGCACGGATGAGGTGCCAAGGAAGTCGCACTCTTCAAGAGTTCTTCTGATAGGGCTGGCCGAGGAAAGAGAGCTTTCATAACCGACGACTTACTGTTAATCTCAGGACGGTTCAGTAAGCTCAAGCCTCAAAACTGAGCCCTCTGCCACCAGACCTTGAGTGCAGAATCCTCTGTCTGAACAAAATGTCTCGACCGGTGCTCCAATCGTCTCGATCTCAAGAGAGCCTTAATTGTGTTTCTCCTCTTTCTTAGTCGACTTGCCATTTTTCCGTTTTCGTCCGTGTCAGTCCCATGATTACGGATCCTGCGTTCGGCTTAGATGCTCGGGAACGCGGCGCACACTGGCCATCGACGGGCAAAACGATCGCGAGCCTGAGCTTCAGATCTAGGCGTCCGTTTCCGTGCTACTTCATGATCCCGTCGCCGGCTTCTCTACCTCCTCTTCCGAGTCCCAAGATAGGATTATTGAGCGACCATTAACACGCCAGCGTTCCATGGAGAGGGGATTACCGGTCTTCAGCACTAATCGGGAGACTCCGGTAAAGCGATTCCAACAGGTGTCGACGCTGCAGATTCCGCAGGCGTTGTTGGCGCTCTTTGTTGCTCTTTGTTGGAAAGTCATCCCCGCAGCTGGGAAAGATAGAGCTTGCTTAGGCGGCGTGCTGGGGCGGCAATGTTACTTTGCAAGGGTCCACGGTGCCGGGAGGAGCTGCGCATGCTCCCGGATGAGCCGTGGAACGTTTATTGGCGAAACGTGCTGTGATGTGGAGTGACGGAGCACGCTACGGGAGAGTAGCCAGCTGCTTGGGAATCCGGGAGCCACTCAAGAGGGAGGAGATGGGGAGGAGGTCGATTATGTGATTGTGCTGCTGTTACTTCAACGCTGCCTTTATCTCCAGAGAACTTGTTGTTGTGACGCAGCAGCAGCGAACTGGCTCGAGTCCAGACTGTCAGTGTCAACGACGTCAAAAACCCAGTCTTCTCTTCTTTTCGCAAAAACAATGGGCGGGAATGGGAAGGGAGGCTCGGGAGGGAATTGAAAGGGGTCAGATTTAATGAGTGCGGAACCAGAGATTTAGCGTGCTTGAGGCCTGTAAATTACTGGTTGAACCAAGAAATTGGGTGCGATGCGCGCTGGAGACGGCCAACATGGGGAGCTTTGATCACGCTGCCGTCCATTGACAGCGCCCTGACGTGCCTTCCCGCCTTGCTTGTTGAAATCGACCTTTGTGACCAATTCTGCGTGCTACCACACTTTTGGTTCTTCTCCTCCTCCGGAGACATCGACCTGTGATACTGAGTCGCGAGATACCCAATTGATTCTAAAATACGATGGAAATGTTATAGTAGTTGTCGCGGACGAATTGACATCGAGTCCAGCCTGTGCACGCCGAGAAAGGAAATTGGAGAGAAGAATGATGGAACCAGCAGGCCCGCCGAGCCTGGCCCACAGAACGACCATGGCCACCGGCAATACTTCGACCTTCTTGAGTGCAAGCGATAGCCCCAGGGCAAGGCAACTGGATCGATTTGCGACACGATCTAAACCTGCACGACTTCCTCTCAAGGCCAGGCCAACAGTGCAAGAGCGCGAAGCCTCCAAGTACGATTCCAAGCTTGGCGGCATTTTTTCTTCAACTACGAGCCAGCCCAATCCCTCGATCGCACCAAGCACCACCGCGCCCTTATCAAACTCATCATATGCACCGGCCAGAGATGGTGTCGTCAATACGACGGGAATCCAGCGATTGAACAACAGGACCTTTGGATACGGTGCTGATAATACAACTATCTCCGACCGTGGGAATGGTAGCACTGTCGACAACCGGCTGATTTTTGACAGTTTCGTCAGTGGAAAAGAAGGACGGAGCTTTACAGTTGGCAAAGTTGGTGGTGGAGGGAAGATATATTTGAGGTATGTTGCGAATCGATTGTGCACGATCGCGAACCCACCGGCTGCCGAGTCTATGGACACAGCATAACCGTGTTACACAGCAAGGAGCACGACTAACCCGATGGCAGACCGAGTATACGACCAGCACATGAGCTGTATAAACCAACGGACACATTGTCGATGTCTGCCAACGCGACACCAGAATTCGAGGCGCTGTTGTCAACGAACTTGAACAACGAGAATAATCGCGACAGTATGTGGTCGAATCAATCTCGCAGTACGACTCCTGTCAACGGACAAAACTTAATGGTGAAGGCACCGAAGCACAGACGTGCCTACTCGCACTCTACGATCGACGAACAACAAGGCAACGCACAATCGAATGAGTTCCGAGCAATCAAGGTTGTGATTGAGAGACCGAGCGCGGACGGGCGTCCGAAGACATCTGGTGGAAGCCATGCCTCCTTTCCGACACTCGAAGTACCCATTCCTAGTTACAAGCTCGGCACACCGCGATTCAGTGTGCGAGGCACGCCTTTCTTGCGCGGTTCTTCGTACGCACCATCCGATGCAGGCTTTGGGAGTAGTATCATGCCTGGCTCACAGAGACCAAGCTTCATCAGTCACAGAGACTCTCGGTCATTTCACCCTGCTACTCCTCAACCACAGAGACAATCTCTGGTAACCTCTCTTCCCCTCGAGAACGATCAGGTATATGAGTTGCGCCTACCACCAAAGCCTGCAAATGGTGCTTCCAGCTCGAAGCCGAGTTTAAATCCTGGCTACCCAATTGTGCCTGAGATATTTGATGCATTAAGCACGCCGCCAATGTGTGAGCACCGCTCTGTGATCAGGAGAAATCTTGCTGGACAGATCAGCGCAGCAACACCAGCGAGGTTGATCGCAGAAGTGACTCAAGAGCTCAACTATGAGCTTGTAGCCAGTTTCTTCATCACCTACCGCTCTTATATCCCAGCTTCTGATCTGCTTGATTTGGTTATGGCAAGACTACAACATGGCATTAATCAAGGAAACAAGGGTCTAATTGTGACCGTAAGGTGTTTCACCGTGATGCGACATTGGCTTGTCAATTTCTTCATCGACGACTTTGTGCTCGATTATGATTTGAGAGTCCAATTCTGCCAACTGGTTAATGAGATGGTTCAGAGACAAGCGTTGATGAGAACTAACAGCAAAACAACGAATGACATCCTGTCAAATATCAAGAGGTTATGGAGGGACTCCTGCGCAACTTACTGGGATGGACCCGAGTTTGATGTCGGTCTGGGCGCACTTGTGCCAATCTCTCCTGGCGGCGTCGCAGGCTCCAGATATGCAAACCTCACCCCTGAAGCATTCGGTGACCTCTTACTCTCGAAGACTCCTAAGGTGGAAGTTGAAGGTCTTTCTAGACTGTCCAAAGCACCAATCTTAGAGGTCGACGTCGAGCACTACTCTCCGGCGTCTGGCACACATGGCTACTTCGCCTCAATTCCATTAGAGCACCCAGCCGAGTTCGATAAAGTGAGACAACAAAGCATCATAATGCCATTAGGTGCATGCAGTCGGCAGCCATCCTACCCAGAAAGACCCATGTCTCCGAGAAGCATCCATAGTATAGAAGCATTCTCTTGCTCATTTCCCATCAGATCAGGACACACTGCCGCTGGCTCTGCAGTTGGCCCTCATCCAATATCTGCTCAAGCAGGTGCATCGGTCGCCTCAATCGCTCGTCCTCCGAAGCCGATGCGCTCGAACTCAAAGAGAGGACCGAGACGGAACCGTAGTATTTCCAACTCGTCACGTCCAGATAAGCCTTGGAGCGAAGAGACAGATCCTGCCACGGGCGAGGCTGAGATTTACTTTGCGGATAGATTTGCGGGAAGCCTAATCAGAGGCCTTGTGTATTTGCCACCGCTTACATATCTCCCAGTTGGCGAGCCATGGGATAGCAGACCATCGTCTTTACCTACCAAGAAAGCCAACTCCCAGAAACATGACGGCCATCACTCCGGTGGCGGAATGAAAAAGATGTTTGGCACTGCTCGGCGGGCTGTCAGCAAATCCGAAGGGGGTGACAAACCACAGCATTTCCCGCATTTGTCGATAGCCTTCGAGCAAACAGCTGCTATTGGATGTGCTGCTGGCGCTGCAGTTGTGCAGCACTGCTTCCGGCCTCCAGTAAAGGGCATGGCGATGAGGCCTGACAAGCTGGGCGAATTTGTTGAGAAGGACTTTGAAGATGTTGTCGAGCAGCACAAGGCGGAACTAGCTAAGACGGAATTAATGGCAAATACGTGTCTCATGGACTTTGGAAACCCACGGGAAGAACCTATCCTACAGCACACAGAAACATCATCAACGATTCCACCGCCAGGTCTAATCTTCCCCAGCAAAAGAGTTTGGGCCGATGAGCGGTCTCAGGACAAAACCAGTTTTCTGCAGGATCTGCCCGACGAAGATGCTGCACAAGAGGACGATGCAATGATGTCCGGTGCATTGCCGCCTCTGCAGATTACACCCTTCTCAGAGACAAGCTTGTATCTGACGATAAACCCCACACCTCCAGTGACGCCACCAGAACAATGCCATCGACGCACAAGACGTTCCTCTCAACTCTTGAGAGCAGCCTCGACCACAGAGCGGACACCATCTCTTGCTCATGGCTTGGGAAGCCCTGTCAGTGACGACCTGGCTAGCCAGCGAACCGTGAAATCGATTAGATATCCCACAATGGCATCATTTGGCAGGGATAGCAAGAACCACCTCAGGCGTTCGACGTCGCTGAGACGTATTGCATCCTTTCAAAGTGGTTACGGCAAGCATATGAGAGAGAGCAACTTCGATGCGACGGCCTTTTCTGATACTCGCGACAGGGTATCCGTGAATTCGGTTAACTCCACTCATCCACCAGCCAATCGTGTCCTCAAACGTCGCCCCGGTGGTGACCTTCGCGCCGCAAACACAGTCAAGGATCTGCCTCAAAGGAGCCGATCAGCAGACTCAGTTGGGACATACTCGACGTATTCAGCTTCACTAAGGAGTTCGTTCAAGTTCGGTGCACCTATGCCTGCGCCGCACCTGGATGCTGCTAGCACTCGCGCATCAGAAGAAGAGTCTCGTCCATTCTCGGTTGGAGCACTTGCCGACCCAGATGGAACATCGGGACCAAAGCCGCATATATCTTTGTTCAGCACTGATTCTAAGCCGGTCATGCGCGCGTCGTTTCAGGCCGAGGCAGCAAAACTTGCTCAGATTCCAGATGATGCGGATGACGATGGTGGAGTTGAGTCTGCACTGCTTAAGCTCGAGGGTAAATTTGAGCAATGCAGGAGTCAGATTACTGATCCTCAGTTTACGGAAGACCTGACCACTAGTTCTGAAGTTGCTGACCGTATGTTTGAAGGTACCGCCACTGAGACTTCTGCCTCTCCGAAGAGTGTGCCAGAGCAAAGTGATGGCTCGAGTTACTCAATAAAACAAAGCTCGTTGGCTCATCTAGCTGAGTCGGAAGTCTATATGGCTGAGGCTGCTACCAACCCTGATGTCACACCTACTGAGATACCATGTGGCGCCCATGAGCGTACTTCGGAACTACAATTGTTCACAAGGAACGATTACGTCTATAGAAACACCCCGCTCTTGCAGCGCGAGTCCGGATATTCCAGATACGACCAACAATCACCATTCTGCGAAGGACCCCAGAGCTCGGTTCTTTATGGACCAAGCACAGTTAGAGATAGCTGCTACCAAGGCTCGCAGTCTTCCTTAAGGCCACGGAATGATAACTGTGACCACGAAAGTTTGAACAATATCACTTGCCGCTCCGAATCTCGTCAACGGAGCGCCCCACAGTCGTTCCTCAGGCTCAAGGACGATGAGAAATCTTCAGACAGGTCGAGAAAGGTGTCTTCCGAGGTCAAATTCTCTGACAAGTTCCCGCCTGCCAAGGGATCTTCATCATTGGCGAGAAAAGTGAACACGACTCCTCGTCCCTCCCAATCTAATTCTCGTGGAGAGTTCACCATGGAACAAGCTCTCGGGCTCCTGCCAATCCAACAAGCCTTCCCACCAACACCAGAAGGAACTCCAACCATCCCAGCACGCAACACCCTGCCCCTCAAATCATGGTACGGCGGAGACATGCTCGAAGCTGCCGAAAACGGCTACACGCGTGAACGTGTCACATCTGGCGGCGCGCAGATAATCGACGAGCACATGCCGTTTATACTCTCATTTCCATCTGCGCTTCTCGCTCAGCAGTTTACAATTATCGAGACGGAAGCGTTGAGTGAGATTCATTTTAGAGAGTTGTTGGAGATGAAGTGGAGTCATGACGCTGCGACGAGTAGTAGGTCATGGCCGAGGTTCCTGCAGCAGCTGAGTAAAGTAGAGGAGGATGACAGTGTTTCTCATGGTATCGAGATCTGTGCTGCACGCAGCAGCATCATGACAAATTGGGCCATCTCACAGGTCGTGCTCACCACCAACCTCGAGGAGCGTGCCAAAACGATCACGAAGTTGATCCATATCGCCAACGAGTGCCGCAAGCTGGGGAACTACGCAACTCTCTTCCAAATTACCGTCGCGCTCACCAACCCTACTCTCGCCGAGCTGTCAGAGACGTGGAGCAGGGTCCCAGCAGCGGATATCGAGCTCTTGTCCTCCTTCGAATCCCTCATCCAGCCTGCAAACAATTTTCGCAGACTGAGACATGAGATGGAGGCTGTACTTGGTAGAGGTCCGTGTATACCGCTCATTGCGGTTTATGCGAAGGATTTGAAGGCTATGGGGGATATGCCGAGTTATGTGGCCAATCATGGGAAAAATGGGGATTGGACCTTGAGAACACCACTCATAAATGTGGGGAAATGTAGGGCGCAGGCTGCGGTTGTGCAGTTGGTAGCGAGATACCTTGAGGGGGTAGGGGAAATGAGGATTCAGCCGGTACAGGGTGTTATTGAGAGGTGTCTTTGGGTTGGAGGACTGAGGGAAGAGGAGGTTAGGAAGGCTGCTAGAGTGCTGGTGTAACGATTGAGGAGAGGATGGAAGTGTGGAAGGAGTATGAAAGAGAATTGAAGTACAAGGCTACGAAAAGTAATGTTTAAAGAGATGCATAGAGCTCACGCTTACCCTTGACGAAGATAGCACGAAGTTATCCTTGATAAGAGACGAGAGGAGCTTTTTAAAGCAGACGGAGAAAGAAAAGAGGCACACGCCGACATTGCAAACATTAGTTGCGTCACATCACTGGAAGATATCATTTTGAAGCAGAGGAGTATTGTAGGGGTTTAAGTATGGTTTGCTATACGTGTTGGCATGCCGTGACGTGGCCACAATAGTTGGTGTACTTCAGCGTACTTAGCGTAGATACCATTACATAATTGAATAATTTGCTTAAATGGAGGGATCTGAGTTGTTTCTGACAATTAGTCATCAGCGGAGAAAACCGACTTGCATAGGTCGCGTGAACGCTAAGCCAAGCTTCTACGCGAGATCTCTCGGTCTATGCTGGACGGGGGCAGACATATTTGTCGGAGCGTTGTGATGCTTTCCATACCGATGCTTGGTAGTGTTCGGCATAAGTAATAATTTACTCCATCGTTAGGCGAGTAATCCGGAGTATTACGCTATTATATCCACAATGGTTACTTTTTTTGTTACTACGGTATTACTTGAGTAACAAAGAGTAATGCCAAGAATGCCAAGGTGTCAGAAGTTTCAGGTTTTGTGACAGCAACTTTTGGCTTTGATTACATGTATTCATGACGTAATTGTCACTTATTCACCATTCCACTCGAAAGAGTTGAGCTCTCTGTACTGTTAGGTGGTTGGGAGGTAGAGCTCCCTAAGGATAGTTTTACTAGGATAACACACTGTTCTAGGAAGCAGAGACAAGGGTTGTTGACTTAGACTATTCCACAGCACATCGCTCAAGGGTAATAGAACGTGACAGGTTTGAGACTGGTGTTAAGTCTGAAAACTCAGAAGGGACAAATGTATTCTATGAATACTAAAAGATGTTCAAAGTGAATGTGAATGTGTGTAGTAAATAGTGTTCAGTGTGTGTGAATCCAATGTGTGAAACTACCCTTGGGGAGCTCTACACTCTACTTCCTCACTATTCAGCATTACAAGTTGTTAACTTGGACTATTCTACAGCACAGCGCTCAAAAGTAATAGAGTGTGGCGGGTCTGAGACTGATGTTGAGTCTGAAAACTTAGAAGAAACAAATGTATTCTATGAATACTGAAAGGTATTTAAAGTGAATGTGAATGTACAGTTGTGTAGTGAATAGTGTACAGTGTTGCTTGCTTGTTCTTTCCTAATGAAAAAAAAGCTCTATATATATCTAAAGAGTATGGGTCTAGGCCTAGCCATAGATTACAAATACAAAGTTACAAATCAAGAAACGTAGTAGATTAGAAATCCAAAATGACAAATCTAATCTGACAAATCAACTAGA